>CM029114.1:23957158-24119658 GCA_016859345.1 Istiophorus platypterus | reverse complement strand
TAAACATGTTTGATATTTTAGTGTATATCATAATTTCTAAACATTAATTGGAAAATTTATTAATGCAACATTGAAATGACTGAGCCTGGCTTTGACTCTTTTTAGTTTCATTATCATTATTCAAAAGGACTTTGTTTCAATTACAATACCTCATCTTAGAAACAACTTGACATTTAGCACAACCTTCCGGGATTGGAGGTTTTATATTTCAAGGATAAACAACTTCATTGGTTCTTGTTAGATCAGCAGAAAAGACAATAACACTGTATTCAGGTGGAGAAAAAAAGTTGAAAGGTTTAGGTATGTAAAATTCAAGTCCACACCATAACCCTTTACCGAGCTGAAGTGTGATACGCAATTATGATCCTATAGATCTTTTGCTATTTTACATCTTCTTTCTTTGAAACCTTTCATTTGTACTTTTTCTACATCTACTTTTCCTAACTGTGTTTCAATGCATTGCTGAGCTCTTTGAATGTGCCCCTTTGATCTTTCTTTGAGGCAACCATTTAGATTTTTTCTCTTCTCTGTTGGATTCTGAACACTAGGTTGTGGGTTTCTGGTGGCCTTTCAATGATAGAGCAAGAGAAAGGCAGCAAGAGTGTTAACGAGAGTGAGGATCTTAATGGAGTAGGTAGTTAGATGTTTCACAGATATACCATAGATGCTTCAAAGTTCTTCCCAATGGAAGAGGGTTTCCTCTTCAGTGTTTGCCACTGTGATCCTTTATTTGTCCTTATACCTTTCTCTCTCATAGAGAAATAGACAGGTCTTTGTAAACTGATTTATTTCCATTTATTGGTTTGTTTAGAATTGAACATGAGTAAAAACTATCAGCATAATCATAGCTACAACCCTTCTTCAGCTTACGTTTAACCTCTCCATTTTAATACTTCCACAATCAATTTCCAGTGATGGAGCAAAAGTTGACCTTTTAGAATTGATAAAACAAGCTGCTTGTTCATTACATGTGTACTGATTGCCAACCCTAAATTTTAGCTGCCATGTATTTTTAGCAGCTTTTAAAGATAACTGTCTTTTTTATATGATGAATGATCATAAGACATAAGTTTTTTTTATTATTACGCTTGACTTATACTGCATAGGCAGTTCAACATACCTTCATAGTCTCTCTATCGATCCAGTTACCCCAGAAAAAGTTAACGTTATATCAAGTCATGTTAAATAATACAGTCGAAATCTTGTTCTGCTATATCATCTAGGTGTCTGGTTTCCTGTTTCTGATTGTACAATTACCTCTCTTTTAATTTCATTTCCTGTCCTCGAGTGCCTCCCAACCCCTTAGTCTTCTTTGCCTGGTTCTCACCTACTTACCTACCCCGTGTTCTCTGTTACTCAAACACATTTATATGCTCCTTCCGTCCCCTTTGTTTCTGCCAGGTCGTCTTTGTTACTTCCTGTGTGTGTTTTACTATCCAGCATACTCTCTGTGCTTGCCCTCATGGTTTGTCACTTGTTCACTGTTTTTTTACTTGGTTTTTGGATTTTTGCCTGCTCCCTGCCTGCTATTCTTTGCCTGTGCCAGCTTGACCACCTGTGTATAACCTCCTGATTTTTGAATAAAGACATTTTGAACTTCTTACTGCCTTCTGTGAATTTCTCGGCTTCTCGGGTGAAGTCTCAGTTAAATCCAGAACTGGTACCATCCAGACATGACTAAGAGTAGGACCTCCTTTATTTACCTCTCACTCATGCCATGCAGACCCAGCTACTATTTTGAATCAATCATTTTGTTTTGGTCAGTTTTCCTGCACACACACCCACATCTGTATAGAATATAGTACCATCTGTTAGATCACATATTCTGTGTTACACAATACAGTAAATATGTTGAAATGGTATTACAGAAAAATTCTGACCTTATATGATACCGAAATGGAGCCAGATTACATTAAAAAATCTTGAGGATTACAACTTTAATTCTGTAAATCACTGCAGAAAGAGCCAGAGGTAAAAGCCTGGATGACAAAGTACAACAAACATAGCATTCAGATACCTTTGTTAGGGTGTTTGTTTCTTCATACCTTTCTCTCTTCCAGTTTTATTTTCCTGTTTTATTTTCTTTAAACTAGAAGAATAATTTGCGTCCCTTCAATTTTGAAAAGATTATTTGTTTTTTAGGGAAACAAATGATGATTCTTTAAACTTACCTTAACGTAACAAAATATAAGAAAATGTTAAATTACCCCAAATGAAATCCTTCAAAGTAAAAATAACCCTCTATGCTTTTAGGAAAAAAATGAACTTGTTCATTGAAAAATGTTAACATAACACATAGATAAATAATCAAATTCATTAGCCAGCTAATTTTCTTTAATCTATTTGACATAAAAATAGTTTTGAGCATTATTGAAATAAATTTAAGGAAGCTACAAATGCATAATGACTAAATGATTTATAAAACTCCTAGGTTTGCTATTGATTTTTTTTTTTTTTTTTAATAAACTATAGATACATGGAATTAAACCACCCCATAGACATCACATATTATAAATCTTTCTCAACCCAAGGTGTTTAGGAAAGAAGTGGGGAAAAAAAATCAAGAATATACAGTAATTGTGGAGTTAGATCAGTATGGAAATTAGATAATTATTGCAGGGCTGCAGTCTCCCAGTCAACTTGTTGAGTGGTTGGTCGATAACCATTACCCTCCACAATCAGCAGTTGGTGGGAGGGACAGACAAGGGTTTAAAAACACCCCTTTTTCACATCTTTGACCTTGCCCAACCTAATGGAGACTGCCAGGTTTAATGTATTTAATGTCATTAAATTTACCTTATCCAAACTAACTGACACCATGTCGAAGAAGTCGTCAGTGTGGCTGATTTTGCTGCATGACCAAAAAGTTGAGCGTTAACTATCACAGCTCAACAACCAACGTGGTAGATCATCTAAAAACAGAAGACTAACTTGTCTGCGTTAGGATGCTCTGTTTAACACTTGAGGCTTTGCGTGAATATTCCTCAACAACTCTTGTCCTTGGATCACGAGTTGATATAGTTCAGTTTTTGGAAATCATGTAAATATGGGCAGGTGCAGTCTGTTGTTATCATTTCAGTATAAAATAATTAGTTTAAAAAGATTTAATAGGCTGCAAATAGAGGCTTTTATGTTTATTTATAATTAATTCAGGCTAATAAGGCAGAGTGGCTGATTTAGTTAATCTAGAGATAAAGTGGAGATTTTTTTCCCCTGCAACCCAATGATTGGTTGAAGAGCAGATAAGATTTCTATTGATCAAGACCTTCTTTGGTTGGCAACAGCCCTAAATTATTGTAGAGGCAAAATTAAATCAAAATGAAATATATGTATAATTCATAGTTTACACTTTAATACTGATGAAAGTTTCATCACCAGTTTATCATCTACCTGGAAATTTTCTTTGTGCTCCTCTCTCTCTAACTCCCCTTTTCTCTCTCAAACAATTTTGCCTGAAGCCCTGCATTTATCTGCCTGTCAATCTAACACCAACTTAAAAAAAAACAACAAAAAAAACTAATTAAAATATTTGTACCTTTACTCCCAGGCAAATTTAAACTGTATGTTTCAAGCTCAGTGTTTAGAGAACCACTGAAATGAAAGTTTCATTGCAAATAACCCTGTCAGCTCCAGAACAAAAAAAAAAAAAACCTACTTACCTATCAACATTTAGAAGTAGGCCTAGATGGAAGAGCAGTGCTGCAGGCAATGTAAGAAAGTAAACAAGTTTCAAACAAGTGCACCCAAGGATCTCGAAGTAGGGAAAAAAAATCAAAGAGGGTGGAAATGGATGAAAATAAAACTTCTGATGAATAAAGAAACAACATAACTTTTTCTCTTTTCACATAACTGGTGAGGGAGTTCAGTTTAAGTGCATTACATGTTGTGAGATTTAAATGAACAATCTCATAGTTAAAAAGAAAAAAAATGTACTTTTTCTTGCAGTCTTGTATTTTACCAAAACCATCACATTCTAGCTGACATGCAAAGTCTGATGGTGAATTAAGGCTAGAAAAGGATGAAGACTGTTGACTTTCAAAATCATAATGATCCCCCGTCATCTAACAAACTGGAGAGCAGCTGGCAAATGAAGCGAGAACATGCAGTAAATCACAGTTACTCAAGCTATCTTTAATGTTGTGTAGTGTGCTATCCGATAAACCCGGGATCTCTGCATGCATTGAGAGCGTTGCTGCCTTTCTCAAGTGTGAAATTACTATCAAGTTGTGGATGAGCTGTAAAACGGCCAGCGTGTGTGTGTATGTGCCGCCTGCAAGCGGTTCCAGTGGCTTCACATGTGCTGTGTCTCCTGCAGTAATACAAGGGAAGCTTAAGAGATATACTATCACAATATGAAATCTGTGCTGTAAAGAAAGAAGAGAAGCAGCAGTGGGAATATGGTAAAAAAGAATGTAAAGTCAGAAAGCAAGTGTACAGACAATTTCTGTTATTCCCAGCTTTCAAGTTTTTGCTTTCAAGGCAACTGTAATCAACTTCATCTATCTTTATAATGTAGGTTGCAGCTTGGAGACGTCATTGTGGACAAATAAATTGTGTACTCAAAAATATGTGGACACCCCTGCTGACACACTTTTTCTTCAACCCTCAGATCCAAGTATGGGAACTCTTTATGCTGCAGCATGCAGCATTATTTTAGATTGATAAAGATATGGTTTCTGAGGTTAGTGTGGGGGAACTTGACTCCAAAGAAGCTGAACCTCAAACACCACAAGATGAACTAAAATACCAAATGTGAGACCGGCCATATTGCCAAGTACCTGCGCCTGACCACGCTAATGTTCTTGTGCTTGAATGAGAGCATTTCCCTGCAGTCAGGTTCAAAGAGCAACATTAGCATTCATTTGGAATCGTGTTTGAGGTGATGGGAGCTGCAGAGTCGGGGATAATTCTCTGCAGGTTTGTTATGAGTGACCACTTTCGTGTTACAAATGGTCACTGTTGTTAATATGAAAAAAATGTTTAAAGTAATACCAACATTATAACTTCACACCTGCATGTGTATAGATGGAAAGGAAACAAATTGAAAGAAAATGTAGGAAAGAACCAGTGTTCTGAGTCTGAGTTTACCATGAATTAAGCAAAGCAGCTATTCCTTCAATTTGAACACGTCATCAGAAATCTGTTGGTGCTGGTTGCACTGTAGGGCCAAATGTAAAAAGTAGCAATATGAACCAAGAGAGCGTTAAACATTAGAAAGATCATAATCTCCTACTTCCACTCTGATTCCCACACTATCAGTTTCCATCGGGACTTACCAGCCAAAACTAGTACTAACAAGACTTAATGACCAAAGACAGACAGTACGTTACTCCATGTTCATATGTGTTGCAGACACTGTATGTGTGTGTCTGTATATATATGTGTGTGTGTGGTCATACCTGAGAGGGCTGAGCCTGTAATGAAAGGCCTTTGTTCGAGTTAATGAGGACCAGAGTACATGAAGAGATTTGACAGACGTTTGCTTTAATTAATAATTAGTCCATGCTTTAGCACTTAGGCAGGGAATTTTCAGCTGTGAGTGTGTGTGATATAACACTAGGTGTTTCTTCAGTGCATGTGAATCTCTTAAGCTTTGATCATTCCATCCGTAGCAGAGATTGTGACTGTTATTTGCTTGCATTTAAGGCTGTGAGGATTACATGGAAAAGTGTTTTCAGCTCCATCAGTTTCTATCTTCCTCTGGAAGTTCTGTTGAGATACGACTTCTTCTCTCAGGTCACACGCTTTACTGGTTGTGACAGGGACATTCCATAAATATCAAATAAACAAACACACTGATCACACACTGGCTGATGGGTGTATACTCAGACTGTATATGGACATGTGTGTACTTGTGCGCACATTTACTCATTCCAGTCCACTGTAGTGCAAAGTCAAGTAAATAAACCCATGTAAACATCCACTGACATTTCAGCTATGATTAACACAGGCGGCGCTCTCTCTTTATCTCCTTCTCCCCCTTCTCTCCTATTAGCATCACAAAGCAGCTGATTCACTACTGCAAGAGTAACCACACCATCAGTGCACATTTAACAAATTTATGTACTTTAAATAGCCCTACAAATGAATATAAGCACATATACAAACACTTCAAAAGACAGACACAATTATTTACACAAATACACACACTGTTAAGCATATTTAACTGCATTAAAGAGGACACGGGGCAGTTCTATCTATGGGATAAGGAAATTAAAAAAAGGCAGAGGAGGGGAAAAAGTTTTGTGCAAACAATCTGTGCTGCTGTTTCCATACATTTATTAATGTACTGTACAGGCTTGATTTCACTCACGTACCATTTGTTTTCCTAAGCATGTATTTGATTACAGCCTTGAGCAAAGCCAGGACATGAATTAAAACAAAGAATCCACTGAATGAGTTTTCAACTCTCACTACACAAACATTGCCTCCTTTTTCGTTCGTTAGCACATTTACACATTCACATAAAAACATTCATTCACACTTTCACACATCAGTGCTTGCACAGGCACACTGCCTGCCCTAGATATGAGCCACAGGCACATTAACCTCTATGGTGACTAACAGTGAAAAATTGATGAATATGAAAAAATGACTGGAAAAAAAAAATCATCCTTTGATTTGTTGCTCTTTACTTGCTGCAGAACATGCACTGTGGTTCAAACCATGTCTGTCCCTACTGTTGTTTACTTCTTCATCCAAGTGTGGTCTGAAATGCAGTTGGTGACTCTCAAGAAATGTAAAAAAAAAGATATATATGTTGTTTATATTGTAAGAAAGTTGCACACCTTTGGGTTTTCCTATACTTCTACTTACAATAATTTATCCTTGCATTAAAAAAAAAAAAATCTAGATCTGACCTCCCTTTCACAGATGAGATCATATGTGACATAGTCTGCAAAGTACAAAGAAAGTAGTACTTTGTCAGTACTGTTTTATTCAGTATTTAGACTGAATTGTTGCCAATTCCCAGATACGATCTGGAACCGTTCCCACCAGACAGCCTGCAGTCTGAAACTCCTGACACTCCTCCCACTGATATCACTATGCCCATCTAAAAACAATGGCAGACATGAATGCTTTTTAAGTGGACAGTTACTTTGAGCTGCAAAAATCAATATTTTTATATTAGCAGTGGGTCAAGAGACTATGTCATATATAATGGGAGCCTTTTGCAGTAACAAACAGAGAATTATCAAACAGCTCTGCAGATTCCCTCAGCTCAGTGGAGAGTTTTAGCATCTTTAGGAGACACTTCTTCTGTGTTTTGGTTTCACAGCCCTCATAAACCCCCTTTTCCGCAACAGCAGGTAGCTTTAAGAAAAAAAAAAAAATCGACCCTGACATACCTACTGTACATTAACTGTCCAGCAACCAGGCAGACAAAGTTAGCAACTGGATGAGCACATAGAAAAGCATTTTAGCAGCTTAAGAATCTGATAGTTTTCCAAGGAATTAGTGGAGACGAAAAAGAATGCGAATAATGGATTCACATTCATTGGGAGGCTTAATACTTGACCATAACAGCTTTATAAGGCAGTAAGATGTCAATGTGGTCATTATTCATCTACTGCCACCAAGTGGCCAAAAATCAATCAATGCAGCTTTAAGAAGGCAGTAACTACACATCAAAGTACTGTACTCTTGTGCCATAATGTAACTGCTCCTATCTACATTTACTTTTTGACAAAATCAAAACTTGCTTTATTACAACTAAGGACATAATTTCTATTGGTTATGCTAACAAAAATACCCACCAAAGTAAGTGTTGAAATATGGGAACATTAGTATTACTCTAACAAAATCTGAAGTGAGATGAAATGTACAGCCAGATGTTGTTGGAAACAAGCCAGCAGTTTACCCAGATTATCTCAACCATTGAAAGTTTACTCTAGTTAAACAAAAGACATCGAGCCAGGCTTTTTAGTGCCATCCACACTTTCTTTTTCCTTTTTACTTCTTCCTACCTGTGTTGGGAAAAATACTATTCAAGGACTATTGTTTTTTTTCTTCCATATGTTTCCCTATGTTTTGTTAAACTGCGTTTGTTCACATCCTGTCAGTATATGTTATCAGGAACTTTTAGCAGGAAAGTAAGGGATTGTTTACCTTCAAAGACTGGATAGTCCCACTCCCACTTCACTTCTTGAATTGAATCACTGCATGATTTCTGGTTTTATATAATGCATCTTTCTCCTGGTTAAGTCGCTCTTTACCTCAGCCTTTGTGTTGCTTGTATTGCAGACACCCATCACCACCCTAACACCACCTCCAACAAGACTCAGGTGCTCTCCTGAAGAGCACTCTGCAGGATCTGCTTCAATCTCAGTCCGTGAACTTTGTTGATCTTAATGTGAAAGCAATGTCAGTAACAATCTCTCTTTGCTCAGAACTACTGTGTGCTTTCACACTATTCTAAGTATGTGCAATCAAAGTCAAAGAGAGTTATGGGCAATCATTTTTCTGTTCCAGGTAAATTTGGCTAATCTGGTGGATTGGTTAAAATATGTCTAAATGTCTCACCGCTACCATTTATTCTCCTTTCTCACAGCAATGAACTCACACTGGTTGACTTGAGTGTTGATAGGATTCATGGCCAGAACTCTGAAAATTAGACCCAAGTTTTTTTGAGCCTGAATTATTCTTGAAGTTTGAATTATACCAAAGGGTTCCCACTTGTTTGCTAAAAACCATTTGGTCACTACTCATGTTTTTAAATTATGCCTAATCACTGTGAGCCAACATGCTGAATTGTTGTAGCCATGTACACGCATCTGCACAAACAAACAAACACACACACACACACACACACACACACACACACACACACACACACACACACACACAAATGATGAGCCAAGGCCCTGGTCCTGGACTACATTGTGAGGCCTTGTAGAGACAGGAGAGTTCCATTAGCTAAAGCAGCCAAGCATGGCCACTGCTGGCTCATCACTATCTGCCACCCCATCTAGGCACAAGTCTGGAGAGAAAGAGGGAGGAAAAAATGGGGATGAGGTGCATAGAAAATGAAAGTGAGAGAAAAAAACAGCCAAAAGATAAGTTCTGAGGAGGGAAAAGAAAAAGAGAGAGAAGGAGAGAAAAGAAAGGGAGATGGAAATAAATCAGTGAACTTCACACATCATAGCCTGTTCGGTCAGCACATGATTAGTCAGCATACATGGTACAAAAGAGCTGAGGGACCAATATATTTACCATTAAAGCAGTGGTTTAATGTTTCACTGTGATTTACGGAGGTTTAAATAGCACATCATTCCCCAGTTACTCACCATATTGTTAACAATATATCAATGCTACGGCACTCATATTAGAATCTAACTAGACACATAGAACAATTACTCATGACGCTACAGGGCTTATCCTCGGGATATGCATCGTGCTGGAGTTGATTAAGTTAGAGAATATGTTTGCCCGATTGTTTGTCCATCTGCTTCTGAAACAATTAGGCACATGGCTTGGTTTCCTCTCCTCTCCTCTCCTCTTTTTCTCTTATGTTCAGGATCCTCCCAGGAGCTCCTCTGCCTCCCTCCTCATTCCTCTCCCTCTTCTCCCCTCCTTTAATTCCCTGCCTGCGGAACAGTAAGAAAAGTGCTGATGAACAATTAAACATGGACCTTCCCTAGGGAGGCAAGGTCACTCATTGTGTGTGTTGGTGTGGGTTGTGCAAGTACAACAAATGTGTGTGAGTGAGTGTGTGTGTTAGAGGGGGAGAGAGATAGCGAGGGAGAGACTTGGCAGAGATACAGATATGTGCCAGTCAGAGGGTAAAAAGCTGAATAATGTTATACAGTTTGTGTAGGCATT
Organism: Istiophorus platypterus; assembly: GCA_016859345.1. Classification (NCBI taxonomy): domain Eukaryota; kingdom Metazoa; phylum Chordata; class Actinopteri; order Istiophoriformes; family Istiophoridae; genus Istiophorus; species Istiophorus platypterus. The sequence goes on along the minus strand of CM029114.1, from coordinate 24,109,836 downwards.
AGAGCAGCAGTGTTGGGAATATTTTTTGTCTATAACACTGACAGGGCAGTGAAAGAAGCAGAACCAGTAATTCATAATATATGAAGTGTTATTGTGTTAGCACTGAAGGTTAATCACTGATCATTCTTGTGAGGGTTATTGTGCATCAGAAACAAATGTAGAACACTTGCTTATTTACTGTACACACTACCAGTATGGCTACTGGGTCACAAGAATTGTCCTTATATACGTTCAAAACCTACTCACTTTAGCATGACTTGGAAAAGCAAATTCTCACTAAATATCTTTCTGGGTTAAATTAAAGTCAAGGGAGTTGAGACCAATGCAAACAGCATGGACTCAGTTTTAAAGTCTTAAATCTCTAATTCAACACTTTTAGCCATGCTAGATTGGTCCAGATGGACATATATCAACAGGTATTCTATGACCTGCCATGAAAGACATGATCTAGTGTTGGATAAGTCTTACATAATGTGCAGACCCATCACTTTTACCTCTTGTCCCATCAGCAGGCTGAAATTTTTGGGTTTTAGTGGAATGACTTGACAACTATTCACTTGATAACCGTTAAATTTTATACAGACGTTTGTGGTCTGAAGAGGTTCCATCCTAGTCTTATCTTTGAGGCAGGAGCAAGCCATTTGGTAAATAAAATGGTCAACTAATGTATGAACTGTAGCACTCAGGAATACCAAGGTGTGCTTATTCCACAAAGGAGGGTGGATTAGTAAAATGTCTCTCTCTCTCTCCCTCTCTGTCTCTATCAACAATGAAACACTACTGATAATACTGAAAAAAAACAGCCTCTCTCTCTCTCCTCGCCGCTCTCCACGCCTCTCTGGTGTTGAAAGACACACAGCAGGGTGCAACAGCCACTTTTCATCTGGTTTCTTATTCCTTTTATTCATATTCTTATTAATAGGAAAAATAACAAATAAAAGCTAAATCAAGTTCTTCACAAGTGTTTTATCTGCCATTTCTGACCATGAAAAAAATGAAAGAGAGAGAGTGTGAGACTTAGTCATCCCTACGTTTTTAGTTCACTGTACATTAAGAAAGCTCGGGCCTTCCTTTTGTACAGTAAATTCCAGGTTAGGCCTGTAGGAGTGTGGGCATTTGCTGCAGCACACCAATTAAATTCACTAAAAACGCATAGCTATAAACGTAAAAAAAATAAAAATTTAAGGTGTAGTGTGCAGGTGTGGCATTTGCTATAGCTCGCCAGTGTACATGTATACAAGTATACAAGCACTTTAGCTGTAGTGAGATGCAATTAGTCGTTTGACTCGTTTGACACCTCATAGACAACTTACTATAATGGTTGAAATGTAGACACACCATAAGAATTACTTCAGTTTTGAACAATCCTTGTGATTTACGTCAAAGGTCAACATTGCCACTGCAGGATATACTGTTACCTTTATGTAGCAAAGGGGATAGCAACCAGTCTTTTGCAAAGAATGTGTATTTGTCCATGCAAACATGATCTTATCAACCATGTAATAAACTTAACCAAATATTTAAGTTACCTAACCCTAACCATACCTTAAACCTGCAATTAATCTCATCTTTATTTTTCATTTCTGACCATTTGGCATTGGAAACATGTCATAAACACAGTACTGAAATTTAGCTGATTTGGCGAACAGTTGCATATTCACACATCTAGTAGTTACAGAGCAATATTTGGAGTCATGTTTCTGGCTGTAAGAATGAACTGAAACAGTAAAGTTGAAGAACAAAAAGAACAAAACAATGATCTGAAAGATCCCAAAATACTTTGCTGAATTGAAGGGAAGTGCAGATTTGGGTTTGGATTCTCTGTAGGTTCAACATTATGAGCAACCCCTTTCACATTGTTACATAATTTTCAGATTGGTTTTTGTTACATTGGGAAAATAATGATGTATGTATAGCAAAGCGCTGTATGAATGTTTGTGTGAATGTGTGAATGTGACAGCAGTGTAAAGTTTGTGTGGTCGATAAGACTAGAAAATTGCTATATAAGTGCAGCTGATTTACCAAAGGCTGAATTTTTGAAACCAAAACTGCAATCGGTGTCTGCCATGGATACATGTTTACACACACACACATACAAAGCAGCCCACTTAACACATAAACAACACTTATGACATCGCTCAAAAACAGTGAGGAGACGATTGTGACCATCTAGCGCTGCCGCTCACCGTCCCTCTTGGGATCCGTCAGCAGCGGGGGAGTGGGTGGAGTTCAAAGCAGAGTAAAAATAAAGAAACAGAATGTAAACTGGAGAACAGGGCATTCTGGCAGTTTCCTCTCAATCACCGTCTGGCAAACCATTATTAGCTGTGTCTATGTGCGGGAAATCATTAATTTTAGAAAAACAAAATATGTCAAGTTTATCCCTGGGGCCAGTGACTATTTCTGTGTGTTCAAGACGGGAAGCGTTGAATGCAATGATATCCTGAAGGCAATTTGTTATTTATTAATTTCCTCTCATGCATTTTATTTGAGCTGTGGGTTGAAGGGGGAGCTCTAATTTGTACACAAATACATGGTCTATTTACAGCCCAGGCAGGGTAATACAAAATGAAACACTTGGGGGAGGGAAAGATATTTAATATCACTGCTTTTTAAGTATATCAATTATCTATGTTTCAGTGTGTCATATCAAATTCAGGATCCCTTCAATAAAGTTAACGTGGAGTCATGTTGTATATCTGTTAGTTTCCCTGATATCACCAGCTGAATGTAAGACCACCACCTCAAATTCAGCGTCAACGATATTCATGTTTCCCTTCTCCTTGGGAAATTTTTGCCCTCTACAAGACACCTTCATCACTGCTGACAAGCAAATAGTGACTGCCGCCCAGTCACTGGGCGTCAAAAATTTAGTACAACGATACAGCCACAGTCTGGTTCTACAAATAAAACATCGGACCTTTCTCTGCTGGAGACTGTGTCCAGCTCCTCGCTCAAGTTTAGCCATCCCCTGTCTAGGCTGATGCAACTCCCCTGACGGCCACACTTCTTCCACCCGCTACAACTCATCCAGAACGCCGCAGCATCTTCAACCTCCTCAGACCCTCCCATGTTATCCTCCTCACACAGTCCCTCCACTGACTTCTTTTATTGAATACAACATGCTGCTGCTGGCAAACAAGGCTGTAAAGGGATCCACACATGCACACCGCAAGGACACTATCCAGGTCTACACACACCAGCCTGCTTGGCTTTTCTTTCACCACTGGCTATTCCCATTCCCAGTCCTGGCTTTCTCCTTACTTCTCATATCCCCTCCCACATTCTACAATTTCCCCATGAGTGTCCTGTTTGTCTTTAGTTTTATAACTATTTATCGTAATTCTGGCCTCTTGGTAGGGTTTTTATGGATTCTACTGTTGGATCCCTATTAGGCTGCTCAGAATGAGAGCGTCAGTCAAATTAATGAAATGTAAATGTCAGTCTTTCTGCTTGCCTCTGTTTTTCGTTCTCACTCCTCGTTTATGAATATATGAGCGTGTTGTGGCATTGCTAAAAGTACATCTGAATATCAAAACATGAGCTCACTAAGCCTTCATGTTGGTAATTGTATGCTTCCTACCCTGAATGTGGCGTAAATGTATTTCCACGGTTGCGTGTACAGTTTTAAATCACTTGCATTAACCCTGTGAACCTCAGGCGTGGGGAGCCTACCTAAAGGCTTGTTAGGTATGTGAAATGTTCTGCATGTGCATGGATTGGACACACACATCACAGCATAGGTCCAAGTGCTACACGGTGACCATAAAACTTGGGAAAGCTATAACTAGATTGTACGCTTCCTGCACGATAACCTTTAGATGGTGTTGGCAGGGAATAATTTGCGTCATCAAATCATCTGTCCCTTTTGAAATTCCTTGTACGAGACATGAGATTCTTTGTGTTCACAGACATTTACTGTAAACCCCTGACCAGTTTTACTCAGTGTTTTTTTTTTTTTTGTTATGAGATAAACTTAAGTGAAATTGCATGCATGCCAGTGTTTGTACTGTTTGTCTATTTTCCAGTCGGTCCATCACAGACTGAAACATCTACAAGATGGCTCATTATTGAATGTCGTACAGACGTTCATGGTCTGTACAGGTTGACATTTTTGGTTTTAGTGATATTTCACGAAAACTAATGGATGGATTGCCATGAAATTTGGTAAAGTTATTCGTGATACCAAGAGGATAACTCCTGATGATTTTGACAATCCCCTGACCATTCATTTAGCGCCACAAGCAGGTCAAATTTTTCACTTAATGAGTTAAATATGAAATCTCTCATCATCTACTAGATGGATTGGCACAAAATTTCTACAGACATTCATTGTTCCTAAAGGATGAGTCTGGGTGACTTTGGGGATTCCTTAAGGTTTCCTCTGGCATATGAAGTTGATAGTTTAGGCTTTTTAGCAGAATGTCTTGACAGCTATTGAAAAGACTGCCATGAAATTAGCTACACACATTCATGCCTCCCCCAGGATTAATTAGATATAATCCTCGTGGTGATTCCTTAACTTTGATTCTAGGACCATCATCAGGTCAAAATTCAATTTTTCCAATACTGGATACCTTCAAAGCTAATGGCTTCCCTTTAGCCTCCACTGTATTTTATGTTTAATGCTAATTTGCAAATGCTGGCATACTAACCGCTAAACTGAGATGGTGTACATGATAGATAAGACTACATCAAAACCTAGCACATGGTTGGACAGCCCTTTGTCTGTTTACTTCTCCCCTTCTCTCTGTTCTCACATAACAGTATTTTAATAAAACCGAATTCCCAATAATGCTGTTCTCATTTGTTGTGTGAAATAGTTACTGAAACGTGGTCCTTTAAGAGGACATATTAACCATCAGTCACTTCCAAGCTGTTTTCAAGCTGCTGCTCTGCTGCTAAAATCCAGATTTTATAACCACGACATTGTCTGACAAAATCTCCAACCACACACACACAAGTTAAAGGAAACAGCTGTGCGGTGATTTTAGCTGTAGTCACTCAGTGAAAGTTAGAAGCTCATTCACATCTGTGTCAGCTGCTGTGCGTTCAGTTCAATGAGACGTATGAGAGGTGTGTCTGTGGGAGCAAAGCCACACCTTGCTTTCACGGGGCAATATTGACGACTCTCTTATGCAGAAAGGTTCGTTCAAAAAGTTGCTACGTTTCTTGCTTGGTACTTTTTTGAAGAACAATCACTCACTCATGGACATTTGTTCGTTGCGGGCCAGCAAAATATTTAATATTTTAAAATTTTTAATGTTCGATGTTGATCAAAAAATACCTGCAAAACTAATATTGCCATCAGCTTCAGCTTTACATTGTGTTTAGAGCTAATTAGCAAACTTTGGTGATGAACATTGTAAAGCTGTCTTGCATCAGCATGTTAGCGTCATCATTGTGAGCACATTAACATGCCGACAAAGCATTTATCTTAAATCATAGCATTTCCTCTTAGAGCTGCTAGCATGGCTGGAGACCTAGTCTTGATGGAAAGAAGTTAAACAAGAACAGACTGGGAGCTGTTCTTTTTCCGTGAGTGTGAAAAGCTTATCCTGTTGCTGAGCATCAAAAAACAGCTCCACATTTTTCACTTTCTTCCCCGTCTATTTTTTTTCCGGGCCCTCCGTGTTCTCTGAAAGGGAGTAAAAATACAATATGGATAAATGAGGAAAGAAATAAAGATTAAGACAGGTCTAGACCAAGAGATGGAGAGATGGAGAGATGGATCGAAGATGGGGAGCGAGGTGAGAGGGGAAATGGAAAGATGGATAGAAAGATGGATGCATGATTAGGTGGGAGGGTGGGGGAGTTAGTGGCATCTATAAATAGGTGAATGAATGGATGCATGGCTGGTCGCTGCCTGAATGAGTGGATGGATGGATGGATGGATGGATGGATGGATGGATGGATGGCTGTTTAAGAGATGAAAAGCCTTGAGGTACGGAGAGATATTAAAAGATGAATGAATACAGGGCAGCCTCCTCTCTGCACTTCTCAATTTTCTTTCCTTTCCCCGAGCTCTTCTCCCTTCACCTCTTTTTTCTCTCCCATTTTTTGGTCTGTCTGGCTCATTGTCATTGTTTTTCTGTCTCTGTTATGCACTCCCTCCCTCCCTCCCTCTCTCTCTCCCTCTCTCTCTCCCTCTCTCTCTCCCTCTCTCTTATTCTGACCAGATGAGTAATAGCTGGGGCACTGTGGCTTGACTGATTAATGCACTTGAAAAGCCCAGGGAGGTGGAGCACAACAAACAGACAGAGGAGAGTGAGAGGAAATACTGGAGAGAAGAATGAGAGAGAGAGTCATAAAGAATGAGTATGTGTGTGTGTGTGTGTGTACATGTCTTTATATGGTTGTGTGAACAAATTTGGATCTGAACCCGTTGTTATGAGGAGGTTTTGGCTAGTCCTCACTATCTTTAAAATGGCTGTTTGAGGATTAAGACTTGGTTCAGGTTAGAATTGGGTTTAGGTTTAGAGTTATGCATCTATTTGCGATAAGGTTAGGGTAAGGGGCTTGGGACCGCAATATAAACACGAGTCCCCCACAAATATAGATAAGCATCTGTGTGTGTGTGTGTGTGTGTGTGTGTGTGTGTGTGTGTGTGTGTGTGTGTGTGTGTGTGTGTGTGTGTGTGTGTGTGTGTGTGTGTGTGTGTGTGTGTGTGTGTGTGTGTGTCTGCATGTGTGTGTGTCTGCATGTGTGTGTGTGTGTGTGTCATTCCGAGGCTGCTGCATCGAGTGGTTTGATTCTCAGAGGGAGGTACCCGTCCCCTCATCAGTGGAAGTGTTCTCTCTTTTAAAGGGGAGAACAATCATGCTCACTCAAACTGTATGACCAATCAGCGAGCAGTGGGATTCCTGTGAGGGAATGGGTGGAGAGACACACAACGAGAGAAAGTGACAAAAGGAGTAATACATAAAAAAGGGGGGGGTAAGAAAAAGTGAAGGTGAAGAAACTGCATTTTTTAACTCTTGAGTTGATAGTGTGAAAACTAATAATAGAGGCGATTGCAGGGCCCATGCTCTATCTGTGTTAGGTTTAAGGGCGTTTTTCTGTCTTTTTGTGCTCTGCCTCATCTAAATGATGCAGTAATGATGCATCTCACAGTGAATCAGACCAGCCCATTTTTTCAGTGATTGTTTCTTCTCTCAGACCATGGGGGTTCACCCTGAGATGTAACATTAGTTAACTCCATCAGACCCTTACGGTTATATTAAGGATTAATGAATCATGACCAAGATTTATACGTCTCTATTAGTTAGCCTGTCCACATCTCAGTTTAGCTGAGAAATGCAGCATTCACAGTTGTTTCTGCTAAATCCAGCCTGGGATTCATTTGTGCTTAAAGTTAAATGCCACTCTAAATAACTTTGCATGAGAATAACATCATTTAAAGTGCCCTCATTAGCTAATGTGTAGGGAATTAAACCCCTGGTCCTTTCTGCAAACTTTACCAATGTACCTCTACCCCTAACCCTAACCCCTCAAGATAAGTTTGGTTTCAATTTCTGGTACTGTAGTTAAACTTTAGCTTGCTTATATAACTATTTTTCAAATGTTAGTTGATGAGCTAACAGAATTACAAATTCTGAAAGATAAACTCCCCTTTCATACAAAGCATGAGATCATGATGATGATGGTTAGAGATGTGCATGTAAATTTTTGATTCACACAGTTAAATGCAAATATATCATGAGCTGGGACTAACATGTTGATGGTAATTTAAGGAAATATTTCCCTATTAATTGGCCCTGATTGGCTCACTTTAACCAGCCTAGAAAACCTGTTTAAGAGAGTCTTTAACACCAGATCTTTATGAAGTTTTTGACAGTTTATCTCAATCATCTGTTTTTCATTTTGATAAACAGCAACTACTGATTCACAATATACAACAACCTTTGCCTCGCGGCAGCTTGTAGGCATTTAGCACAACAACTCAAGGTGAGTGACAAAGGTAAGAGTTTAGTATCATGCTTGAGGCCACACTTACAGGGTGATTGTTGATATAAATGCTGGCAATTATGGAGAATGGCTAGGGAAGAAAAAAATACATACTTCAGAATAGCTGTAAGAAGAAAATCATTTTAATCAAACCCCAATGTGCCAATACTGTTTTTTCCCTTTCAAGCAGCACCTATACCTGCACCTCATCAACACACCTTGTCTGCATTCACTGTATGTTCCTTTCTGATTGAAATTAAGGATCAGATGTGAATCTTTGAAGAGGTGATTGTCATTGCTTCCACACAAAGCTTAAATGCTGTATTTCTTTATTCCTCCCTTCATTATATTGCTTCCTTGTTTATCCTCATGACTAATTAAAACATGTAGAGAATCCTGTAAGTCATTTTTTCTTAGGTTACAATCTACATCAGAAGAAATTAAAAGCTTTTGTTTGTTTAAAAAAAGAACAGAAGAAACAAGCTATTTTTGCTTTTGTGGTGATATCTTACTCTGAGGCAGCGAGTGATGGATGAGGATAAAGAAGATTGAGGAAATGTCAAAACTGTACTGTTGCACTGCATGGAAAAGAATCCCTGGAGTCAAGTAGATTATCTAAGGAGACATTATATGTTTATGTGTGCGTGTATATATATGTGTGTGTGTGTATGTGTGTGTGTGTGTGTGTGTGTGTGTGTGTGTGTGTGTGTGTGTGTGTGTGTGTGTGTGTGTGTGTGTGTGTATGCTTTGTTCTTTAACCCTGAGCCTTGCAGCCCTGTGTGGCAGCTGTGGTGCCGGTTTTCCTGAGCTTTAGCATGATCGCCTTTCACCACACACCAAGCGATTGGTAGTTGAGGAAGACTTTCTGCCTTTTCTTTTTTGTTTCCTTCTTTTTTTGTGCGTTCATTTTTCTTTATTCCTCTTGCTCATCCATCAAACACTCCCCCTCCTCTCATTCTTTCAGCCTGTTTCATTTGAGGAGTCTGTTTCACATGCGTTGGTTTCACTCAGAGCACCCTTTAACTGTTAACCTTCATTCTCTAGCTCCACAGATCCATCACCACTCTGGCTGTGTGTGAGCATATAGAATAAGCGTATACAGATTGATGTCTCAAAGACTGTCGTGATTTTATAGACCACTTGGTGGCACTATGGTATTTGGATTCAGATAATAAGCCTTTTTCTATTTTTGTAGTTTTAATGAAGGGGCAAGAAATTAGTGGAAGGTGTGAGAGGGACAATGAAAGCTAGGTGGCTAAAGAAGACAGGGAAATTGAGGGGGACAGGAGGGATGAAACCTGGAGGTATGAGGTATAAGGTTATGGAGAGCTCTGACTTATCCAGAGATACAAAAAAAGAGAGCAAGAAATCTGAGACATCAGACATTCTGCAAAATTGTCAAACTATCATTTCTATGCCTATGCCTCACTGCCTATTTTACAGTACAAGCGATGCTAAAACCTTAGGTGATCCAACATAACAGGAGCATATAACCATGACTACCCACTTTCAAAAATGCCAAGTCTCTAATGGGAGTTTGCACTAAAGCTTCCTTCTGTGGCAGATATTGCAGAAGCAGTATCTTGCAATTAGCTGTCAGTCCTACTGTCTCAATTCCAAAGAGATTGAAAAGGGTGATAATCATCCTCTATTAATTCTTATCACATTCGTGATCAGTGACCAAGATTTAATCAAAAAAAGTGTAAAATTAAACTTTTACCTTTTTTATTCTGCATTTATCTGTGGAAAGTTGAGAGATGATATAGGCCTACACGTGTGTTAAGTAACACACAGCCACTATCTCACACAAGCTGCAGGCGTGTGCAGCTCATACTCAAACTTATTAACAGCCATCAATGCATACAGCAGCAGTGCGCTTAAATAGTCACAGAGCAGTTGAATGGAGCAGTACACTTCATTTGCTCAAGACGACAGCAGTGTTCATTGTTTTTGAAAGGATGGTGTTGTATTTCTTTATCATTTGCAGACACCAGACAAAATTCCTGAAAGTCAAAAAAAAAAAAAAAAAATCGTCAAAGTTGTATTAACTGTTTTGTTTTTTTTTTTTTTTTGGCAACTTCGGTACAATAGAACAATTCGTGAACATCACACTTAGATATTAAAAGTGAGTAAAGGTGTTAAAGCTAATGTGTTTAGCTCTAGCTGTTTCAGTCTCTGTTTAGATTGTGAGTTTATCTCATTTTCTTCCACTGAAAAAAGCTTCCTGCTGCCTGAGATGAGGTCGACGAGGTTGATGGGAAAGCTGAGACTGAACCTAAGGGAAGAGTATGTGACGTTTGGAAGAAGGTACATACTTTCTTCTAAGGAACATTTTTAATCTCAGAAATGAAAATTAGAATTCATAAGCAGTTAAACTCAACCTTTCTTAATTCACAACAATCAGGAATTTTCCTGCTACAATGAGCACAACCAAGTCACAATTTACCTGCTAAAATGCCAGCTAAAAATCATGGAAAAGAGAGCACTGTGTTGGTGAAACATAAATGATCAGCAAACTCCTTATGTCAAAAAATCTAACCAAAAATGTAGAAAATCATACCATAATTTTTTCAAGAAATACTACTGCAAATTCAATCACTTAAGGCAGAAAAAAGCAACAAACAAGAAAACAAAAAAATCTGTGCGGTCCAATGATCAGTTTACCGGCTGACCCTGTGGATGCCTAGATCCCCCTGTTTGTCTAACACCGGCTCTTCAACAACAGAGAAGGGATGTCATAGGCTAACAACAACAAAACAGATGTCACAGCGTATGAAAACAGCAGACAAGACCCAAACACAGAGTCGTGAGGTAAATCCTTTTTCAAGAAGGACACCACAGCCAGATTAAAAAAAAAAAAAACAAAAAACAAGTGTTGGGGCATGAACTTGACCAGCTGAGAGGAGGAGGCTGGGACAAAGACTTTGCTGACTCAAGAAAAAAAGTTATATACTGTAGCTTGTAGATTAATGATTGAAGATCCACAATGGCCAAATGCTTTAACACTCCCAAGCTGTGGAGGACAGCCTGAGTTTTATTGTGCTCTCTAAAATAATATCTTCCATTGACATATAATAGATAAAACTCTGAGATTAACCATAATATGTGGAGTACCATTTTCTGGCATATTTTGGAAAAGGGTGTATATTTTATAGGCTTCTTTGTCACCAAAATATTTGCTCTCATAAACCTCATAAACTGGTTGATCAAAATATTAAATCTCTACTTGAGCTGAAATCAACAGACCTTTTAATGGATGATACGAAAACATGGGTACAGTCTGTGTTTTACTGTTTTTATTATACATCATCATAGCATGAAGGTGCTTTTATTGCAGCTGTTTCCTTCTTTGTCCACAGTGCTTTGTAATATGAATTGATTTGCTGTAAATTCTTTATTATTCATGTATTGATAGGCCATGTGTCATTGCAAGGTGGGAGCTGGTGACCCCCAGGGTTTTAGATTTTTACCGCTGAATTGCCATGGTAACTTGAATTACTGTCTTGAATTTGAAACTTAAGTTTGTGTTTCTAGTGCATGAAAGTAAACATGGTATTAACTTGTAGTTGGATATGTAAAGATTAGTCTAAAATTCTCAACTACTCAGTAACACTTTAAACCCTTTTATTGCCTACACCGCTCGCTTGCAAGGCTATAATTATTGCAAAAAAATGCGTGGTGATAGCATGCAAAATTACTTAAGAAATTGGTGTGTTATCTATATGCCTTTCAGTTAACCAGGCTGGATACACACAACCTTGCTGAGTGTGTTTCATTGCCAGCTGCACCCATCTAATTTATCCCCCTCGATATACACCAATTACATATAAAACACTGATGAATCACATTAGGGCAACGTACACTGGAGCATTAATCATGTGTTGGGCAATCAGAGATAATTTATGGCTTCTCCTCTGTTTCTAAATGATCTCTCTCCTGTCCCTGATTGATCCATTATTTGGTCGTAAGCAGAAACATGTTTGCCAGATCACTCAAATGATTAATCGCAAATAATTGCCTTGACAATCGAACATAATATACTGTGTGTGTGTGTGTGTGTGTGTGTGTGTGTGTGTGTGTGTGTTTGTGTCGGAGGGGGGCAGTGAAAAGAAGCCAGGGGTTGGTGCTTCTGTAGTTCACTCGTGACTCTCAGAAATCATCACCTGATTAATATTTTCTCAACTCTACAGAACATTACAGTGTCTTTCAGGTAAGTAATTTGGTTTCCCTTCCCACCACTTTGATGCGCTTTTGGGTTTGCTCACAGCTCTCCTTAACCTTTTTGTCCAGCAGCAGGCAACATTTTTCAGCCAAAGGGCTCTGATCAATGTTGCCAACTATTTTCAGCAGAAAGTAGCTAAAGCCCACTCAACAAGTTTTTAGATGTCGCCTGATTACAGTACATTTTAATTTGCATATCTATGATGATAATGTGGATTTTTAAATAACTAATTAAATCATTTCAACCAAAAACAAAGGAGTTCCCTTGAAAAATAACAGCCCTTGCCTGATCAGTAATCCACACATGACTCTCCACTGCTCCAAACAACACACAGACACAGATACCGCAAAGAGTACGTCGCATTCAGAGGCAAAAGACTGAGATTAAACTGAGAGATAATTGGGTGAGGAGTTAAACAAAAACAGAGCAAAAAGGAGAGTGACTATTGGACATTGTGACCATCAACACAACAAGTGGATGCTAAAGTGTAATTGTGTCTGCTGGACATGTTAATTGGCAGCTGTTTGTTAATGTTTTTGCCACAAGAACTTTATATGGTTATAATTTGAAAATGTTGTGTTTGCAGCTTTTCTCCAGTCAAAAAAGAAGTCTTAATAAACCAAATGGAAGCTAGTTGCACGGCATAAATTAATTGGTTTAGACTGGAGTCCAAATCAGAGCTAGAATGCAAGGTGGATATTGAACTTAGGTCTGGTGGTCAGACACTCGTCTCCATTTGGACGATGTTGTTACTCTGTATCTGATAAATGATTAAATGAGTGAATGTTTGCTAACAGGTTAGCCTAAACAGCCTCATTAGCCAGGGGTATGTGGGTGGCTGTGTGTTCCTCAGCTTGTTTTGATGTTCCTCTGCCCTCCTGTCTGACAGCGCAACATGAACAGTCTTCATCTCTGTTTGCTGCTCTTTTTTCTCCATTGTCTCTCCCCCTTTTTCCTACCTTCTTTTTTGCACCTGCATGCTCACCCTCTTCCCTTCTTCTATCCATTCATGCATGTCCGGCAGTTACCACCTCTATTCCTCCTTTCCATTGATTTTCTCCTCTCCCTCTGTTCATCTCTTCCTCTTACATCCATTCTTACTTCTCACTTCATGCCTCTCTTTCTGGGTTCTTTCCATCCTGTCGTCTGTCTGTGTCTTTTGTGGGGTCTGTGTACACAATAACCACCTCTTCTGTGTTGTTCCTTCCTTTTATATCTCTTCTTCTTTTCCAGTTTCCATTTTTTCACTTCGACTAGCCCTCCCACCTGTAAATCTACTGAGCCGCACCCAAGCCCCGCTGTCTGCTGCTCGGTCTCCGTAGACATTAGCTGTCTCCATTCTGCCTGACTGAGCTAAATTATTCCACAATAAGTCACTGGGCTAATTTACTGGCATAATCACCTCATGCATTTGAAATTTAAATGATTTCATGAGCGCTTGCACCGCTCCCTCATTAAAGAAGCCCTCTCAAGACTCAAACAAGCAGGTAGGGCTCACACAGGAGGACGAGGTACAACTTTCACCTGTGGGCGCACGTGTGGGATGGCATCATGTATTAAATCTGAGTGGAGTGTGTGCATGTGTGTGTCCTCATTTGCTCTTGAGTCAGAGTAGGGGATGTATTTGAAGCTGACAAGCATGTGTATTCCCAGCATCACCCCCCCTCCCCCCAATCGATCAGTATACTTCCTCAATTAACTGGCATTGGCTTAAGTATGGTTGACTTTTGACCTTCAAGGTCAGAGTGTGGCTGCATTATAAAGATGTCCTTCAGTAGCCGACACCCCACAGGCCTCCTGGTGACAGCTTGACTGGACGGAGGCTCATGGGAGGTGTAGCATTGATTGGTGTGTCGATGTGGCACCCAGAGAGACAAACACACAAACACACACACACACACACACACACACACACACACACACACACACACACACACACACACACACACAAACACACACACAATGCAACTAGACACCAGCCAAGCAGACATACACATATTTGAATGAATGTTAGATAGAACAAAATCACAGAGGACTGGAGGCAGCAATCAAATTATCAGCTGTGTTATTATTGATACTTGAGTGTTTAAGGGAAATGTCCAGTGAGAGGAACCAAAAAAAGTAATGTATTGTCATGCAGATGAATAAATTTCGTAATTTCTGTTTATATGTTTAATAGCACAAGTGTCTTCTTCAGTTTAAGTGTTTGAGCAGGGTTTTGTCTTGTTTACATTACCGGTTATTAAGCATAAATTGAAGGCATGTTAAATTAGCATGGAATAGACCCAAAACTGCTACTGCAGAAAGACGTTAAAATGCATTAATTTCTTTGTAAATACTAAATTTCCCCCAAATTGTTACCCTTTGAGAACCCACTCAAGGGCACTGAACAAATAAAATCAAAATAACACATCAGTTGCGATACTGTCTATATTAAGCTCAAAGTAAAATCATTTATAACTCCAAAGAAAAAGAAAGAAGTCAAACTGTGTTTTTATTGCTGTAATCATTTACTGTATATATATGTTGGCATTTGCTGGCTGCACTATAATTGTATTTTGTTGATAATTTATTGCTTGAAAGTAGGTTGTGTTTTGAGTGAAATGATTTTAAGAATGACTCAACTACGATGCTTATTGTGGGGTAGTAAGGGGTTGTATGAAATATACTGGGAGGAGGGGAAATGTTAATGTCATTAATACTTTCATTGAACTGTTTACTTAGATAACACAAAGCATTACCCTCATGTGAATTTCTCAATTGAAAGAAAAAGTAAAAAAAAAATCAAGTCAAGTAATACCTGTACATACACAACAGTCAATAAGTGAAAGTACATGTTTTATACAAACAAGAGACACTGGAACATGCAAGGCTTAAAATAAAAGTGAAGCAACAACATCACGCCATTTAATCACAGATAGGATTTAAAGGTTTACACTCACATTAGAAAAGTTTCAGTACATGTATCAAACAAATCACTTGCATACAGCAAGTTTCACATTCAAAATCATAGTATTTTATTAAGAAACATTAATTTCCCTTCATGACCTCAGAAAACAAGGAAGAAAAAAATCCAGCAAGCAGCTACATATAAAACCTTCTGCAAAAGCTACAAGCAATTACAAATGACTCAAAGCTGAACAAATGACTCCAACTACAATGAAATGTAAGATCTGGGTAATTCCAAGTTTATTCAAAACCCCAACTGCCTCTGTCCACTGTCATTTTTGAATTTGTGTACAGAGCTGAGCTACAATTAAATCGAGACAAACAAGGCAAAATACATCCAAGCAGTATGAAAAAATAAGCATAATAGGGTGCAGACCAACCAACAGGGCAGAGTGGGTGTGTATTTGACCCTTGAAGTAAGATCATTCTCTTATCTCTAATGGTGTTCAATAACTCATTGGGATTTCGTGCTGGGATGAACTTTGACAGCCAAGTGTTTCATCTGATTGCCTCTTGTTCAAAGTACAGATTTTCCCTCCTTTTGCAGGTCTAAAGTTACAGTATCTAGGCCTCCTGTTAGATTTCAGTCAAAGGTAGTTTAGTAAATATGTTATACAACCTCATTCATAGGGAGCTAAATTAACTTACCAAAGCATTGTAGCTAATATGACTTACCTGGTTTCATTTTTAATGATGTTACAAGCTTCCTATGAAAATTAATGGACTAGATATGATGGCGTCGGCCAAATACACTATTTTATCCCACAAGTTAACTGATATACTGTATGTAGAACTACAGTTTAATATGGCTATTGAATGCTATCATATATCAATGGAATTCACCACTACTATTTTAAATTGCTATAAGATACCTTCATTTAATTATGTCATAATTGTTGCTGTATAACATCACATTGCAGGTAAAAAAAGCACAATTATTAAGATATTGTTCATAACCTGCCCATTGCAAGGCACAAGACACTGGGATAACAGGCTCCATGTACAGGGACACAAACATGTGTTTGTGTGGGTGTTTCACAGCAGCCCGGTGTTGGATGTGAATGCGTTAATAATGGCACCCACAATGGGTCGCTATGTGTAATGGCATGACGCTTTTGAATTAGAGACTGCAGATGGAGAACACATACGTTTTCTGTCCTGCTGCCTTCAGAACACTGCAGGGATTTAATCAACGGAAGGAGAAGGTCTTTACAAAGTGTAAAATCAGTTGTTACTGACAAATGGTAAGAATCATTCATTAATCCGTGGCACTATACAGACTGCTTTCCTGTTGTTCTTGCTATTATTGTATTTAGTTATTTCTGAGACCCCTTCCAGTCAATAAGGAAAAAAAAATATGTGTATATTTCTATCCTGTTTTCAAATTCCTCTCCTGAATGGGGAAAGTGTTTTTAATGTCAGATTGTCAGCGTACAAGTAGTACAATTTATGAAATTGCAAATAGTTTCCACCAATTATGGTCCAGAGTGCAAATATGTGCAAATTATATAAGTGCAATGTGGAAATTAAGGACACAGAAAACAGACCTTGCAGTGAAATTAGAGTGATAACCTGTGTCAAGTAATTACACTTTAGAGACAGAAACATGAAGGTTTGTGCAAAGCAAACCAGAAGTGGGAGCTTCCTGTTTATCAAGTAATCCTGTGCTACAACAAAAACTGATGGACTTAGTTTAAATGGGTTTTGATAACAAGTTGATTCCAAAGCCTGTCTCTGCGCCAACTAATTATCCTTGGACCCTCACAGCAAGCAGGAGTAAATATGTAAATAACTAAAGTCTCAAAATTAGCTCTGCCTGCTCTTTGCTAACAACAGTGCAGCATATATTAACTTCCACATATTTTCATCAGCTACTCTACATTCGTATATAGTTATTTTGCTTTAGATAGAGACATTTTCGGGTAAACATAAACCCACTCGGATTATGTTTTACCTTATAATACAAGCATTTGTCCTGAACTGATGTTCATGTTAAAATCAGCAAAATGATTTTCTGATTAAGTGGTTTTATTTTTTATTTCCTGAAGTATCTTCATGTGGCAACAAAGGTATAATAAAGCTGTTTTTGTGTTTCCACAGAGTTTTCATTCAGTGCTCAAAGCTGATTTTTGTACGTTTTTTTTGGAGATAAATTTAACTTACCATTTAACTTTAATTGACTCCATAATTACCCACTTGGTGTTGAGTGCCTCATCTGTTTGATATTTTATGTTATTTGATCTGCAGGCTACAGGTGTTAGCCTTAAATATTTGTACTATGTTTTTAAACAGTAATGTAGGATAACTTTCAGTCATTTGTCCTAAGGTGCAGTAGTTAATGTGCAGCAATTTCAGTGCTTGCAAAGGGAGGTTTTTTTTTCTGCATTTCTATGCATATTTTCAAAGCCACATATCAAAATGCTTTCTTATGGATTAAAGGACTACACTAAATGGCTGTATTGCTTTCAATATGATGGACATTCACATGAATAAATGTGAGATTATTTTCATAAGTTTTATAAGTAAAATAATATATTGTTTTTCCCTTGTGTGGAGCATAATCACACCCACCCTCAAAGTGATCTGGCTAAAGACACATAATATGTCTATCACCTGTATCAACATTCACTGACCTGAGGATCCTCTCTCCTACCCTGATTCTTTGACAGGAATCATATCCATATCTGCCACCCCCCCCCAGTTGAAGAAATAAAGACACCCCAGCATTAATTATGTTTACATTTAAGCAGCCAAAACACCCTGGTGACGGATAGGGAAACATAAGGATAGTATGGTAACTTTTGCTGATGGTTCCAGGGTAGGTAAGTAGATCCCTGTAACTTGGTGACTATACCTCTGGTTAGTGTGTTTGGCACCATGCAAAAGGAAATGGTCATCATTTAAAAAGACATGTGACAGCCCACTTGTCTGCCCACTGCAACCCCAAACAATGGACACAAACTAATTTCATACAATCCCTGACTGAATTTGTTCACAGAACAATGAAAGGTTAATGTTTTCCTTCTGGGACTATCACTGGATTTCTGGTCATATGAGTGACAGCTTGTCAGAGGTCTTGGCATTTCAACCAATTAGTCTGTCAGGACTCAAAGGCAGTTTTTGATCCCTTAAATCAGGGGTGTCAAACTCAGTTTCACTAAGGGCCACACTGGGAAAAGAGAACCACATCAAGGGCAAGACAAATATAGTTTATTGGCATGCTTTTATTTGATCAATCAATCAATCAATAAATAAAAATAAAATACATTTGATTACATTGTTGCATATCCAATATAGTCCTCTCACATACAACTTGGTCTACATAAAGCAACAAAAAAATCAACTAAAAAAGTTCCAGCAAAATAATGCGTACAGATTGCATATTTACAAGTGGGCAAACATACAGCCAACTCACAACAACCTCACTCACAGGCGTGATTTGACAACTCAACGTTTGTGTAGGACATTTGATTAAAAACATCAAAGTAAAACATTTTTGATCATGTGGTTTACATGTCCCATACAGCTGAGCCCACTGGTATTCAGGTGCACATAACATCCTAAAAATTGGAAATAAACTTTGCCCTCAAGCAAAACTCATATGCAGCCTATTTCAGAGACCTGAATATGACGTATCAATGTTGGCATGCTATTTAGCTAAATAGATTGGCCTGTTTCCAGACACCAGACACCTGACATCTTTTCTTTGATGCAAATTCATCAATTCTGGGCTTAAAGTCCTGCGCTGTAGCCACTCTCAGAATGGAGGCAGAATGTTTGCCTGTGAGGCGGGATCTGTGAGAGAATCTGTTGATCTTCATCACAGAAAACATTTGCTCACATAATCAAGTGCTCCCGGACATGCTGCAGACACTGGCATCTCAAATACGGCATATCTGCTGCCGAATTCTTCAAGTGCCTTCAGTTTTTCCACGCATCAGTCACTTAGGAAAGTGTGGGAGAAGTGGGGAGCGTGTTCGCCACTGACTGACAGGTCGGAAAGCCAGCGTAATTTCCCTGCCACATTAGGTTCTACCACAATGAGTTTTGTTCAAAAGGCTTTCACTGTGTCATGCATATCCATGATCAGCTTTTTGCCTTTCTGCAATTTCATTTTCAGGGTGTTGAGATGCTCTGTTGTGTCACATAAAAGCCAAGTCACACAATTACTTCTCATCTTCTAGTTCGGTAAGGGCTTTCCCATTTCTAGTCATGAAACTTGCACTCTCACTCATCTAATAAAATCTGCGCACCGGTTAACCATGGCTTAGCCAACACATGTATGGAATAGATACTCAGTTTCTGAATTATCCAAAACTGGCTTGAATTTGTGATGGTTCAAGCCTGTTGCTTAGATGAAATTCTCTCACACCTTTGGATCCAATCCAGTCCTTTCTCTAAACATAGCAGATACTCCACTGGTTGTCAGCCCCACAAGTTTATCCCATGGTATTTCACTTACACACCCCTATACCCGTTTGATTAAATCCATGAAGTCCTCTGTAATGGACAACTGGGCATCCACTCCACAGATGAAAAATCGCCAGCTGAGCTGTGTCTGTTTCTATCTGTATTTTCATGCAGTAATTGCCGAGGCGACAAAAGCCTTTTGCTTCTACTTGACTGACCATGATATTTCTAGCAAGACTGACATTTGCAAATGTTTATTGTTTGTCTGGGCATATTATATTGCAAACTTTTATATTAAAGTTTTTCAAATAATCCCCCCTTGTATCTGGGAATCCCGATCTGGTTTGGGGAAACATAGTTTGCTGTAGTTGCATGCCTCTTTTCGGTGTGACAACTTTCTGAAACCTCTTTTCCCTGTCCACAGCTGGTGTGTTCTTTGAAAATGATGATGCATATTATATTACTTGTAAACAGAGATCTCCTCATGGCACATAGGACATACAAGCTACTCTTTAATCTCAGAAAAGAAGTTCTTTATCTCCCAAATTTCTTGAATTTGTCTGCTGCCAGCATCAACTTTCCCTTTTTGTGTCATTTTGTGATAGGTAGCATACTAGCTTGCAGGTTCAGAGGAGGCATATCAATTGGTTTCTGGGCTGTGCATAGGGCATACTTCGCTCTGTAGATCACTGCCACAGCTAGGTGGACCCAAATTGCTCATATAACCAAATATAAACATTAAATCACACAAAGAGGTGTAAATTTAATGTGAATTTAGAATAAATTGTACCATGTCTACACATCACTGTTGTATGGAGAAGGGATATTTCTTGTATGTTAGAAGGAGATTTTACCCTCCTACTCTTTATATTAATTTGTTTAAGGGTTGTCCTAAGCTCATTGTACATGGAGTCTGTTATGGTAGATCACGTAATTGGCTGCAATTCAAAAATGAAATGGCTTTAGCCACAGGCAGACACGCTCATTGGCACATATCTAAAGGCAATGAAATTACAAAATCTCATATGTATGGTCACAAAGAGATGTAGCCAAGGGAGACACAAAAAGCAAGGCATCAAGAGGAAACAAAAAAAACATGTCTACTCGCTGGCATGCACCTGTCACCACTGAAGCTTGCTAAAACTGAGTGTCATGTGTTTACTTTTTTTGTTTTTTCCTCGATACTCAAATTGCTCCGTGGATGGAAACAGTAAGAGCTCCCCAAAGCACAGAGGCAGAATATGTGCATTTTTATTTCCCATAACCATCACTCCTGACAGCCAGAAACACACCTCTTTCAGAGGGCTTCTTTTAGGAGATGTGTTTTATATAGTAGGTCATGTCAAATCTTGCCCACATTGATGCATTTGATAGGCATAAAGCAGATGTAAAATACAAAACAGTGGAAACAGTGGGAAGTTCTTTTGACTCTACTTAATGCTGGTTATGCTACTCTCTCCTTTCTACAGAGTTTAAAGCTAACCTTTTTTTTACCTTTTATTTTCACTTTTGAATGAAAAACAGCTCTCTTTTTCCCAACTCCTTTTGAAATTTGTGGCTGTCTTTGTCAAAGGTAAATAACATTTTACAAGATATTACGTCAACTACAGCTGGGCCTTGGAGAGATACTTTCCATGCTGTCAACTTTTTTAACCCGGTTGCACGAAACCTTGATGAACTTTTACAGGCAAACACTGACTGAAGGGCATCAGGAGTGATTAAAAAGCTGTTGTCAACATGGTTAAAGGGGAGTTTTGATTCAAAAAAGGTGACTGAAATCCCTGAGAGAAGAGGAGAGGGGGTGAGAGAGAGAGGAGAAGAGGAGGATGTGAGGAACAGACTGATTCATAAGACCCTACAGCAGCCCTCAAGCTAAAATCCATAGCTTTTCAGCTGTATGCTGGCTGTCATAGCTCTGCAGTCAGTCACTCATCCAGTCGTGCACATGTACACACACATGCATTGGTCACCAGAGCACATAGCGCACCCACAGTCATCAATAATTTACATGTATGTAGTTGCAATTATGCCGACAGATACAAAATCACATTCTTGCAAACAACATTAAAAACGCAATAAAAAGCTTACAAGTTTACGAATCAATTTATTGTAGTAATGAACACTAAGGGTCGTGCCAAATATAAGATATTACTAAACACCCATGGAACCTTCTCTCACACACTCTAACTCACGTGCATTAACATATATAATGGGAAAAATGCACATATAATATGCAAGCATGCAAATGCTCATGGATATAATTGAACACTTGAACACTAATGTGTAACATTAAAATTAACATAATTGAAGTGATGCATAAATTGGAAAGCTATTTTACTTGTGTGTTCATTTTTTTATGCTCAGCCCAGGGTATGAGTGTGTGTGTTGTCGATCAGTTTCCTGTCACTCTGTGCCACGGTCTAGTAGTGGCCTTCCAAATGCCTCAGGCCATGCCTTCAGCCAATCAAAGTTGAAAGTCCTCACCATGACAACTGCGGCAGCAGCCCACTCTTCCATCTTATCACCCTGGCGACCACCATGGATTTTGATTTCTTTCACGTAAGAAAGACTTCAGCAGCACCTGTCAGACACGGGGCAGCAGCAATGAAAGTATGTTTGGGTTTATATTAATTTCATAGTAAGTGTGTGTGTGTGTGTGTGTGTGTGTGTGTGTGTGTGTGTGTGTTTGTATGAGATAGAATGAAAGAAAAGAAGGAGAGTTTTCTTACAGGTACTGAATCCATCAGATGACAGGTAAACTATTTACTGCATTCCAAATCAGAGAGAAGTTTGAAGAGAAAACTGAGGACGAGCGCAGCATATGAAACACTGTTCGTCTTCCAAACAGAAGAGAAGTTCAGGAGATGGAGTGATTAAAAGATGAAGGAAGAGGGGATGAAAGGAAGGAAGAGACCTTGTCAGATCAAAGGGATTCTATGATTGGATAATGAGGCATTAGAAGTCAACATGAGTGCGATTTTAGCGCTCACGAGTGTGTCTACAACACATTCAATTTTCACACTCTGTTCCTATATAAAGAAAGAACTATAGAAACATAGCAGGGATTAACAGCTAAATAGGACACCTCATGATATGACTTGCAGGTTTATGATTCCTTTCAATTCAGTAAAATTTCTAACACTGGGGCTGCTGAATGGAAAAAACACCCACTAATTAGGGCTGCAAATAACGATCATTTCCATAATTGAATAATCTATCTACTATTCTTTGATTCCAACTAAGATAAATACAATAGATTAGAGAAACACTGTGTTCAATAGGCTAGACTGTGATTATTAGTTCAACTTCTCTTCCTTTCTTTCACTAGTGAGGAGGAGACAATAGGACACAGGTGAGACTACTACGGTGAAGCAAGCGATCACAAGCGGTGGGAAACAAAAGGTAATTGATTGTGATGACAGAGGGGAGCTTAACTGCTAAAAGCTACTGACTTACAGTCAGTCACAATGATTATTCAGTATTGTCAGTTCAGTTTGCCATCCATATATCTACTTCAGTGTCATGGGACACATTGCAGATGTGTCCCATGACACTGACTCCTGTAAGCAGAGAACGCTCTTCTGCACAGAACTGTTAACTTGGCAAAGCAGAGTGATGCTGCTGGTGCGACCGGCTGAACAGTGAAGCCGACTCCTAGTTCCTCCTCCCCCGTTACACATGTGTCCAGGACAGGCAGACTGGCTATGACTGGTCAAGGTCCATATGTAAGACTCTGCCTATTTACAGCAAGAATTTATGACCTTATCGCCAATCGATCTAACACAGTGAGAATCTTTCACAAACATACACCATTCAGCCACAACATGAAAAACCAGTTACAGTATAGAGGCGTATATACAGTATATATATGTATACATACAAGACAATGTCAGTCCAGACTGTTCTTGTGTTTTGTTCCCCTGATGGTGGAATGTGACCAGAGCAGGAGCGTCCGTCTCTACATTCAAGAACGTCCTGAATACTCATCTCCTCTGAGAGCACGTCCTCTGCTAACACCTCTAACACCCTAAGACGCCTCACTGGCATTTTCAGCACAATTCTATAGCTAATGTCCTTGAACTTTTTACTTATTGAACAGATTCGCTACTTAGTACTTAGTTCATGGTCTCTTACTGTACTTAAGCTGTAGTGTTGTCCCTTACTCTAAGGTCGCTTTCGATGTACATCATTTAGTCGGAGTGTTGTGTAGTTTGTTCCTGGTATAATCTTTTCAAAACAATTTACCCTGTACTGTTCATTCGTCTGTACAACAACACAACTTACAGTCTGTGTTAAGTTGTGTAAGTTTTTTTTTTTTTTTTTAAAATGCAGTCACACCTAGTTACCAAAGTTGTTGTAGAAAGCTTGTGGTGTTATAGCAAGAGGCTGTGGCACTGTAGCTTCCCTGCTGGAAAGAAATCATTTGGAAACTAAATGTTGTTTACTTTCCAGCTTCTGGACAGTGCAAGCAAAGGTTTAGTAAGTAGACATTGAAAAACACGAGTTCCTTTTTCCACTTCAGTGCAGCCCATTTAAAGCAACTTGTCTACTTCTACAAAGTATAGGCTGCAGCGGCTCAAAAAAATAGAGTCAGACAGTAGGGAAGAAAGCTGATAGATATAATCTACCACTGCAGCCAGATCATACCATCTATGCTGTCTTAAACAGGAATAATGAATGAGTCTGTTTTGGGTATAGAAAAGATACAGGCCCAGTCATTCATCCTCCATTCAGCTGTAGTGACAAGAACAATGTGAATTATAAGTCTGTGCCAAAAAGCCTACAGCATAACATGCTACTGCACTTGCAAAAGCATAACAAAACTAGTATTTTTGGCTCTGGTTAAACAAGTATCCCTCCATAGGCCCCCTGATGTTACGGACCAGCATCATACACACCCGTTGCCTGCTGCTGTTTTCGAATTATTTACCAGTACAAATGCAATCTCTGGCACTGATTGTCATTTCACCATGGCCCAACAAGAAATTAAATGGAAATGTCAAATGGTAAACAATCGCTGAACACTAACACACTCCCTTACACACACAAATACACACACACATACACGCACACACACGCACACACACACACACACACACACACACACACACACACACACACACACAAACACACACACACACAGACACAAAGAGTACAGTATAACCTCATGCATAGCGCCCTCATGCAATATGAATTTCCATTTGTTTAGCTCACTTGGCGGTGTGTCCCCGGAGAAGTTTTCAGCGGCTAATGTTTTATTGATGGAAGGCATGAATTCACCTGGACTGGGCAGCTTCCTTCGACACAAGCGTACCTCCCGGACAGATAAATTTTTTGTTTAACAACAGCAAGAAGGGACGCCTAATTCCTGTTGCTCAGGGTAAATGTATTTGTTTCTGCTCGAAAGAGCACCTGCAGTCATTTACCCCCACCCCCCACCCTTCCTTTATTGCTTTTCTAATCTTGCTGACAGGGGACAGTATTTATGTATTGCTTTCCAATATCCATTTCTCATGCTCACATGGGCCCCGGTTTGGCCCAGACACAAAAACACGGCACAAACACACAAGCTCCTCTCCCCTCCTCTCATGATGCCTGTCAGTTTTTAATGTGCTCACTACATTTTCGCCCTGTCTTCTCCACCTACTCTTTTATTTCTCAGAGGCCAAATAAGGAACATGGAGTGAGGTATTCAGAATCCATGAAATGAAAGTTTGGGTGAAATAGAAACCTTTTTTGTAAGCAGAGCCAAGAGTGCCAGTGGTAGAATCAGTTCACATGGAGGAGCAAGGCCTTAACAACAACTTGATTGGAGCTTGGAGACTAGTCCGGGGGCCCTGTATACAGCACCGGCTCCATGCACTACACTTTGCTCCCAGGGTTTGGGTTTCTTTAAAGCCTCTGCTCCCTCTCTCTTTCTGTCTGCCTTTCTCGCGCCGCCGAAGGCCAGTGCAAGTCCTCTCGCAGTGTCTGTCAGTACAGTTCACCCACGTCCCCCTAGACCACTCCCTCCTCTCTCCCTCCTTCTTCCACACAATCCCAAAAACCCCTTTCCCCCTGTTTCAGCCCCCAGGGCTCTGACCCTGGCCAAATGTCTGAGAGCTCCCTAAACAGAATGGCCTCGTGATCCGCATGGAGATAAATATATGTGCACACACATACACACACATGCGCAGACTCTGAATTAGGCAACCAGACTAACAGTATGTGTGGTGGTTAGCAGTCTTGAGCTGTTTGTTATAGTGTATTTTGTGTGATTAGATGCTTTTGAGATCAGAGTAGTTCTGTACAGCTGCAACACTTGGCAGGTTATTGATCCTGAACAGACACATATTGCTTCTGAAAGACAGAAGTGTTATGAATGATATCATCGTGTGCTTGTGTGTGTGTGTGTAGTGTGTGTGTGTGTGTGTGTGTGTGTGTGTTTGTATGTGTGTGTGTGTGTTCTGTGTTTGTCCTTGATCAGCATTGCATTCTTGCAAGACTTCTGTGTATCTGATGCCATTGTGTAAACAACCCAAGGACCTCCATGACAAAATTATTTTTTGCTTCACACACATAGACACACACACACACACACACACACACACACACACACACACACACACACACACACTAACATACACTAACACACACACACATACAGACTCATACAGCAGTATATAGTAACTAAATGATCCATAAACAATGATTTATGAGATGAGGGGGGAATGTCACAAGTAGGATGTGAAATATTCAGCAGTCATTCCACATTCAAGCCAGACTTAGAGGTGCATAGATCCGCTACAAAGCAGCAGGTTATGCACACACTGATGCACTCTATCACCCTAGAGATCGAAGTGTGCATGTTGGCTTGTCAAACATTGGCTGGGAGTAAAGGCTCATATGTTACCACTGCTTTATAGGCAGCGTCATCAGTTTTTACACAAGTTTAATCATGCTTGTCCGGCCATTTGTAGGTAATGCAGGTTTTCGGGCAAAATGGGTGACAAATAAACCCATACATGCATACAAAAACATACACGGAAAAAACAAAAGAGGGAGTTCATGTGCTGTGCATATGCATACGTAGACTACGCAGTTACAAACACGCACACTTACATACACAAACAGTGACACACATGTTCAGCTACATCATCTGATGAAATTGAAGTGAAAGCTGGTAACCATGTTTTTAAATTGTATTAAGTATTGAAGAGTTAGGTTCTCTCTCTGGGATTAGAGGCCATCCACAATCTTTTAATTTTATATGCTCAACTGCCAAGTTGGATTTTCACTACAGCTCCACTAGACTGGCTTGACAAAGATACACCAGTGTACACACACACACACACACACACACACACACACACACACACACACACACACACACACACACTTCATACATATACACACTTTTCCTCATGTCATTCTTTTCTTATTTGTTGCATTTTTAAAAAATGCACAAACCCCAAATGGTTTGTGCTTGTAGAAGTAGTTGTTGAAATAAACTTGTAAAGACTCAGTTTTTAGCCATGCTAGTAGCCTGGCTCTAGGGAGAGTGATGTCTCCACAACTACTGGATGATAACTGTATAATCTTTTACTAATGTTCATGGTTTCAAGAGGATGCATTCTAATGACTTTGGTGATCTTCTGACTTTTCCTCATCAGGCTGAAATGTCTCAACAACTATAGAAAGAATTCCCACAGGATCGGGTTTAGGAATCATGGTCCCCACGGGATGAATTGTAAATACTCTGGATGAACTATTGGTGATGCTAGATGTACTAGAATACTTTGGTTTATTACCAAATAATAACAATAATAATAGTAATAATGATACTTATTTATATTGAACTTTTCCATGCCATTTCCAAAGCCATGTTACAAATTAAATTCAAATTAAATTAATTGAATCCTAAGATTTAATCATGAGATAAAACCAGTTAAGTGTGAGATGAAACAAGATATAGACAATTTAAAATGGTGAAAAAAACAAAAAAACAAACAACCAGCAAAAAACCCTGAAACACTGATAAAATATCCACCAGCCTCAGCTTAACTTTGTGTTTGGTGCTAATTAGCAAGTTTTAGCATGTTAATATGCTAAATTGAGAGCATGTCTGTAGACCCTAAACTTCTACAGATTCAAATATGTGAGGCCAGACAGACTGTAAATGTCCTGTCTTGAGCAGAAGTAATTACCTCGAGACCACCAATCACATTTGTTTTAATTCCCTTGTCAAACAGAAGTGCAGACTTCTGCTCCAAGTCAACTATGTCAAAGAACCTCAAACAAATGTGAAAAGGCCAACAGCAGTCAACGGCTTCCCTGCACAGTAGGACATAGCATTAACAAGGAGTGTGCTAGTTTCACACTTGGAAAGTGAGGCAAGGGAGAAGCCTACTACTTCTGAGTCCTTGTGTATGAACATTTAGCCTTACTATGCTGTTGTTTCCAATACTTTCCATATAAAAGTTACAAAAATGATTGCATATACAAGTATACATCTTGAATGCAGCTGGAAAAACTGCACTTCCTCAGCAACAAAGGCAAACAAAGGGCCAGGTTCACATCACGCTAGTTTCTGTATCGCTCTGACTTGTCTTTGAGTCCCTTTTTCAGGTGAACCTGATCTCTCAACACAGAATGGTCAAAAAAAAGTTGTCAGCACACAAAGATAAGTATTTAACGGTTTTTATGCTAAAGCCCAGCAGCAGAATGCAGCAGCAATATGAACACAGATCCAGTGTCAAAACCAGGCTCTGTGCTTTGTGAGAGTGATTCATCACACTCTGTAATGCACTGTTAAACAACAAAATGACTACAGATAGTTCTCTGCCAGGGCTGTTGTATCTTAATGCAACAGTTGCAACTGTTTTGTTTTGTTGTTTTTTTTTATTTCTTGTCTTTGACTGGCTTCTGAAAACAGTCACCATTCTTTCTTACCCCCCCCCCCCTTATAATAATCATAATGGTAACAATTGACTCATTTTTTTTCACTCAAAAAGGCCTGTTTGTCTAATTTGATGGTCTGTCTGAGTTTAAGGGCATACACTAACAGTCCATTGTCAAGTGTAATGGAGTAATGGTTGATATTGGAGGTGTCAGGTAATCTGCATTCATAGCCACTAAGAGGAGACCCATCACAAAGCTTGAAAAGTTAAAAGCACAAGCATTACTCACTTTTTCTGTACAGCATCTTAGTGCTATGCTGTATACATGTACACACATAAACATAATGCGGGGAAAGTGCCATAAAGTAACCTGTTCAAACATTGCTGGAGCAGCTGATGCAACAACATCAGCTTCGAGCTCATATGTGCAATGCATATGTACTAGAATCTAACATGTGTAAAAAGATGTTCTCAGTAATAAGAAAAGAAAGACAATAAATTTCTTCCACAGGCTCCACTTGACCAACTGCATTCTGTTTATTTTAGAAGTGGCTGCTGCTACTTGAAAAAGCTGCAAAAAAATGGAGTCAGATGTCTGATTGGTAAAAGTGGATCAGGGAATGATCTTAACAGAGTGTAGCATAATAATTACCATGCAGAAATATTTTATATTTAAGTCCATGAGGCTGGCTTGAGTTTAAAACAAACTGTTGGACCATATTTAAGGAATTCATTATGTTGGTTCAATACAGTCATATAAATCATTCCAGATTTCCCAACAGATTAAAAGCAGCCTGGTCTAAATTATTTGCAGTGCATAATCGGGAATTTTGCTATGTAAAATTTTATAAAGGTGAAAAACTACCAATTTGTAATGCCTGTGGCTTTATGTTTTTATTTCATAAGTGGTATGAAACATCAAAGATCATATATTTGCATGATTAAAAAAAAAACAAAAAAACATTATGCAAAATAAATATGCAGCCCCACAACTTGACTCTAATTTTTCAATGTCCGTAGGTCCTCATTGGTTTACAGTTTACCCTTGATTAATTACAGATATTAGTAATAAAAGGATGGCACTGCTTCAGGGGAGCAGGTTCTCATTTTTCTATCAATGCCACTTGTAAAGTTTGCTAAGTTTGCTAATTGGTCACCAGGGATATCTCCAACACTGAAGGTTTCTGAAGGTCTCTGCTGTTTCTTTGCCAAACCAAATTCGCCCATGTTTATTAATGAAGATTATAATTATGATGTTGACATAATTAGCAGATATTCTGACATTTCCATGTATACTGTACCCAGGGTTGTAGAAGTATAAATAGACATTTACATTTAACTGTCAGTTATTTAAATATTCTACAGTCAACAGTGTTTGGTACATCAACTGTAGCTGTACTGTGAAATGACTTTTCATGCTAAGCATTCGAGACATTCTTTGGTCAGTGTGGGTCAGACGTGCGCATCATAAAGGCTTAAGCTGATCTATAGAATTTGCATGAAAAACCTTGGCCTGATATCAGACTCCATGTCTCTTCATTAAAAGAGGGCTGATGCAGGGGGGCTCCTGGTTTGTTGGTGTCAGTCCTGCCCTTTACTGCCACCCCTGCCCTTTTTTTCAAGTACTGCTGGGGAGACGGACAGACAGGGGTCGGACAGAGCTACTGCAGCGAGTCACTACTGACATAGCATCCACCAAGATGGTTAGAACAGTTCATGGTACCTGAAACCACCCCTTCAGCTGTAGTACTGGGGAGATCAAAACTTTGAGATAAATCCTATGTATGAATATTCAAGTTTCACAGGCAGTGTTGGGCAGGTCACTTAAAAACTTTATGATGTTTATTCAGTGTATTTTATCTAGTTCCTGTGCCAGCTACGTAAACTTTAATATATACTGATATGATTTTGTAAACAAGGGTGAAAATATGTGTAACAGCCGTGATAGCAGACAGTTACAAGGGCTGCATTAATGGATTTTGCTGAATAGTATATTAAAATGATCTGGCACTTTAATGTACATTAAAAATAACATGTCCTAGATGACTCTCTTCACTGAGTGCATGCATAGCTGATATCAGTCCTATCACTGCAACTCCTGGTAAAACAGAAAACAAGCGAAAGCCCACACTAAAATACTGGAATAAGTTAATGTACAGGAATAACTGAATTTAAACTAGACTCAAAGCCTAAGAAAATGCTTTGATGCACAAATATTAATTGCAAAAGTTTCAAGACCTCAGTGTTAAAATGTTAGAATATAAACTATTATTGTAATAAAAAGCTCAGTTTATCGATAAGCAAAATTGTCTTCAGGCTGCCAAGAGACGATGTGTGTCAATGCAATATCCTTGTGTTACCACCACATGAATCAGGTCATGTTTGGTTTCCTACACAGGTTCCACCGGATCTGAATGGTTACGGTGTACTGTGCCAGTATTTTAACAGAAGCCTTGAGGAGAGATGCTAATACTAAGCAACACTCCTAACATACACTGATGATCACAGTAACTTAAGCAGTTTGTAGAGAGTTTGCATAACTGAATAAGAGCCATACGGTTTTTGCAATCAGTGGCAGTGTAGACTTATCTCAGTAATATACAGCAGGCAAGAGTGGGTGGGGAAAGGCAACTAGCAAGGAAGAGCTGCTGTTTCGAGGCTGGTAGCAGCAAGTACAACACTTCAGATTTGTAACAAACTCAAAAATAAATTAGTACAAATGACTGTTTAGTACTTTGCCTTGCCTAGGGCTTAGGGTAAATATAAAGGGAGACATTTCATAATTTGAGGAGCTTGGAAGTAGGTAGAGAATCAGAGGATATACAGCTGTCGCTGTAATTGATTTGGAGCCAGCAGAGGCAGCACATGTGGCTCAGGAGACAGAGACAGAGGCCCTTTACCACTTTACTGCTGTCTGCACTGAACTTAAGAAAAAAAAAACAGAACAAAAAAACAAACACCCCCACAGATTTTACTAAAACACGCATAGCACTGAAATGAACACTGTGGCACATTTTCCGAGTGGAAATGGGTGGGAAATAGCCATTGTCCATGAACAGGCATTGTCTTCCTTTTTTTAAGAGAAGCTGTGATACCTTGACAAAAACAAACACCACATATGCACTGCCCTCTGGCTTCCCTCCACCCTCCATCCACCCATCCTTCATCATTCCTCAGTACCACATGGAGCAGGTGTTCTGAATTAATCCTCAACCTGCATGTATTATTAAGACATTTAGTGTCAACCCCTGTGTTTCCTCCACATGTCATGATTTCGTCATGAGCTCAGCTTTACAAATATGAATTACAAATGTCAGTGGTTGACCTTAATAAAACAGGGTGGGACATTCACTTCTAAGCCCTCAGGTACATATTGTGAATTTGCTGCGTAAGATCATAGCTTATTTATGATATGGAGGACTTATGGTGGTATGGAATATCTCTAGAATTTGGTAATTATTCTTTTAGAAAATAAAACACTCAATAAAATGATTTGCATTAACAACTGTAGTAAAGCATAAGGTTGTACTTCATAGACTTTGGTAAACATTTAGTCTACCAAAACCAAGGAGGAGGCATATAGACTGCAGATTACACACAGAAAAAGGCCCATCGTGGCTTCTACAATCTATTATACTGAAATGAATTCACCGTGTGAAACAATCATGTAAATAATATAGTAAATAGAATAACATTTATGAGGTAATGGCCTCAACAGTCTCCAAAGTTATATTCAAGGAGATAAAGAGAGATTAGAGGGAACACAAAAATTAGCATGATGAGAAAACCCGGAGTGGTTGTTGTGGTGATATATAGCATTTTCTGGTTCAGTGCCAGGATGTACTCCTGCTTGTTTACTTTCCGGTTTGTTGAGTTACTGCTGTTAGCTTCTGCCAAATTCATAAAAGAAAGATGTTGATGTCTAGAAGGATTTCTTTGCAAAAGCTATAGATTAGTTGTGTAATCTTCTGTTGCATGGCTTATTTTTCAGGCAGTAATAAATTTAAAAGAGTACTTGTGAAATTTTATTCATAATTTTCATGATTGAAACATGCTAAATATTCATTTCACCGAACCTTTTACATCTTGTCATCCTGTTACATGCTCAGGCATTATCTCGTAGTATTTAATCTGCTACAAATAAAAGTGATCTACATTCTGTACATTCACGACAGTGTGGCGGGATATACTTGGAAACGTTGACTCGGTAAAAGAGTAAAAGGGCCAGTTAACTGAGATGACAAGAGAAAGAATGTATCCAGCCATTCAGATAGTTTTGGTTTTTCACAGTTTTACACACACTGCCTCTGTGATTCCTAGCTCCATCTCAATACAGTGGAGGTTGATGGATTTTCATTGGTGATTTTGAGTTTGATGAGTTCAAGTTTTAAGATATCCAGCACTGAGATTTGTGGTTAATTCCCAGATGAATGAATTTTGAGATATGTAGAATTTTGTCTGTGTGGCACACATCATTGAAAAGTGGTCTCATATATCTGACTTTTCTATAATCTGTGTTTTTTTAGGTTGGAGTTGTTTTTTACAAATACCGATACTACATAATATAAGGATTTGCTGCCTTTGCTTTTGCTTATTGCAATGATAGGGATCACCATGTCCAATTTCAAGTGAGTTTTACAGCTATGGCATGAACAGTGACAAGCTCACAAATGCTATAATTCTATCTTTACAAGTCCTTCTGATTTATACATTAATATACCACATGCCACAATATGAAACAGCAACAATGTGTAACATATATCACCCCTGGCTTAAGAATGGATATTTCACATGCCCGAGCTACAGTAGAAACTAAGTACTTAATAGTAAATAACAAAAAAAACAAAAAAAAAACAAAAAAAAAACCCTGCATAATGCACAATAGTGGACTGAAGTTCAGAATCCCAAAGAGAGACTGAAATAAATGTGAGTGCGAAGTTAATCATGTTAGTAATTAGGATGGTGGTTGTGTATTGATTCAGCTCAATTATGAAACTGTTTAGTAAACAGCTTTAGGAGGAAGTCTTGTGTTTTTTGTCAATTGCCATTTCTATAACAGACTGAAGGTGTCATTGTGGAAAGTCTTATTGAAGTTGAAAACCTTCTGCTCTCTTTTGTCAGATTTTCTAAAACTAGGTGTTCATGTCTAAAGTCTAAATCACGAATTACTGTCGGCAGCCGAAGGAAAACAGTAACAAA
This sequence comes from Istiophorus platypterus, assembly GCA_016859345.1. NCBI lineage: Eukaryota > Metazoa > Chordata > Actinopteri > Istiophoriformes > Istiophoridae > Istiophorus > Istiophorus platypterus. The sequence goes on along the minus strand of CM029114.1, from coordinate 24,076,230 downwards.
TATAACTTTTGTTCTCTCCTCCTTCAAACTTCCCCTCGTTTCTCCTTCCCCTAACATTCCATCTCTGTCTCTCAGTAAGGGGTATATTGTTAAATATTGATTGCTGGAGAGATTGGGAGGGTTTACGGGGAGAAAGGGAGATAAGGAGACAGAGAGAGAGAAAGCTAGCCTGCAGCCAACTCAGAGAGGAGCAGCCTTCTGTCTGGGCCCAGCCACAGATGTTTGCGACGGAGCATCGTTGCAAATAGAGAAAGCTCTCTACAAGTCACACACACTCGAACATGTGCACACACACACACACACATACATATACACAAAAACATGCACCTGCACTCTCGAAATAGTGTGAGAGCGAGAGTGAATCAGTCTCTTTCACATTAGGCTGTAATTGGCAGGAGGCTGGACGAGGCTATCACTTATCTTGTCACTGAGCAATTGTTATGGGTGATGGAAACAGTGTGCATGTGTGTGTGTACGTGTATGAGCACGGCTGTGTGAATGAAAGAATATCTGTGTTTTTGTGTTGATGTCAGTGTGTGTGTGTGCGTATGTGTGTATGTGTGTGTGTGTGTGTGAGTGTGCATATGTGTGTGTGTGTGTGTCACTCCAGGCAGCAGATTGTACTCCATGCTAATTGGGTGCAGATCAGTGGGGGAGTTTGGAGCAGACTGACCCGGGGCTGGGCTGCTGCTCCTGGGCTTGGCTCGATCCCACCCCTGGCTCCATGGCTGGTTCTGCGGCTGCTGGTACCAGGCTGCTTTCCATCACTTAATCTGCCCATCCATCCATGGATAACCCCTTCTGACCGATCACCCAAATGACCTGCTTGTTCGTTAATTTGTGCTTTTTCTTCTCCCCCTTGTTCATTAAATACTTTTAGTCCTGCTTCTCCCCATCTGTACTGCTTCGTATTTACATGTGATTCAACTTTATTAATCCCTCCTTTTGAACTGTTCTTTAAACTGTTAAATACAAATCTGAAGCCTCTTTTGGTACTCTATTCTGATATAGCCCAGAATGAAGCATATTTGTAGACCAGAAAACTTGTTTAATGCCTTACAAAGGGTAACACTGAAAAGACTGTCAAGAAGTCTTTTCATAGTCATATGTTTTAGTGTATATCTTACATATATTAGTATATATAGTGTCCATACATATATATATATATATATATATATGGTCCATACTACATATATGTTACATGTAAGACTGTTACATGTAAGACTACTTTAAATTTTATATATCTTGCTTTTACTCATAAACATTTACAGCTCTCACTAAGTACAGCTTGGTTCTCTTCATTTTTACCAAAGAGCTGTTGAATAGAACTGCATCATCCATGAACATGACATTAACACAAAATGGCTTCAGCAGCTGAAGTTCTTAATGTCAAACGAAGACATCTTTTATTGAACTTGTTTTCTCATGTTCAGTTAACTTAAAATGGTTGCTTTTACATTTTCAGAACTCAAAATTGAATTAACAACCTGAATTAAGTTAACACTTTTTTTAAGGCAGCAGGGGAATTTATGTTTCTAAATTGACTGAAAATGAATTAAAATTTATTTATTAATTTTAAATGGGCATTTCTGTACCACTTTCATTTGCTGTAAATTTACCTCTGGGATCAATAAATACTTATGTCGGGTCAGAATTTTGAATATTGATTGATTATTGCTGAATTTGACTAGAAGTAAGAAAGTGTGATCCCTATTTCTATTTCTACACAGTCCTGCATGATAGTGAAAAGAATACATAGACAAAATGTTTCGCAGATGTAATTAATGGCACCCTTCATCTATGATAATAATAATGACAGCCTCAAAACACTATGTGTTCAAAAGTTTTTTAGTTTGCAGGAGTCCTTATTACAGTTGCATTTTTCAGCTCTCTCCAAAGGATTTGAATTTAATTTAGGTCAGGACTCATTGCTGGTCAGTTTAAAACAGTCGATCTTTTCCTTTTCAACTAGTTTTTAGTGCTGGTGGATGTTTGGTTCAGGTCGTTATCAACGGCCCAAGACCTTTACCTCAAGCCTGGTTTTCTAACACTGGGTAACACATTTCTCCCTAAAATGCCTTTGATACGTTCAGTGCCTCCACTACCAGAGGCAGCAAAGCAGCCACACAGCCTGGTAGAACCTCCACCATCTTTTACTGTAGGTAGGGGGATCTTTTCTTTATGAACTTCATTTCATCACCAATAAACACACTGAAGCACTGCATCCCCAAAGAGCTCTGCTTTGGTTCCATCTTTCCATAGAACATTATCCTTGAAAGACTGTGGCTCATCTATGCAAGTTTTTGCAAATATTAATCTTTCACTAGTGGTGTCTCCTTGGCCTTCACCCATGGAGCCCTACTTGGTTTAGTGTGTGTCATATGGTCCAGGCTGAAACCACCACTCCAGATTTCTCCAGATCAACCTGAAGCTCCACGTGCTGATTGCAGGCTTCTCTCATTGAGTTTCTTCTTAGCTCCACGTCCTGGAAGCATCTCAACAGTTTTATGACTGTGAAGACTCTTCATAACATCATGGACTGTTTAAACAACAGTTTTAAGATCTTTGGCGACTGCCCTCTAGCATTGGAATTGTTATGTTTTTAATAACAGCATTTCTGATGCTCTTGTCTTTACTATTGTGAAAAAGAAACTGGAAACAATCAGCCGCTTTTTATGCAGTAAAACCATCATTCATTGGTGAATTCAGGACATGTGAACACTCAAAATTCAGCAAAGGGGGAATCTTACTTGTTTTTTATTTAAGTTGAGGAACCAATTTCATTTCATAAAAAGGGTGACAATACTTGTGTCTGGGGTTCACTAAATTTGTGTTTTTTTTTCACAATTATGCAAGATTTTTTTTTCATTAACCTTTGAAATTCTGTTAAATATCCTGGTTATAAAAAAATATTTGGTTCATTTGCATTTTTTTCTGAAGATATTCTGAGCTATGTACTTATGATTCACTTACACCAATAATTTTAAACAAGAGTTTAAGTCACTCATTTGGCAAAAATGCCAAACATTCTCACCTTGTAAAATCATATCATTATATATCGAATAACTTTTTGTTTTGGCCAGTGTTTCACAAAACCAGTATTTCTGAGACCTCACTTTGAACTTTGGGGGATGGTCCTTTTATAGGTGATAATAAGAATAGGAATAAGAATAAGAATGATAGAGATGATAATAATCAATAACACAGGCTGAAAAAGAGAGTTCTTTTCAAACCCAAGTCCACACAATGACATCAACATGGACAAACACAGGGGTCAATAATAAAACTGTAATTCAACATCTAATTGGCATCAAGAAACCAGGTAGCAAACATAACATTCTTTTCGGCTAATGGCTCAAAATCCTTCACTTCCACAGGCAACACACAGCAGGCTGGGTAAATAGCATTGTGCATAATATACAGCCTATGCATGGTATTTCCACTTTTGCCAGGAGCAGTGGATCTAACATTCAACCACCACACAGTATGTATTGTAATGAAAGCACTGATTGGTAATGCTACTAAAATTATAGAATTGTATGTTTTTAAATAAGATAATAGAGAACTAGTGTTTAACTTAAATATTAATATGAAACTTTATCTCACTCAGTGTCTGACTTTGATGCTATTTTCCGCTCTCCCTCAGTTTGAGTGCTGTGCAAGAGCCTTTGTAAGCAGTTGTTTACCCTGTCCATTTGTATTTACTCATAGTTCTCACCAGTTTGTGAACACAGTTCACATTTGTAAAGAGTTGTTTTTTCCCCACATTCATGTGGTTTCCCTCATCACCCCACCCACTTACTTTGTGATTAAATAATCCTACAGAAACAGAATTATTCAACTCTGGCATTTTACACTCATGGTTTCTCTCCCACTTGGCGGGAGTTCACGGCTGGGGGCTCTTATGTGTATGTGTGTGAAGATGGTGGGTGGGTGGTTGTGCGCCTGGGTACGTCTGACTACTCTGTTATTATTTGATGGCACCCAGTGCGCATTTATCCATTATTCATGCCATGCCGAAGGGGCAACTTTGGGCCAAGGCTTTGGTAAAAGCATGCCTGAACCCCTCATTATGGCTACAGGCTAGTGTGTGTGTGTGTGTGTGTGTGTGTGTGTGTGTGTGTGTGTGTGTGTGTGTGTGTGTGTGTGTGTGTGTGTGTGTGTGTGAGGAGGTGTGTGTACATGTGTGCACATGTGTGTTTCACTCCAGAAGAGACTCATTTCCTGATACTGCCAATACAGAGCTGGTCACAGTGACACTAGCAGAAAATCAGAGTGCAAGAGAGTAGCTGGGAGAATAGTGTGTGTGTTTCTCTGTGTGTATGAAACAGTGAGTGTGTGTGAGTGTGTGTGAGTGTGTGTGTGTGTGGTGTGTGTGTGTGTGTGTGTGCTGTATACTGTATGCCTGGAGGCCAGGGCCAGATTATTTTTTTAGTCAATGAAGAGGGATTTGAACGTGCACCCTCTGCCTTGGTGCCTCACAGGCTTCTCTTCTCAGCTGTCTCCGATCAGTGCCTTGAAAAAATTGGCATGATATGCAAGGAATATATTTCATCTGTCATTTCTAGAGACACTGGGATACCGACTTCATCTGAGAGACAAACACAGCCTCATGTTCTTATAAGATTATCCCAGCATGGTGCAATGCAACTGTGAAATCATGTAAAAACCGACTGAGTCGACTTGACATAAAACGCACACACATAGCACACTGCAAAACATTCTCCATCTTAATGAATGATCTACTCTGGTAATCAGTCTTTAAAATATTTTCCTTTGAACACATCCAATACAAACGGCCTCCAAAATGCACATCCTCCCTGTTTTCCAAATCGGCGTCTTTCAATTATACATTGTACATTATGCATTCACAGGCTTGCAGCTAAAGGGTGTGATGTGAATGTAACTGGGTTGCTTTGCGTAACCTCAAGGGAAATAGGGTTACAACTTAAATTCTAACAATGTCATTTCTATTCCTCCACAGAAAATTGTAATGATTTTGACAATGGATTGCCTGTACTAATGGGACAGTGTGATGTCTGAGAGTCTTTTTAGGTAAACATCTTTATAACTTGAAAGATAACCTATTGCTGTCTGTGTTTATTTGCCTCTCTGACTGGCAGTCACTTCATGGCAGTCACTGGGGGATAGTTAAAAATGTTATTCCTGAACTTCACTCAGCTTTTTATTAACTGAGTTTTAGCATGTCTCTGAGGATGAAATAGATGTACTCGTTATTCACATTATCATTATTATTCTGATAACATGCAAAGAAATAGAAAATAACAACATTTAGTTGTGTTGTGCTTGGAATTCAAGACCTTGAACAGCTCCACTATGAGATGTTTTATGTTTTGATTTAATGTCTGGACCATGGACTTTTCCACCTTTATTGATATAATGTGTTGATTTCTAACAGCACCTGAGACGTTTTCAGTATAATGTGTCTAAAGCCCAGTTCAGACAGGTTGTACATTACAGTGGGAGATGGGGGATAAAAATTCCCTGTAGTCTCTGGTAATTGAACTCAGGGATCCGGAGGGAATTTTAAACCTTGCAGAACCAAAGGATGTGGTCTGTGATAGACTTGGACATTGTGCAGGAAAATCATGTAGACTAACCCTTCACGCTCAGGACTTTTACTAATGGAATATAGCTATGGGGTGTGAGGTGATGATATTAAATACTAAGGACATAGGCTATTACATTACTGCATTACAACAGCCCATTTGATGAGTTTATGGGGTAAAGCTCACTTGATGGCCTTCATTTTTTTTCCCGTTATCGTATGGGTTCCCGAATTGGTTCCTCCATGATCACAAAAAGCTAAATTTCAAAATGAGCTGATGAAATGCAGGGAAAGGAAAGGAGATCTTCCAGCAGAAACAAACTCAGAGGTCCACCTTAAAATACAAGGACAGCACTCCAGACAGGATTTAAATTACAGGAGGACCAGCAAGCTGGCTGAAAAATAGTAAGTAATTTTGGCTGTAATTAATACCAGGGAGAAGGTGAAAAATTACCCACATGCAATATGCACTCCAGACTGGATTAAAAATCACTAATATGAAAATTACGGAAATTATCCCTTTGATGTTTTTAATGTATTCATTTCCAATCCAGAACAATGGATTAGAAAACAGTTTATGAATTGTTTCTATTTCAGAACCATGTATTGCTGTAATAATGTGAGTAATGTGTAGATTTCTCATTCAAGACCATGGACAGTCATATTTAAAATGTTTAGAGTGTGATTTGATTTTAACATTTGGCTTCTGCAAACTGATACAGCAGGAACCCGCCAATATTTGATCTGCCATATTATTCAGACTGCACAGATACAAGCATAACACACATTATCATACATTCTGTACACACAAACACACACACACACACACACACACACACACACACACACACACACACTGAGAACGTTATGTATAGCATAACAAACAAAAACACAACCTAAGAGCGTACCAAAAACAACAAATAAACATGCTTTATATGCAGGTGCACGTTCTCCATGCATGCACACACATAAGGGAGCGCACATTTTGAGTGTGTCAGCAGAATCTGGCAGGACAGACAGGAGACATATGTCGGTAACAGACTGCAAAAACGCATCTGAGAGTGGCACAATCACACACTCTCAAACAGAGCAGCAGCTAAGATGAGCACGCGCAGAGTGTCATTTGAACACATCTGTCTCTACTTAAATGAAGTGCAGCGATGGTATATGAGAATATGTGTAACCAGTGTAGTTAAAGTTCATTTTCTCAGCGTTTTCATATAAAGTACACAAACACAACGCATCAAATTAACTGCGGCACTCTGAGTGTTTTCCTTTGACCTTTACTTTTGTGTTCTTTTATTTCCTTGAATATCTGAATATGCTAGACCATAACACACATGCAGTATGCATGCAAAAGGATGGGATCAACTCAGCCTCAAATATGCTTGATTTAGAATATAAATGAAAACTTTATTACTTCTATTCTATCTATCATAACAGTCATCCCTCATTTCCGCTGATCTGATTATAGATTAGACATGGGAAGAATTTTAGAATTAATATGAAGCCTACTGTTTGCCCCTGGAAATTGTATACATGTCTTTTCATTTAGATCCGTTAGACTTCATTCTTCTTTTTACAGATATATCTCAGAACAAAGGGCCATTTTATGTCACTACAGCATCTCACTCTTACAGAATGTTATCCGTGCTTCAGCTCCATCTGTTTACATACCACTGGGGGGTGTCAGTGCTATGTGTGTATGTTTGTGTCTGCTTATGTGCTCGGGATCTTAGAACGAGCTCATCTGGTGGCAATGTGTCAATGCCATTGACCCCTGTGTTCCCCATCTGGTTGGTACACACACTCAGCTAGCAGTGACAGCTGTTCAATCAGGGGACCATCACGCACAACAGACACACAAACATACCCCCACACATACCCACTCCAGTGTGTTTATCAACACACACACACAATCATACGCACATGAAATTAATACACAGAGTGTGAAAATAGATTCCATTACACTAACAAGCTTTGCATATTTTAATCATATCCCAGAGTTACTTATGGGATCTGTAAAATTACAGTCAATACAGAATTCTTTAATATAAATTGAAAAATCTGTATCACAATGTTTTTATTTCACAGGACAAGGCAAAAAGCCTGCTTGGTAAATGTTGCACCTGGCATAGATAAAGCAGCTCAAACCAGAGAGGTAACCCAATCATAGTTGTCTTTTTATCTATTATTGAGGAGAGAAGGGAAAGTTCCGGGGGGTGGGGAGGCGTGGGCGGCTACAAAGCAGACAGGTAAAGGCAACTATCATAACTGTGCTCATTTTCATTGGAAAAGTTAAATCTGTGTGTCATGTTGTGTATTGAATTATTGAAGGGCCGACTCTGTGCGCTGAAGCGGATAGGTCCTGCACCAGGCACCTGGGCCCTCATGAGGATCCTGTCTCTCACTCACACAAGCACACACACGTACACAAGCACTCATATAGCCTACATATGTGCACCCCTGCCCAAACATCTACACCTGCCTTATAAAATATACAAAGTCCCCTCAAGGCAAAAAAGTTTAAAATATTAACTGCATCAACAGGACTGTGTCTTATCTACTTTGAAGATTTTGTTGTTGCAGTGTGTGTATGTGTGTGTGTTTGTGTGTGTGTATGTGTTTGCGTGTGTGTGTGTGTGTGTGTGTGTGTGTGTGTGTATGTGTCTATGTTTGTGTGTTTGGGGGTCTGTGGTTATGGCTTATGCATTAAAGTAATAATGTCCAACTATTGCTTCAAGACAGCCAGGGGGTTGCATGGTGATTAATAAAGTAAGAAAAACATGTATTTACATAAATTCCATTTATTTTTTTCTGACTTCCCTAGAAGTTTTTCTTTTTTCCTTGTGAAGTACTGGACAGTTTTACCCCCTCAGACTTCTATAAACTTTTCAGTTACTTTTTGTTTGAATTACTTTAAACTCACAGATGTATGCAACCTGTGACAAGTGATTTTATGTGAGTATTGCTTTGTTGTTATAAGGGGTTTTCCTCCACTGTAGCACATGAAGTCTTAGAAAATAACTCTGATATTGCCATGGAGACTATCTCAACTTAGGCATAGAGGCTGAATTTACAACAAAAAGCTTCTGTTTCAAAATGAGACATGGGCATTTACAACAAAGGGAAAAGTCTAATAAAAGATACTACTGAGATGTACCATCCAGCATTTTTGGAATTCAACCAATACAAGGGAATAAAATCCTGATATCCTAGACTCTGCTGCAGTGGTTTTGACCATTCTTTTTCTTTTCTTGTCACATAATTCGCCCAACTTTGTGGAAGTGTAATACAAAAAGACTTGATCGGCTCTAAAGCAGCTAACCATTTGGCAAATTTGAATAGATATTTTCTCCACTATTTGTGCAGATTAGTTTTTTAAACTTTAAAATGTGTATTCCAAGTTATGTATCATTATGATTACATATATTATACATCATGATAACAGAGTTTCCTACCAAAAGAGAAATGTCTGGAAACCAACTACCGCCTGGAACAGCAGTCACATAGACATCTTAAATCTTATGTTTTAAAGAATACATATGAAAAGTATACATATCAGTCTTCATACTCATTAATAAAATTAATCAGCTTCAAGAGTCACTTTCAACAACTTCACTTCAGGTCTGTAAACTACAGCTACAAAGAGAATTTGCACAGTGCTAATATGACGCCACCTGCCAAGAGCCTATGTATGACTTTATGCCAAGGCAAGGTGCCACTTTTCAGCACACGCCAGTGACATGTACCGTCACAGTCACACACACAAGTGAGTGGCCAATACGGTGCACAGTATGTCTGTGAAGCAGGAGAAAAAACATAGCAGGAGGCATATTTCAAGAGGAGATGATGAATTATGTATTTTCTCAGAAGCAGATGGGTAATGTTTGTCTGTGCCTTAAAACATGACATTTGTTATGATACAATCCTGAATCATCATCTGCAGGTCTGACATTCTTTTGAAAAGTTGGCAACTGTACAAACATGTAGGCTGCTATACATGTACTGTATGTGTAAACAAGTCAGACTGAGATGCAGTAGTATTATAATTAAGCAAGTATTATTCAGTATTACTCTTATTCAGTACAGTGAATGCAACTGTTTTATATGAGTTTTTCATACTGAGAATATAGTGAAGACATACTGTGCTAATAAATAAGGCAATAACAGAAGTGCACAGATATATACTACAAGGACAGAATGGCTGTTTATTGTTATTATTATGGTTCTTCTTCCTCTTCTTCCTCTTCTTCTTCTTCTTCTTATTATTATTATTATTGTTATTGCTATTGTTATTGTTATTGTTGTTGTTGTTGTTGTTGTTATGCACAGATAACAGATGTAGACAGAATAGGACAGTTCATCAACTGTAATATTAAACAATGCACTTCAATTTATAAGCTGAGGTCCAAGTCACACACAAAAAAAATTGCAAATACTGGCAAAGGCTTCGCTGCCAATAGAAACTGCTCTGATTTTACTCTTAAAAAAGCTTTTAAATGTTTGCTAATTTTTATCAAAGCAGAGTCTTTGGATTTTTGTTAATCCTTATATACTTCCAGTTATTGCATAAGAAATAATTCAATTTTTAATGTTCATGTGTTATCTATCAGTAATTTAGTTTTGCTAAATTTAATTTGCTAATTAAAATATATTACAGTAAAGGCTGACTTTGAACTGGTGCTGGTGATTGTGCTTGATGAAAAGTCATGGGACCATGGCATGGGCATGTCTATGTTTGAGAAATTTTACTTTGAACCGTAAATCTTAACCAGCTGGTGAAGATAGAGGAAAAGTAAGGTGATCACAAAACTCAGTTGGATTCATTGTCGGGGGAGCATCAGTAAAGTTACCAAAATCTGTGCAAATCCATTTTATAGATATGTAGATCAAGTATTTAACTGGACAAGTGACAACTGTAACCTTGTCCACCCACATCTGACTGGCATAATATTTTAGTACAAATACTTGATGTGACTGCTTTTACAAATAGAGGGAGAGGATAATCCAATTGTCTGATATTATGATGGTGAATTTGAGAATAAAGTTTGAAAACCTTCCCATTAGTTGCAGTTCAAAAAAAAAAAAAAAAAATCCTTTCAATCCACATGCAGTACCACACTCGCCCCTTTCCCCTGCAATTCACTACCTGTGCAAGTTTTGTGTACCCTCCCACTCAACTCAAACCATTCATCCACAGTTTCTCCCTTGTTCTCTCTGCGCCTGTCTAACTAGCACTCACTTTCACAGCAGTCCTGACTGGGAGCATGGACCAATGAGAGACTCAGTAAAATATGAATTAATACCTTCTCCTCTGTAAATATTTAACACCACTTAAACTTACAGCTCCCTACCGGGCCTCAGCACGGAACTGTCTAGAGACTGTGGGAATGGGGGGAAGCGGAACGGGGGGAAAGCATGGATTAAGCCCAGATTCAATTAACTTAGCACACTAGCACTGCAGTGTCCAGGGAAATCATTTTGAGTGAATAAACACATCATGGCGGTGTCTCTTTGGTAAATAATGCGCATATATATATATATATATATATATATATATATATATATATATATATATATATATGAGAGAGAGTGAGAAAGAGAGTTAGAGCTGAATAGGAGAAGGAAAAAAGCATTTTGGATACATCCCCAGGTGAGAGCCTCGGAAAAGCGTGGGCTGTGATTTGTGATTTGTAGATGGATGAGGGTCACAGCTTCCATCCACACTTCTCATTACTTGATAATGCTAATTGGAGAGGGAGAGTTGGAGCTAATTTTACGCTGCTGATCGTTTTGATTATTCATATCCATGCATAGGGAAAAATATGATTTTAACCCAGCTTTTGCACCTGTTTCATTTGTATGGGCACAAATGTGCACCATCACATATGCATGCACAGGTTCTATGTCACCCAGTGTTGGAATTTGTCAAATTAAGCATTATCACAATCACAACTGCACTAAATGGGGGAAAGAGAAAATCACATTTTCTTGTAATGCTAATCGAGAGAACTGCGACGCAGGTTTCTCTGTTCCCTCTGTGAAATCGTAAACCAGTTGGAACCAAAGGCAAACACTGAGTTATCTAACAAAAATATCCTAAAATAACCTGTGTTAAACACGAAAGAACAAAAGCGAGGACGAGTGACGGCTATGAAACAAACAGCTGAAAGGATCGTAACTTGCAGCTCGCAATAAAAGTGGCTTTGGAATGAAGCAGCAACATTGATTTTTGTCACTATCATTTAATCTTGACAGTATTTTGATACTTGATTTGCTTCACTTGCATCATTCAACAGAAATAAATAGATAAGTTAGCTAAGCTGCTGAAGTATTTTGGTGAATGTGCACTGCAAGCTAGTGTTAGTCATTATGCTTGGCTGATGGTGGAAGTGCATGACTGAAATGCCATTATTCATCATTTCAAAAGTCAGTTAGGATTGTTATATTTTTGATTATTCAAAGGAACAACAAAGTGATGAGACATGTCATTAATTTAATTTTCTAGCCCTAATCCTTGTTGCTATGTAGCAGTCGAGCCATAAACAATGTTTATACTTTTTTTTACGTTACATTTATATTGTGATAACGTAATCATGAGCTCCAGACATTCATGGCTGTGTGGCTCCTTCTCCTGTCACTCTGTGAAACTATAACATTTGCTAAAGTGAAATTAACTCGGTAACCAAATAGGAGACTGGAAGCTAATAAAAGGATCATCTGAGGTGATACCTGATATCTTAACCCTACAATAACAGATTTTTTTGGCCAGCAGCATTGCTGACAGAACGTTGATGTATCATCACCTTTTTTGTGCCTCACCAACAGACTGTAGACAAAGAAGGCCTACATGCACACCTAAACCTGGAACTCAGTGGAGACCACGTGTTGCTAGCTGAGGAAGACAAAGAAGTCAGCTGAGCAACCCCCCAACACATGGTCTCAGTTGACCTACCGACCAGATGAGCGACCCCCAACACAGCGTCAGCCACGGCTCCCATTGGGTGAAATCCACCATGGTCAGTCCCAAACCATGACGTCACCTAAAGTTATATTAACGCTGAAACTCCTGAAACTCAGGCTTCTGGCTTGGACCTTCACTACGAGCAGCCAACGCCTCCAGTGAACGCTCTAGTCATAGTCAGGAGTTTCCTGTGTAGACGATTAACTATGAGGTCTACGGATTTCTCTCAGCGGTCGAGCTGATCTCCGCCCTCCCTGTGTGTTGAGAAAACACAGTACAGCCTTGTTCAGGACCAGGGATCGACCCTCTCACCTGGATGTGAAACCTGGTAGTTAACGAGTCCGACCCGTTTCAAGAAGAAGGAACACAGACCTTAGTTCTTTCAAAGTTGACTCACTAATTCTCTGCTGTGAGCCAGAATTAGGTTGCCTCTCTGAAGTATTGCCATCTCACCGAGAAGACACGTCAGCCCCTGATAGCCGCTAACCAACGACTCCTCTTCAGCACAAAGGATGAACTGAACACATGCTTCACCTGCAAGAGAGTAAGAGGCTTATAGCTCTGGGCAGATGTCAGTAATTAGTGTGTGTTAAACTGCTGCTGTTACAATATTGTGAAAATATTGTTTGTGCTGTTGCTATTTATTCAGGTATGTCACCAGACTTAAGTGAACTATAATTTGATCTGTCTGCAGCGCATCACTTTTGTCTTGCTCAGTACTTGCTGTTGTTAGTTAAAGGTCCGGACTCACGCTGCTCATCAGCTGAGCCGAGCGTTTCTGCCTAACACAGATAAATCCTGCCCCTCGATCACGATCGCCAGAACGTTGCTGCTGAACACATCTACCTCTTTTCTTTCCTTACTAACAAAACACACACATTCTTACACAAACGCCTGAGTGCAGGGAAGTTTGAACTTCCTGCTCAGCTGTTCTCCTTTGTTGAAGTCATGTGTTACCGGCGAGCCGCCATTACACTCCACAGACTTCCTTCCGGCCGACCCTCACATGACGTGACCGTAACGAGTCACATCCGCCATCTTGCTCTGCCTCCCCTCAGGCGCACGCACACATACACGCACACACACATACACACACACACACACACACACACACACACACACACACACACACACACACACACACACACACACACACACACACACACACGCACACACGCCAATACTCGTTTATGATCTGTAGTTGGTAGCCAGTAGCTGTAGCATATGATAGGATCCGTTAGACAGAAGTGATATTGATTGGAGATTGATGTTACTGATGTTAATAAATCCTGTCATATCTTACAGAGAAGTTGCCCTGGTGTTTTTCTGTTCGCATATTGTGATACAAAGGAGTCAGTGCCGACCTCCACTCCTTCTCTGTTCACTCTACAATTACTAATATTTCCCAAATATTGGAATTTCTAAGAGAACACCCCTTTGAGACTACATCCAATATTTGGTTATTGGTCTGGGTTTTCCCATTGGTGCCCCATTTATTATTAATTTGGATAAATAAGATTCATTAATTTTTAAAACTAATTAATAATTACCTTTGCTAAATAATTATTTATTGCTAATAACCAAATTTTGCTCCTGCACTGCACAACACCTTTAAGATGATATGGTGATATGGTAGAGGGGTTAGCAAACAGCTGTTTAAAAATCCAGCAGTTATGTTCATTCAGGGTTTATTCATGGCAACCTTAGAATGTAAGTCTAATATTCAGGCTACTTTCAACTGTTTGCGGTCTCTACCAACTGCTGACTATCTACCTCTTCTGCTGCTAAATGCTCCACTATATTCAGCAGCTAGCCGCCAACTGTGTTTATCTGCTGTTTGGTCCTCAACAGGTAGTTTACAGTGGCTTTTAAAGCTGCTCTGCTGAATAAAGCCGCCTGCTGCAGCTGAGAATGACCCTAAGAGCAGTGACCTTGAACTAGAACAGTAAAGTTGTGGGCCAGACGGTGCCACAATGAGCTGAAAGTGACTGTTAAACCCTGTAAACTTGAGGGGAGACGCAAATTCTGGTGATAATCCTCTGCAGGTTTATCACTGCCAGCGATTCCTCTCAGATTGTCACATTCTTTTCACATTTTCATTTGATATGTTGTTAGCATAAAAATATCAATTATAGCCACTTTAAGCAAGAAGTTAATCATTATTACGTTTCATGGGAAACTAACTAACACCACTTTTGAATGTAAAGATTGGGGTAATGAAAAAGGAAAATAATTTTAGATGATGTTGTTTTGTTTAATAACTACAATTAGATCCACTTATACTTTCCCGCTCAATTTTCAGCTGTATCAATTTATAATTTTTGTTTAATTCTATATTTTTTTATTTAACTGAAAATAAAATTAGCTATGTGCAATATAACTTGTCTACTATCAATTCTTGTATTATTTGGATATTATTTTTTAGCACCGGCTGTAATCCTCTGATGTAGCCCATAGAAAAGTGCTGGCTCAAAAACTGATATAAGCTCCTATGAGGACCACAAATGATATCATTAGACTTGCAGCACTGTCCTATTGTGATCCAAGTCTTTATAATCCTCTCCACAAAGGTTGCGAGTTCTAACTCAGCGCAGTGGGTTTCAGGCAGTTTTCCTGGAGGCCTAGCGCATCATTTTGGAGGGACAATAGTAGAATAAAGTGTAAGGGAGCCGGGCAGAAAGCTGCTGGAAGCCATTCTACTGAAGTGGAACTTGAAGAGATCCTATTATCAGAGGCACCATTCTGATACGTTTCAAAGATCTCTGCTACACTCTCTTACAATCAATATTTTGTTTTTTATGGCCATCCTGCGGTCAAAGAAGCTGAGAGGCTTGACGTGTATTTCTCTCTCTTTCTGTATGTATGGGTGTGTGTGTGTGTGAGAATATAAGTGTGTGCTCATACGCCAGCCTGTCCATTTCTATATGAGTATTTTGTTATAATTCTGAGAGCGCAACACCTTATCTTTAATGTATGGCCAATGGTAAGCCTGTAAAATAATGTAAGATTTTAAGGATTGGTGCACAAAACTGCTCAGAGCCTCGGGTTGTCACAAAGAAAAAAAATATTCTTGGGATGTTTTTTTGGCTCAAGCCACATTTGGTATAAACATACGCTGTAAAGATTAAAGTTGGTCCCTGGGTGATCAGGCAGGCCTCCAACCATTGCTTGAAGATTCGCTTTTTGATGTTTTGATGTTTCGAAAATCGCACATCTCAAATGGTATTTGCAGTGATGCTGACATTAAATGCATGAGGCACTGGTATTGAATTTGAGCCCAGTGCCTGGGAGGCAACAGGCCTGTTCTTCTGTTCTTCTTCCTTTTTCATTTTCTTTTTCAAAACTTCTCTGTGTTCCTTTAAATTCTTTTAACAGTAATGGAAGAATCTCAGAAATATTCTCATTTATAAAGAAATCACTCTCAGAAGATTAGAGAGCATTAATAAGGCTTTCATTCAGTTCCATTTCATTAACGATACAGTCACCAGCAGCCATCTTCCGCCGGGGCACTCTGAATTAACATAAACATCTTTGGACAGATGCCAAACGATTTGTCCCATGCACCGAATTCCTCTCTCTGTCTCTGCCTCTCTGTTGTAAAGGAGCCTGTGATATTCCAAGAGGAGCTCAGTGCCGTTCCCTGATCGATCGGCAGATTAATATCAATCATTAGTTTTTCCCTGTTACAGTGTCCTCAGGGAGTCAGAGGAAGTTCATTCTGTTTAACATGCCTTTCAAACTGCCCCTGACATCTTTGCTAAGTCTGGCGATAACGATCACATCTGGGGGCACCAGGTTAAAAAAGGCGAAACAAAACTTAGGCACTATGAAGCAGCTGCAGGTTGAGATAATGTGAGATCAGGGACCAAGAACACATAATGACATGAGTATGAATGGATGTAGAAATTGTGGTCGCCTTTTGTTTTTTTTGTTCAGAGTGGTACAGAGTGGGAAAATTTAAATACATTTATGCAGAAATGTGACATGGCTATGTCAGTTATTTTACTACTTTATTGCCATTCATTTCATTTTATTTTTGTCAAACAAATGAGAAACAGGTTACCAAAAGGTAGGCTGTGAATGACGGTAAAAGCACTACTACATAGTGAATGAAATACTTTGTTCCAGCTGAGCTAAGCAGCTCCCACTATAACGTATTTTTCTGCTTCTGTTGCCAGTGGACGCTGTGCCAAACTCCTATCAACTGGCACAATCTTTGAAAGTCATCCAGAAGAAAAAGGTGAGCATGCATCCCACATACTGTACATTCACACATATACAGACAAACAGGCTCTCCCTGACCACACACTCACACACATACTAGTATCCGCATGCAACACCTTAACACCATTCAAAACAGCAATATTAAATTGCAAAATCTCCCACAGTTAGAGAATTTGCTCCAGCGGCAAAGAAATCTATGCAAATTTTATCATGTCGAGTTCAACTTTGGTGAACTTTGACCTGCAAATTAGTGCTGCTTTGACAGTGAAGAGCCGAGAAGTCCAAAATAGAGGGAAATTTTGTCGCCCATTTTTTGCACCATCCATTTTCACTTAACCTCCCCTGCTGAAGTTTAAACTCTTACATAAAGGAGAAATAGTTTATCGGCAGCTATGAAATAGGAGTCGATGGTACAAATACATCTTTGGATTAAATTGTACAAATTATTCAGACCATTATCCTTTTAGCGACAGCGCGAATAAGCCTGCTAAGTTACATTTAGCGATCTTTAGTGAACGTGGTGGTAATAGCAGTTGGCTAACAATTAGCAGACTGCTAGCAAGCAGTTAGAAAGCCTGCTAGCCTAAAGGGCTTTTTCTTATCCTTTCTTAAATAAAACCATTCATTGAAAGAAATAAAACTGATTCCTGCAAAAAAAAAAGTCAGGATTAAATGGCCCTGTAGAGAGAAAATAGAAATAGGGGTTAACTCAGCAGCCGCAGCGGTTCACCGACTAGCCCTGCGGATAGTCTTATTATGACCAAGACATGCAGATTATTTTTGCTATTCTTCTCTCATCTGTCTTTTCCACTGCAAAGTAAAATCTTTACACACATAAAACTGAGAAAGAGGAAGGAGGAGATGTGTGCGTGTCTTCCTTCAAGTTTGCTTGTGTGCATGTGTGTCCATCCTGCCAGTGGCTTATGTGAGCCGTGTTTTATGAGGTTCATTGCGAGTGTGACCTGGCCTGTCTTTACCAGGAAGCGCCTAACACGAGTGAAAATATGAGCCGCCTCCTCGACCAAACATGCACACAGACACTCATTCACACGCACACACCCTCGGCCAGCTAAGCCTTGCAGTGAAGTTTTGGATAATACTAATAGCTTAGGGAGCAAGTGGTGGATTTAGGATGGAGAGAACAGGGTGTGTGTAAGGGACACCAGGGAAGGGAGGAAAATGGAGGAAAGAGGCATTCATATTGGAGAAAATACAGATCTGAGGCACAAGAAAGAAGATCTGACCACAGAAAGAGGGTGGGGGGTGGGGTTGGGTGGCTAGAGTAGAATTAGAAGGATAATTGAGGAAATTGAAGTTCAAATAAGGGAAATGAGGAAAGAAAATAATGAAAAAGGAAGCACAGCATAGATGAAAATTAAGATGAAGATTACTTTTTTAACCAATTTGCAGGCAGTGGAGGAAATCTGTCTTTTTGCATATCTTTCCGGACATAACGTTATGCATTCAATTTCAGAGTTTTAGTTCAGTGCCACTGTAAAAGGGTTCACTCCTTTGCTCTAGGACCCTTCAGTAGAGTTGGTAGATAATGAAATGTATATTGTTGCTATGGATTTAAAAAGTAAATTCCTATTGAATAGCCTCTATTACTTTAGGCCAATCGGAAGATTTTTTTACAGTCTGAGAGGAAAGAGCCCTCGGTAAAAGGATGAAGGTTGGGTTCAGCTGAAAAAAGGACAGGAGCTGAGTGAAGGCACAGCACAGGAGAGTGCAGGTAGTGCTATTTCAGCTGCAACTGATCACCTTTAGAAGCCTGGCAATGAAATTCTGCCTGTGATGTGCACACGTCCACTGGCCTGCAGCCACTATGCTGCACAAAAGCACACAAATCACACGCACACAAAAAGTGTAGGTACTGTACGCCAACGCATACACAGGCACAGATGAACAGAAACACACACACACACACACACACACACACACACACACACACACATACGTATACAAAGAGTTGCCAAGGTCCTGCTGGGCTGCTGAAGTTAACAGTGTAGAGTCATATGTGAGAGAGCTCACCTGGCGAACAGCCCAGATCTGACATACTGCAGTGAGGCTACCACTATTTCTCTCTCTCGCTCTCTCTCTCTCTGTGTTTGGAGATGTGTCAAGTTAGACTGTTAGCCTTAACCACTCCCCTCTGTGTGTCCGATCTCTTCCGTTCACTGAGATACCACCTCCGGTCTCGGTAAGGGTGTGTTTTTGTGTCTGTCATTAACTGTACTGCACATGACAGTGTCCATGCCCAATTGTGGACACAGAGCAATGTGTGTAAGTGTGTGTGCTTGTGTGTGTTTGTCTGTGTGTGTGTGTGTGTGTGCGTGTGTTTGTGTTATATATGATAGCCTTCATTCTTTCCACGCTCTGAATGTCTTGTATCCAGTTTTGATTTAGCAAAGCCATAAACATGGAGCTCTTAGCAGTAGAATCTCATGCTATCAGCTATGAAGAGTAGCAATGAAACTACTGTTAAACCACTGTACCAGTGGTTTTACATGTTTTGTCCCATTTAGTTTTAGTCATATTATCTTCATGAGGCAATGAAGTCCAGACCTCTGTAATTATTTTTTGTTGAAATCGCAGTACCATGCAATGACAGTGTAACAGTGGCAAAAATGATATACAGTAGGTGTCATGCGCAGTGTGATGGGTTATCACCTTGAAGAGGTTAGCTGACTTTAATGCAGTATAGTAATGAATGTCAATCAAAAGTCTACCTAGAACAGTGGCAGATATATATCCAAACATCTAAAACTATCTCACATGCTTTCAGTATTGCTAAGCAAAGTGAAAGTGAACAAATTGAACCTCTAATTTTACCCTTGTGTTTGCTCTTAAAGGGATAGTTTGACATTTTGGGAAATAAAATGAGAGTTAGATGAGAAGACTGATACCGCCATCATGTCCTCATGCAAAATATATTATTACAGGCTTAGCTTAAAGGCTGACAAAGAGGGAATACAAACCTGAAGTGTGAAAAGGATAAGCAAAGCTAACTGCCTGCTGGTAGTAGCTTCATATTTACCGTGCAGATACAAGTGTGACATTGATCCTCTCATCTAACAAAAAATAACCAAAACGAAAAAGTATTTTCTTTGTTGAACTATTCCTGTGATGTGTTTAGTCTCATTTTTGTATTTGAGTCCTTATTAAACAGCCACATTAAAATCATCTGAAAATGTGGATTTCACAAGGATGATTAGGAATATGATAATCTAAACCAACAACTCCATCTGTGGTTTTAATGGCTAGATAGAGACAAATTCTGACATCTGATACCTAACAGTTATTCATGCTTGAGGAGCCTGGACCAGCAAAATAAACTCTTAGCAGGTTAGTGTCTGAACTGATGCTGCTCTCAGAGGGAAAATTATACTAAAAACTACAGACACGTCTGTCATTTACAGTGTTTTTACCCCCGAAACTGCTTAAATTTCCACCATGGCAGCATGTCAAGCTGCCTCAACTGTATGGGAAATAAACTGAATCCATCTGAATCCATGTGACTCTTTTCTACAAGCCTATAATTGGCTTGTGTGAATCTAATCAAGCCAAACATTAAAATGCTACAAAGTAAACTTACCCACGATGCTGTGGACAAAGATAGCAAACTCCCTTTGTGGCTGTGTCCTCGATTTCAAAAATAAAAACAGTGAATGTGCAATTTAATACTCAATACATCATGACAATCAGCATGGATTGAGCCATTTTCTATTTGTTCCCTCGCATTCAGCGGCGACAAGGAAGCCATTGAGAGTGTGTGTATTCCTCCATCGATCCTATAATTCATACTCATCTGTCACATATACTAGATGCATACATTTCCCTGCTGCAGAATGGCTCAGTATCTTGCCATTTATAACATAATGCCAGTGAGATTGTAAATATCATTGTGCAGCAAAAAAGTTTAACAATGGAAAGATAAAAAGTAAGATAAAAGTCGTTGGCTGGAACCAGACTGGTATAATACCATGTTTTCTGATAAAAATGACTCCATCTCTTTACAGGCTGGTGAACAACAATACTCTTCCTCTACGATATTCCAGCTTTTGTCTGCACACAAAGGAATTACTTGTATTAGAAAACAAATCGAATGCATTTAGTCTCTACAAATGTTGTGTGCTAATGAATGTCTGTGTGCACATGTCGGCAAATGTTTGTGTCCTAGAGTCACAAGACAAAGTTACCTTGTAGCATGGAGCTATACTCACTGCTTTATCTTTGTCAGTGTGTGTGTGTGTGTGCATGCATGTGCCTATGTGCTTACTGTTTCGTGTGTGTTACTATAATTAATCACAATTATCAGGTTGACTAATGCAGGTACAGTCTCACTGAGAGGGGCCATTTACAAGCTCAGCAGCACAAAATACAATCTAGAGACAAAATGGTGGAAAATAAAGCACAATACACCCAGAACAACACAAAGAGTAGAGTTTTAATGGCTTACCTGCTGCCTCATAATTACAGATTTTAACTTTGCCTACTGTAAATGGCCAGCAAGGAAAATAACCTCTTTTAAAAGTGAAATTTTCCACTGGATTTTTACTGAAATGAAGCACATATGCTAAGAGTGCCAAACAAGGACAATTTATTTATGACACCACATGTTATAAAATGCATAAAGTGCTGGAAGATGACAATGTAGGTCCCACTTCAAAGTAACACTATTCATTTTTTTTTTTAGTCATTTCTGGCATCTTATCAAGTACAGACACAAACTGGTGCACGTCCCTTCCTCCTTGGTAGGAAAAAAAACAACTTTTATCAAAGCAAAAAGGGAACGAGTTAAAGTTCAGGACAGCCAATCAAGGGCCAGCTTATCCTGTCTTCAGAGAGGCAGGAGGAAGAAAGGGGGAAGAGGGAGAAAATGGAAGAAAAGAGGAGAAGGAGGAAAAGTGGAGTGTTGGGGGGGGGCATACACTGGCAGAATAAAAACGAAGGGATCCTTTGCCTCCATTGAAACACTAATGAGAGTCCAAATCCACTACTGGCTAATTAACCATGATACCCTGTGACATGGAGGGTGGGAGGAGGGGAGGGAAACCTGAAAAGGAGGGAGGGAGGAGAAGGGAGGAAAGGGGGAGACATGAGAAGGTGAAGGAGAGCATGGAGAGGGCAATAAAACTGACAAAAGGGAAGAAAGTAAAGAGTGGCAAGGAGAGGGAAAAGGCAGGGCAGGAGGAGAGAAACGAGGCCGAGGAGAGAAGAGTGGGATAAACCGCAGAAGAAAGGAGGGAGGAGAGAAAGAGGTAAGAGGTGTGGAGGAGGGGGAGAGGGACTGAAACTTTTATCAGGTCAGGCAGACAGCGAGGGCAGAGAAAAGGAGGGAAAGTAAGAGAAGTGGATGGGAGGACTCATCCTTTTTCATTTAGAGAATAATGAGGGGTCTATGCATTTATCAGGAGTTGCTGTGTTAACTGCTCCTCTTCGCTTTCATCTCCTCTCTCCCTCACTATCCATCCGTTTACATGTGGAGCATGTTAATCGATTTGCTCACAGTTAGAGTAAACACACACGGCAGAGAAATGGGTGGTGAATGAATCATGCAGTGATGTAGCAAGCGCTTGTGCGTGTTGTTAGTGCGTAAGTTTATGTGAAAAATTAAGAACATCTGACTTTTTCTTTTTCTGGCACACTTATCAAAGTGCACACTCTGTTCATCCAGTATAGTAAACAGGCATTAGAAACTGTCGGTGTCCGTGCACACAAACGCACACACGTACAAAGTGCATGATGGCAGCAGAGGATCTTTGGTATTCTGTATCACTGTTAGGGACTATGAGCTCGAATGTTTTTCTGACAGCTTGACCTTCTGTTAGATATTCCTCCAATCACACCGCCCTAAATACTGTATTCATCACACACACACACACACACACACACACACACACACACACACATACACACTATATACGCACACATACACACACTTGAAAAAGTGCACACAGACACACAAAAGGATGTACAGGCGAGTGGGCACACAATGTCAAGTTTGGTCTGTGCAGAATAAGCCTGGTAGACAACCTGTGACCTGTGGTAGTGTGGCTTGACAAATCAGAAAGCTGTGTGTGTGTTTGTGTGTATGTGTGTGTACATGTTTTTGTCACCTCTCTGGGACCTGTCCTGGTATAAACACTGACCTCATCCGCACCAGTAGACCTCATGGGGACCAAAGCCTGGCCCTAATGAGGTGGAACATAATTTCGGAGGTCCTGGTTAAGTTAGGGTTAGTGCTGTCCTCGGTGAGTAGAAGTCAGTCCTAGCAAGGATAGCTGCGCAAACCTGTGTGTGTGTGTGTGTGCATGTGTGTATGCTTTCCTGACAGCCAACACACAGTTTAATCCAACCAGGTGGCCAGAGGATTGCATGTATGTTGACCGAGGAAGACTGCTTTATGAGTTATGGATTCATTTTGTCCTCTTAGTCTGCCTATTTGTCAGCTTGCCTGTCCGTCTATCTGTTTGTCAGCCTGACTGTTCATCTGCCTGTCTTTCTCTGTTTGTTTGTCTGTCTATTGGACTGTCTATCTCCCATCTGGCTGTTGGATTTTTTTTTTTTTTTCACCATATCTGTCTTATTTTTATCGTTTCCATCTTGATATCTGTCTAACACCCTTTCCAGCTGTCTTTCTCCCAGTCCCTCAGTTGTCAGTCTTTATTAACTATTTGTCTTTGCTGTCTATCCTCTTCATTTGGTGTAGTCCCTCATGGTCTCTGACACGCACCTCTTTTTCCCCTTCCTCCCATCCGTTCTCTGCACTTTTCTCTTCCAGATACTCCTGCTAACAAACCGCCATAATGTCTGTGAACCGCCTCAGGGGTCCTAGTTGTTGGGCTGATAATGTGTGTAATAATGCCTTAGAGTTTCCTTAGCAACACCACGGAGTTGCTGTGCTACATTTGTGGTTTGATTCGGCGCAGACAAAAACGAACTGCTTTCAATGGGGTGGCTTTAAATTCTGCTGTTTCATCCTTGCAGTTCTGGAAATGGTCATTGGAGGGGGCTAGAATGCCAGGGAAAGGCAGAGGCTGAGCGCTGGTGGCGGCAACAAAACAAGGCGAGGATCTCTCACAATGACTGAGCAAGATTGCAGCTCTCATGCTGGGTTACTGCTGGAATCTGCTAGAGATTGAAATGAACTTCTATAGCATGGATTTCCTTTTTTTTCCTCCTCTTTCTCCACCTCTCATGATATCCATCTATCAATTCTCTCTGTTCTGTTATTTAGAGCATGTTACTGCTGACAGAAGTTTGCAGCCCATATGTCAATGCAGACTCCAGTGAATTGTTGTGATGGAGAGGCCCTACTACACCAAGAGAATTATAATCAACAATCAATAGCCATTGACGTGCACACTTCACACACACACACTCACACACACACACACACACACACAGGCAATATAAGCCACACATGCACACAAGGCTTCCATCACTTTAATGCGATTGTCACCGCACCAGTTTTTAATCAACTTCCAAGGCCACACACACACTTTCTTCATCCTGTCCTCCTTCTCTCTCTCTCGTGATTCAAAAGCACTTGATAAAAAAAAGAAAGAAAGTTACCAATAAATTATTATTGATCTCCAGTGTTGGCTGCTGGGCTTGGGATGGATCTCACTAGTAATTTTCAGAGTCTCACAGTTTATCACCCAAAAGGTTTGTGTGTGTTTCTGTGTGTACAGTATATGACTTCTGTGTGACAGTCCATCTTTCATCCTGTTCATCTCTACTGCATACGTGTGTCTTTCTGTGCCTATGTCTATATGCGTGTTGTTTTGAGATAGCCTCATTAGAATGGGCGACAGACAGTGGCAGAGAGTTGAATTAGACTCCTTAGCCTAAATTGAGTTGTAGATTTAGATTAATTCTCTGGTAGAGGTCTTAAACTGTTACACTGCCTTCTGAAGGAACTGCTCACACTCTTCAGTTTGATCTTGATATAACTTATATAGAGCCACAAGATGGATGCAATAACAGTAACATCTGCACAGTGTTATAAAGTATAACACATTCCTGTTCCCATTCCTGTTTTGTCCTCCCCTACACTTCTGTGTGCAACAGTCTGAAACACAATTTCCGTAAACACAAAGGGATTTCTTTTTTTTTTTTGAAAAACACGACCATTTATTACTAATCTAAAAATCTTATAACAGTGAAGTGTCCATTAATTAAAAAATTCATGACAGTGAAGTACACAAACAAACATTCATCTGCCAAGGTAATAATTCATTTCAATAGACTTTCTTAGAATGAGGAACTGAAGTAATTTGCTTTGGTAGAGTGTCATGTCATGTTGTTTTTCTTTTTTATGTAGTTCTCTGCTAAATTTCTCAAGCTTCTTTTGGGGATTTGCAGCCTATGAGAAAGAAATTGAATGTGTTCAGAGGATTTTCTGTAACCCTTCTTCAGATTTAAGCTCCTGTTGTTTGTGTATTACCTGTCAGGATCACTTGTCAGATGCAATCGAGTCAAATATCCCTGCAAACTTTGCCAGCCAAAAATTTAGTTCTACCTTTGCAAAGTTTGTCGAAGCTCTGTCAAGGAAGTGTGGATTTAACTGCTTGGTAATATTTGACAAGGCCATTGATTTTGGTCTTTTGGAGGTAGACAAAACAAGAACACTTGAATACATCTGTAAACATTGCTTGGAGCGTTTTCCTTCTCGGCACTATGTACAGTAATAAAAATAAAAATATCTAACCCAATAATGTTGTGGGCCAGTTTTACCAAGTTTATCTTTCAAGTTCAGTTAATTAGCTTAGTTCAATCCATAAAATTTAATGTCCTTTTTCTTTTATCAACAATCACTTTCTTAACCTAAAGTTTAAACCCTAGGATGTGTTGGAAAGTGCTATCAGCATTGAGTTTGTATACAAAGATGATGACATAGGTCATTTTGACATTTATTGACTGATTTAATTTGAAGTTCTGAATCTGCTTCCTCTGTGTTCATGTTGATAGGTTATACACCAGGGATATATGAGGTCTGATACTGAGGAGTCAAATGGGTTTGATGGATCAGAATCAGGTCAGTGTTTTATACATGAAAGTGCATAAAGAGCCATTTTCACGTTCTCTGTTGGGAGCATATGAACAATATACTGTTCCCAGTGGCAAATGGGTGATGGCTGGTATATTATTGCTTGGACAGGAGTATTTCCTGTTGCCACGAGTACGAGTGATAGTTTAGTATAAGAAGGTGTTTTATAGTCAGATCCAGGATGCGAAGTTTCCCATACACATTAGAACTCTTCATATCTCCATCCACAGAGAAAATTATACTGGATATAACCAGTGGGGAAACCTGCCACAGGCCACAGTGTGGGGAGGTTGGCAGGTTGAATTGATGTCAGGTAGAAGGGCTTGACAAAACACTCGTCGGCAAAACACTATTCACTTTCTAGCATCAGATGCTGTTCTGCAAAATGTTCAAACTGGACCATCTGGACTAGAGAGCAGATCACCAATGGAATAAAGTAGTGAAAAATAAAGTTTAAGCATTAAACCTACACCACATGTGTACAATGCAGGAATAAATATAGAAAACCCATAGTACCTGTAATGTACTTTCTGCTCATCATGTTGCTGCTTGTAACCTGGCCCCATCTGTGACCTCAGCATGTTGTAACAAATCTGCATAGGGAAAATGGCTATTGTTCATTTTGGACCCAAAGTCAGACACAGACAATGAAAATGGTGGGTTTATTTTGAAAAATGAGGTGGTTATGGCGGAATAGATGGAGGCAGGTGTTGGCAGGGGACAGGCAGGTGAATGAGGCTGCTTGAGACTGATGGTTGCAGGCTAGAGAGTGAAAGGGTTGGTGTGTTAGCAGAGGTGGCATGGGCTGATGAGAAGAGTCGGCGTAGAAGGAGACTCTGGGTTCTTGGGTACAGGAGAAATCAGGTCATAATTAGAACGAGGAAAAACAGCAGTATAAACTATACCGAGTGGCAGAGAGAGTGACTAACACTGAATCTGATAGAACAGTCTGACAATGAGTGGATGAAGAGCTGGGGTTCTCAACCTTCATGGTTGAGAAGACTGGAGACAGCTGTAATGCAGATGTAGAAACAATAGCACCTACTTTATTCTTATGTAATGATCCAAAACTTATGGAAATCCTTGTATGATTGGCTGAGCTCTGAATCCATAAACATAGATTTTTTCCTCTTTCAAATCTTTCCAGTTAAGAATTATTTTAAAAAACAAGCAAATTGAATTAACAATATAAAAAAAATATCATCATAACAAAATGCTATAAATACATAAATGCCCCCCCCCTTGTGGAATGCACTAAAAAATGAATTTTCTCAACTTAACAAATGTATTAAAAAGGTTCAAAGCATCTGTGCGAGGAAACTCTTCTCTACTGTATGCTTATATAATAATGAAATAAATTATTTTCATTTCATTATTATTTAAATTGCTCAACCTTCTCTGCTTGTATCTCTTTCTGGTTATTTTATTATTTAAACTTTGCAATGCTGTATGTTTTTTTTTGTTTTTTGTTTTTTTTCTATATTCAACAATATCGAATATGTTGTTACTTCCTCAGAATAGTTGATGGTTAAATGTACTTTAAGTACAGAATAACAACATCCTTTCTTAGGAGATGTGATTTTGTTTTGGATAGGAAACGTTACTTGAAGTATGGAGTTTGTCACTGTGCCCATGTTCAATTTTAGATGAAGTTGGCTTTAAAAAAAAAGTCTAGTGTTAGTGTAGTAAGATTCACAGAATATTTCAGAATACTATGTTTTATTTGAGGTTGTCTTTTTGTAAGTCCTAATGAAATTTCTTTCATAACTTTTGTTGACAACTTTTGTTGAAAACCTTGTTGAGGTCAAGAAGAAAATTCTTAGGAAAGCACATTTTTCTTCACCCCTCAACCGCAGCCCTGGAGCCAGACCTGGGGCCATGATATAAAGAAAAGCAAAAACCTTTTTTTAAATTTATCTGTTAGTTAGAAATGGGTTTCAGTGATTCTCAAAGAAGTTAATTGTCATGCAGGAATGTCAATGTTTGTAAGGTGGAACCAAGGTTTTAACCAATGTTTCATTAGCCTGTGCCACTTCATTCTGCAGTTCTTTGCTGGAATGTATATCCAGTTTGCTTTGCAGGCTGCGGCAGTGGCCAATAAAAATGTTTCCCTTAAATGTTGGTTTTGCTTGGGCTAGCATTTTACCCTTTATCTCAGAATCATGAAATTAACTTTTATTAAACCCACTGCTGTTTTATTGTCATAGTATAGTTTTACACTCGTCCTCCAACCTAACCTATCCTGATCCTCTGACATGACCCACAGGAGTGTACTGGTAGCAGGTGTACCAGACCTTTGTCATCAAGGTCACAATGATAAACACACAGTAAAGGTTATGGAATGGTCATGGATTTTAGAAACAATTTCCATGTCAATTTTAAAATGGGAGAAAAACAGCAGTCAACTGATTTGTTGGCCCATCCATACACCTCCTAGTGGGCTTTGTATGCTATGTATACTACGTTATTACAAATCCCTATGACCACTAGAAGTTGTCTAACAATAAAATGTAACAATGGCTCGTACAGATGACCTGTGGTGTCCTGTGTGTGTATGGGGGGGTTGACCTATGGTGTAATTTTTTTTTTTTTTATGGGCGGATCTACTTTATATAGTGTATTCCTCAAAATATATACATTTATTATATCACATGTTTTCAACCTCGAGCGGGGAGTGCTCTTGTCCAACTCCCGGACTTCAATTGGTCAAAAAGGGTGGTCATTGTCTCCACTGTGTCTTCATTACAGAGATAAACCCTTCATTGTACTTTGATTTAGAGTAACAAACAACCCACTGTAAGGTAATTTCTTCCACCCTGTCTTCATTTGACTTCTTCCCATCAATCTTGCTTTGCATTTGGAGCCTGCCCTATTTGTAGCCACCTCTCTACCTTCATTGTAGCTTTCATGGACATGTAAGACAATAGATGAGTGTCATGTGTTTTATTTTTTTTCTTGCGCTTCTCCCCCTTTCTTTGACTCAATTTTGAACGGACAATAAACTTGCAATAAAGCAATGCTTTACTCCACTGTTTCTAAACTGTAACATGGGACACCATGACACTTGAAACTCCTTGTACCTTGCACAACTACAAATGCATTTTCTGCTTTTTTGCTCATTTTGCTGTTCTAAACTGCAATTTTTTTGCAAACCACCACAACTAATTCTCCACATCTGGCACAATATTCATTGATAAAATCTCCTGTGTTCACATGTAAAACATACCATTGACTCCTCATTAGGCAAACACCTGATACTTTTTAATTAGTAATCATAGATTCAGCAATAAAAAGGCCAAAGGGTGAGCTTTCCTGTGTTGGAGAACAATGGATATCAATTATGACCTGATGAGGATTGAGAGTCAAGCCGAGTCGAGCTGCTTTACCGGGGATTCAATTATCTGAATATAAAGAAATGAGAATAGGGAAGAAACCTTTTCTCCTAGTAGTCCTACATATCAAAACCATACTCAATGACTACAGTTGAACACTATAAAAAAAAATGTGTTTTACGTATTTATGAAATAGGGAACTCTTCTCCTACATTATCAATTAATTCATATTTATTGGTGAGGGTTTCAACCTTGCAAAAAGGCAGCAGTGGCGAAGCAACGTTATCGACCAGCATGCCATTGTTGAGTTTTCTGGTTGGTGAGGGGGAAAAATAATCATGTCCAACTACATCACCATTCAACCCTTGGTCCTTTCAACACTACCCATTTCATCACTTCCCTGGACATAGATGTCATTTGGGATAGTGTAAGTTCTCACAAGGTGGCTTTGGCGCGCATCTGGTTCATCAACCAGCCTCATTTTTTCTGTTCTTCATCTGCCAACATAGTCTTCTTTTCCCAACCTAATTGAGGATTTTTTTACAGCTTGATGTTGGAAGGTACAGGAACACAAGCCCCTTGTACCCTTTTGTACAAGCAATGGCGGAAGTATGTGGTGATGTGGCTGCTGAGGCACATCACAGCTGGATTCGTTGAGCTAGGCGATACTTTCCCCACCAGGGGCCAGGGACAAAATTGCCTGTGATGTCAATGAGGATCTGGCCAGAAAGAAATGAAAATCTGGATGCAGCCTTATTTTCTTTTAACTTTCAGTATATGAAGAAGGATTTTTTCTATTTGCTATTAATTTTTCTGTACAAAGAACTCTTTACAAATCCAACTGTGTTTGTTGAGATATGTACAATATTTCAGACTACAGATTTATTTGAGAATCTGAGTTTGAAAACATAACAGTTTACAAGAGGCTACTGTGCATATGAAATGTAGTGTAAAACTAAAAAAACAAAAGGCTTACTGATTAGATTATCATAGTAGTGTTTTTCACCCATCATAGTGTTTTCCATTGAGCACAACAGTGCTCAATTGGTTCTTAGAAATCTTTATTCATTAGATGGTGTGTGTCGGTACTATATGAAGGACATAATATTATTGGGTTTTTTCTGTGGCTTTGTATTTGTGCTTAGAGATCTAAGAAAATGAGCCAGGCTTTCAGGAAACGTCTCTAATTACTTGACACAAACCGTAATTATGCTTCTATCCTGCTTCTCGACTTTGCTTTTGGTTGAACTTGCACCTTTAAGACAATAAAGTCATGGCTCCAATTCTGTCTCCTCATATAGAGTTGCTGCTGGCAGTCTTCCTTCCTTTAATATCTGTCAAAGGACCCCAGCAGCCCCCAGGTAGCCAGCAGCTAATATGAATGGAGACAGATGTGGGGGCATGGTCTGAAATAGTCCACTAGTGTATTACAAGAGGGGTGCACACACACGCACATGCAAACACACACACACACACACACACACACACACACACACACACACACACACACACACACGCTCACACAATGAAACATAGCACTGAAGCTATCACATACAATCACCAACAAAGACATACCCAGGTGTAAGAGCCCTAAGAGAAGTCTGTGCTCTCTCCAACATCATTACATCCACAGGCCACAGGTGGGTATAGTGTCTCTCATATCCACAGGGAGAGGGAGGCCTAAGAGCCTAAGAATGTATTAGTATGTTTGTGAAAAAGCATGGACTCCACATGGCTCATGCATGTACTTTGTGCTTCCATTATTTCTAAAGCCTGCGATTCATGGGAAATCTAGGAGAAGCTCCACACCACGCATGGCCCACCTTGTTGACATGTGAGTTACATTTTGGCCTCAGCTATTTGATCCTCTCTTTTACTTCTTCCTCTTCACTCCATTTCCCTCTACTCTGGTTTGCTTAAGGTGACTTAGGGTCACTTCAATTTAGCTTTTTAGTCCTGGGCATCTGAAAGCTACAGTGCTAAGGTAAATTTATCGTGTCTGTGTGTGTGTATGTGAGTGCATGTGTGAGGTATATATTTATGAGGTTATATTGAACTCGGTGGTTGATGGCAAAATAGAAATCAAAAGTCAAATGCTCCATGTTTGACTTATGAGTGAGACTATATGAATGAAGGAGAAAATAGGGTGGAGAGACAGACAGAGACAGAAAGTGTGTTTTTGTGTGTGTGTGTGTGTGTGTGTGTGTGTGTGTGTGTGTGTGTGTGTGTGTGTGTGTGTGTGTGTGTTCTAGGTTCAATATCAAACCAACTCAGCCTCTCAGCACTTGATTAAGTGCCCACTTAGCTTGTAATTTAAAAAATGGACACTTGTACTGCAGTCATGGTTTTCTATTCACAAGATTTGAAACCAGGTGTGTATAAATCTCCATTTCGCCAATATTCCAAATCTGCAACATTTACTACACTCAACACTCTTTTCATGAACAATTGGTGTTGCTAGGTTACAGCATTACGGTGGTCATCAATAGCTTAGCCTCCTGTGGGTCATTTAGCCATTTGGCAACTTGCAATTTAAATGCACATTGTATTCCTCACCTGGCAACAAAGTCATCGGGTAAGCAAAGTAGTTGGTTGGAGACATAACCAGAAAAAGAAAGACAGGAAAGCAGTGGAAATAATTTAAGATGTTTTTTGCTTGTTTCCCCTTTCTTGACTTACCAATTTGCCTCAATAAAGAAAAAGGCTTTCCTTCCCAAACAAGACCATCAGTGTCTCCCTCTCTTTCTTTCCCTTTAACACTGATATGGTTCTCTGGTTCCCAATCAAATGCTCACTTCATTAGCCTTCTTCTCGTCTCTCCTCATTGGCCCTTGGAAAGGAAGGGCAGACACCCACACACTCACATACACAAATACACACATGATAAAAATGCACACACACACCCATACACATGCACATGCACGTGGACACACACACACACACACACACACACAAACTCACACCACATTGCCCAGTCAACCCCCAAATACACACACACTCTAACACTTACACACAGGCAAACACACAGAGTGGTTCTGACTTTAAATAATGAGAGAGCTGTCACATCAGATCAGTGTCTGTGTCGCGGCATGGCCTGGTGGTCAGCAGGACGGATGGGAGTAACCGCCAGCGGCTGACACCCTGTGGACACATAGGGAAGGAAGGGGGCGGTAGTGGCGGTGGTTTGGGGGGGGAGTGCGGGGTCCTGCCATCTCCTTTAGCATCCAAAGCTTGGAGGGCTAAATGGGGGAGAAAGAGGACTGGTAGACACAGGAGGGAGGTCTTGAGAAAGGACTAAGGCATAAGAGGAAAAGAAAAAAGGGTTCAAAGAGGAGAAGAGAAGAAAGCAGAGGAGAAAGGTAAAATTAGAAAAAGAAAGAAGAAAACGAGAGAACAAGAGATTAGAAAAGTGTGGAGAGAATAGAAGAGCATAAAAAAGAGGAAGAAGTAAGAGGAAAAGGAAAGGAGAGAGAATTAGAGGAGGGAAGTGGGAGGAGACGAGATGAAAAGAAAAAAGATAAAAGTGGAGAGAAAAGGAGAGGAGAAAAAGGGTAAAGAGAGAGAGAGAGAAATATAAAGGAAAGGGACAGACAGATAGGAGATGAGGAGGAGAAGGAGGGAGAAGAGAGGAGAAGAAAAGGACAGAAAATGCAAAGGAAATGAGGCGAGAGGAGAACAAATGAAAGGAAAAGAGAGGAAAGCAAAGAAAGAAAAGGAAATGAAAGGTAAAGGAAGGAAAGGAGAGGAGAGGACATAAGAGGCAAAAAGAAAATGAAGGGGGAGAGTGAGGGCAGACAAAAACTAAGAGGTAAGAAACAGATAACAGATGAGGTGAGAGGAGGCAAATAGAGGGAAGATGGTGGTAAAAGCTAGTTCCATCCAAATAATGGTGTGAAGCAATACCCTCGAGACAAAAGAAGAAGAGGAGATAGAGTGA
Organism: Istiophorus platypterus; assembly: GCA_016859345.1. Taxonomy (NCBI): domain Eukaryota; kingdom Metazoa; phylum Chordata; class Actinopteri; order Istiophoriformes; family Istiophoridae; genus Istiophorus; species Istiophorus platypterus. Next base: position 24,043,146 of record CM029114.1, on the reverse strand, counting down.
GGGAACACAGGATTGAAAATCTGGCTGTTTGTCCGGTACAGGTCAGAAATTATTAGTGTCAGTGCAGCCCATTGAGACTTCGACTTCCTCCATCTCTTTTTCACACTTCTCCCTACCTCCCTCACTACCGTGTTTTTGCACTGATAATCAAGAATTATAAAAGAATAAAAAAGGGAATTAGAAGCTGATTTAAATTAATTTTTTGAATTGGAATTAATAATACATCTCAGCTGATCCACTTACAGACCGTGCCATCTTCTTTAGTCTAGACAAACTTTTAAATTAAGTATCAGGAGCTCTACTTGTATTTCTAATACCCAAGCAAATAAATTCTCTTATATTTCTTAACTGCCTTCAAGAATGCCTGCAGCACACAGATTTGTATACACCCGACTTTTCTCTTCTTTTCCCGAGCGTAACCCTTTCCCCACACAGCCTCCAGTTTAGCTCCCCACCCCCCACCTAGCTAAACCCATCATCTTTATTCAATATGGCCCCTGGTAAGCATTTTAAGTCGGCTTAGCTTGTCAGAAAACTTCCATTTTTTGGAGTGTTGACACTCTCTCTCTCTCTCCTTTCCCTTTCTCACGCGGTCTCTCTCTCTCTCTTCATCCAAAGCCCACCCCCACATTACACACAAATCAGCAGACACGCACACCCAAATACAGAAATGCTAGCTTAAAGCCTGGTTACATGAAGATCTCTGAGTGACTAGAGTAATATTCAGCCATGTCAATTTGTCAGGCAAATCATTCTCCATAAATTTAACAGAGAGATAAGAATTAGCCATATCTACCTAATTACAACGCAGACACACATACCCACACACACACAGAGAAATGAAGGTATATCTATCCCTGTAACCCCTGGGGGCCGTGATATGGTGCCAATAATGGAAATGGAGGGCACCGTTTTCTCCAATAAAATCACAAATAAGCATATTCCCCTGACAGTCTGGATGGGCTCCGCGAGAGATGTTCTATAATATTACGATGACAGTGTGCATGCACTATGTGTCTGTGTGTGTTTGTTTGTGTGTGATTTTGAATGTGTGTATGTGTCTATGAGTGTGTATATGTAACCATAAATACTTTTCGGCTCATGGGTGGATTGGGGATCTCCACGGTGATTTGTTTGCTTAGATTAAATGTCAGTTTTGGAAATGTGTTGTTATACCTGAACTCCTGAGAGAGAGAAAATGCTAGAGCAGGTGAGACAGACAGGTTCAGCTGAGGTGCTTGTGTGTGTGTTTGTGTGTGTGTTTGTGTGTGTGAGTGTGTGTGTGTGAGACTGTATGTCAGTGAGTGGGTGTCTTCAGTGATAACAAGTAATCGAAATGGCTTTGCTGATGTTTTGTGTGTATACACAGTCCACTGTATGTTCGGGAGACTGTGCGTGATGTCCACAAGGTTTCTTTCTTTTTTTTTTTTTTTACCTTTATTTCACTCTAAGGACATTTATATTTTGGATTAAATAGGTTTGAATATTTATAACAAGTCAAGTATTTGTCAGTTTTTAAAATGAGAAGCAATCATTTGTTAATATTGTAGAAGATATTTTATCAAAAATATAGTGTTCAATAATATGCATACTACTGGATTCTTGTTTTTATATAACTACATAACATTATTATTTGATCGATAAGATTATCAACAATTGAATGTAACCAGCAGCAACATGTAGTTATTTAGTTACTCCAGCTCCATGAGTTCATTTCCCGTGCTCTTGTCGGCTTCGTTAATGGATGACCCAACATGGTCCTCCAATGGTACCCTGAGACGGATTGATGCACTCAGTGACCAATCATGAGGTGGCCATAACTGCAGGGGAGGCAGACACTGAGTGTTTTTATTATTATTGTACATTGTGTTACCTCAATTAACACACTTTATCTGGCCTTTCTCACAGATCAGATCAATTGACCGGCTATGATGTGGGCGGTCACACTAAGTGTAAGCATGGAATCTGTGGCTGTTTTTTTCACACAATACAACCATGTGCTCAACAATGCTGACTAGACGAGAGAAGAAAGTAGAATTTGTTTGTGCACTTCCACTATGACAGACATTAAAAAGAAAGAAAGAAAAAACATGGAACCATAGATGGCAGGAAGATGCCGACTGTCATTTTATGATTATATTACAGCAGTCTTGGCTAAGACCACATTTTTAACACCAACATGGAAATTACTACTAAAATAATAATGAAACAAGCTCACTACAGTTTAGAACGGATCTTGGTAAACAGCTTGTTGGGAAATTGGGGCATGGAACACTTCAAACTGCAAGACAGCCTACCAAGATGTTAGAGCAAAGGTTAATCAATCACACTGTTAATCAGGCATCGTGACCCCCCTTAAACTGCACATTTAATGATAACCAATCTAGCAGAAATTCAGCTTGACTGTATCTTGGGTTAAACCTGGGTATAATGCGAATGGAGTCTGCCCAGCTTTAACTCCTGTCTGAATCAGAGTTGCTGACTGGTCCGTGACCAGCAAGAATCATCTGGGCTAGGTTGATATCGCAGGGAGCATTATCAATCGGGAGCTATAAAAATGACTGACAACCACTGTGTCCTGCTCCTCTGAAGCAGTTGCATCATCACTCCCCAAGATGGAAACCTGTGCAGCAGGCCCCTGGGCAACACCAGGTTAGCAAATGTGTTCATTCCCACAGGAGGGGCATCTTTCATCCTCAGGAAGAACCTCTTTTATGCAAATATCTTAGGTGGTTGAAGTGAAGCCAGATCTGTGTCTACGACCCGGTGAAGTTGCCACTGATGTCAGTAAGGCTCTCTGAACAATAAGTCAACTGTAGTGTTCAGGAACCCAGGAATATGCCCGGCCCTCAGGTAGTAAAGGTGACATTAGGCTGAAAGGATAATCTCTACAGTCTTCCTGTGAATACTGGCTGATCTCAGCACACGGTTTAGATAAGATGCAATGGTCCTGTGGCCCGACCTCAGCAAGTGCACGTTTTTGAGGTTCAAAGTGAAGCAAAATCTACCTTTCAAAAGCATGGTCCATACAATATTCAGGAAACCATACGATAATAATGTTTCCCATTCAGTTGAGGTCTGTGCCACAGATGAATCCATGTATGCCTTTCCAGTTTCGGTGTGATTTCCAGTCAGCTATGGCAGATTCGCAGGTCAGACTTAACCTCTGTTACACTTAACAGGAGCAGTTGTACAGAAACGACCAATACACTGATGTATAGTGGGAAATGGAGAAGTTTGTCCATCACACAACCAAACTATGAACTGTAGTGTCTCTCATGTGCTGTTTACAGTTTGTGATCGCTCTGATCAATTTTTATTGATAACCCACATCAGAGCTGTGACTTCATATTCTTTTTAGGAGCCGTGAGTGTAAATTTGTCACATATATTGACAATGACTGTTAATTCCATGAGCCTAGTGTGATATCATTGCATAACCACATCCTGTTGATATGGAGCTGACCCTGTGTCCTATGCAATACTACCATCAGAACCTGCATTTCTTGACTCCCATCACACGATTCCTGACGGTAGCAGTTTCAAAGGATTTCATTGACTGAAGCCTGCACAGGCGGATGAGGTCCTTGTTGCCCATTGCTCACTGATTTGCAATTTCAGCTGCTACATTTTTGGAGAAGTTTGTCTAAACAGAAAGTGAATTTCCAATGAATATGTGCTCCAGCAGAATTATACTTACCTTGTCTTGTATTCCTTCACATTAAAAAAGTCTGAACTTTTTATGTACCGTGGCGGAGTGAACGTGGAGCTTTGTGGAGTCGAAGTTAAAACTCAAAGAGTTTCAGCTCACAGAGAGAGTTAAACTCAAAGAGCAACTCAATGCACTTATCAAAGGATTTCCTGCTGTTCACTAGTGACTGTCTACAGGAAGCTATTTTCCTTGATATTCCTTCCTCAAAAGAACTTACTAACATCAGCAAGCTATACATACAATCCAAGCAAAACTGGATATGACTACGTCTGTTAAAGGACCGGGTTGTAGAGCCAATGTCCGGTTTGTCCGTTCTGGGCTACTGTAGAAACATCAAGGGGCAACACATCAGGCTCTGCGGATGTGGACCACCCCCTATTTAACATGAAGAGCTTTATTAGATTAAGCTAAAAATCAAAGATTCTTGGTTTCAGCTTATTATAAACTTAAACATAATTATAAATATTACATTCCATTTTTGCCAATAGATTCCCCTAAATCCTAAACACTTTTAATTGGTGTGTACATTTCAGTATGATCCGAAACTCATATTCTGAGATTCATGTGCTACTGAACTAGTCTGATTAATTCACATATACTTTTAACATGATATTCTAATGAATTATTGAAAGTTTTTCCTTCATCCCAGAAAACAGTTCAGTGTGGTGAACCCCTGCTGCCCCTAAATAAAATCAATAAAATAAATAAACTAAGAAGTGAACTGGAGAAATAAATGCTAGTGCTCCGATTAGATTTGATAAAATTTCATATTTCGGGAAATGTTATATCATGGGTTTATTAACAGTAAATTACTGCACCAAAAAAGTAAATCTTTTGCTGTTATATTTTCAGTGTACAAATGTATTACTGTAGGTTCTATGGTTGTGTTTTCTTGATTAAGTGCCAGTCATTTTTAGGACCTTTAATATTCCCATTGTATTCCTGAAAAAACAAAAAAAATCTCTGCCGTGGCGATAACAAGGTTTCAAGTCTGAAAAGAATGTCATTCCTGTGATGTCGCATAGTTCAATTGGTATGTGTTGACATAAACAATTTTCTCTCAAAGATTGCAGGCCAGAGAATCAATACTAAACTGTCATTCCAAATTAGAGCTCATGACAAGTACAGAGACTTTAACTTTGTGAATTCATTAACAGTAATCTTGGCTATTACTGTCAAATGAGCTTTATATTACCGAGGCCCAACTGGGATTTAACCAGAAATATCCCCGTCACATTCTCTACCCATCCAAATTATGCCGGCATGGTTTTACCTCTCTTCAGCTGCATCCTTCCTGCTACAGTATGTTGCTTTGATACATGTAGTAATTGACCCGGAACTGGTTGACTGACTGACTATATGCAGGAGTAATACTGCAACTATTGTAAAATATTATATTAAGCATTGCTTGGTATGTCCCTTAGCACTGTATGTAAGGTGCTTTATTCTTTGTAACATGTGTGTTTGAAAGTATAATAATACAAAACCATGTACAGTATATGCACTGATTCACTGACTTACAGGATTGTAAGTAACTAATAATTATGACTTTTGGGTCTGCATTTTTATGGCATCACTTATTATGGATTAGACAGGTGATATATCCACAAACATGCAACTAGAAATCTACTGGAAAGGACCAAATTGGCCTTTTATTCATACCATACATTAAGAGATTTTTTAATGAGCAGTATGTGCTTCCCATGTGACGAGGGACCCTAAAACATTCCTTTTTCTGATCAAAAATGGATTCCAAAGTTTAACTGTTGTAAATATGTGGCTTCAGAAGTCTGACTTAGAAAAATCCAGTGAGAAAGTTCCAAAGTTATATTCTTTTTCACATTATTTTTACTAAAGATGCTGCAGCTGTGGAAGAAAACCATTTAACACGGACTGCTGAAGCTTGTGATGGCCTTGCTGATCCCCTGAACTTTCATCTGCAGTAGCGCCACCATCATATCAAAGTGTGTCCAGCACTTTGGTTTTTGACTAAATCGCTGCAAAACTAATGACATTCCTATCAGCCTCAGCCTTCTGACATTATTCCCAAGGTGATTAGCCCTTGTGGTAAGCTTGTAGGAGACAGCCCACCTATTAAAAAAAATGACCCTATAGGTCGTCTGTGCAAGCAGCTTATTATGACCCATAGTTATGTTTTATTGTTGAGTGACCTCTTGCGGCCGTAGTAATTTTGATGGGAGCAACGGGGACGTCTGTGATGTAATAAAGAGAGCGACAAAGTCTGTGCGGGGATTTGCGGACGAAACATAGGACTTTCACCCAGGAGACTTGTGTTTTTTTCCGTTTCGAAACAATTTTGATGATGTTTGTTAAATTCATGATCGTTCCTCAACATTTGTGTTATATATTTGTGGCAGTTTGTTACCAAGTGAAGCCAGATACAAACAATGTATAGTGCCTATGAAATTAGCTGACCGGATTGCCCTAGTGTTAATATTGGATATTATTTTGATCTAACTTAAAGTGGTTGTGCATTTGCGACTATTCTAGTAGTTTGTTGACATGTCTGATATTCTTAAACAATATGACGTAGCATTTCTGCTAATCAGGAACTGCTAAAATGCTCTCATGCTGTCAGAGAGAGGTATAATTTAAGGTTGCTGTAAAGTTCTACACACAACAACAAAAACACTGTCTCGTGGGGGGGGGGGGCTCCAGTCCTAATATCTGAGGCCTCAGGTGCCCCGACCTCTGCCTGATGAGTAACACACCAGGAACCCATTAGGAAGACAGAGACAAAAAAAACAACCAAGGTAGAACACCCTGAACCAGAGCCACATCACAAGGATGTTTATCTGCCATCCTGCCAGTTTAAGCTGGAAGAGTCTGCAGCTCATCATATAAGATCACTAAATATAGGTAAGGGAAATGACAGAATAAAATAAATTAACACAGTTACATACAGTACCTCCTGAAGAACCACCTTGACATCTCAAAGGAAATGTCTCTTGCAAAAAATCTACAATCCACTCACTCATTTATGTTTTATAGACTTGTTAGAATTTGTGTATTGTTTGTGTGGAGGAGGAAGAAAGAGAGCATGTGAGGAAGAAAACAGCGAGCGACATGAGTTCTTTAATGGCTTTCTCCTCCATTCTGGCTTGTTTGGACTCATTCGTTTTCTTCCTCATGCCCTGACCTCTGATCTTGCCTTTCACCAACCTCCCCTGCTGTAACAACGGCACAGAGCTTGCCAGCCATCTTTCATTACCGGACAACAGTCTTCAAATATTTATTTTTTTCTCTCCAAAATCGCCGCCGTTCCTTGCACCTCTCTGATTGTCTGTTTTCTCCCATTGCCTAATACCCCCCTCCCCTGACAGCACCATCTGTCTATCAAAAGTTTACTTTACCCAACTCTACAAATCCATTTATGTGTCCAGGGGAGAAAAATTACAGCAAGGACATGCACTAGTGTTCCAATCCATAATCATTTTGCTCCAGAAATGATATACAAATTGTAGAACATTAACCCTAACATTTGACACGTGCTTCCAACTTTGTCCTAGGTGAGATGAAATAATCTACATTTCACCATTAACACAGATCTTAAAGCCAGACTATGTAACTTTAACTGAACAGCACAGCTGCACAATGTGATGCACAGCTGCCGTAAACACAGGAGACATTTAAGGGACATACAGATGGAAACCCCCACAAACATTATCAATTACTTCTACTCAATAATTTCGTGAAATATGGACTTAATGAAACAAGAATTTGTGAAATAATTTAGGAAACTATTAAAACACATCTCATGATCGGTGTGTTATATTCTTGTCTCTGGTAAAACATCTGTTATTATTATTGTTGTTGTTGTTATTATTAATGAGATTTACCCATTGTATGTTTTTTCTGAGGTCCAAAAATACTTTTTCTTTTTCTTCTTCTTTTTATTATTCTAGTGGTTTTTGATTGAGAACTCTTTCTACACTCTTCAATATAGAAACTCTTTTCAAACTTTAAAATATTCAGCTCAATTAGGGCTTTATTGGATGCATTCAGTTTTTTCTTTAATTTCATAGGTTTGGAAATATTCAACATTTTGTCAGAATTGCCATTTTCGCACCTTTTCATGCATTTTCTAACTATGTCTATTGGTTCATACTTTCAACTAGTGACTCCATTCAAATGTCAGAGTGCATAGAAACTACATTTTCTATTGTATTCAACTTTTGAACCAAATTCATACTTTTTAAAATATTTAGCTTTGTTTGATCATTATTTATAGTGGGAGTGAATGAGAGAAACATTCAAACCCACTCATCTTCAACCTCTTCCTACTCATTCATACATTCATGTAGACGCTTCATTCAAACTTTCAAACTTTTGTGAGAAATTGGACTTTCACACAGGTTTTGTGAATTTTTCTGATCTTTCCAAATTTTTAAACCGATATTTATGAGGCAGATTTTTCAGACTCTAGAGTGGGTGATGTCACAGACTTGTCCGTACAGCCGCAAATTTCACTGTCAACACATCATTTTTTCACCAGAAGATAGTCAAATTTTGTCTTCTTTCACACAATGTAAACCTCTAAGAAAACCATTCGACTGCCTCATTGATTCCAATGTTAAATGTGAATACAAAAACAGGAGGAAAAGAGAAACATTTTAAAAACTATTATATCTCCCACTATCTTGACATCCTTAAAAAATACCGTGAATCACTGCATTCAACAGGGTCTCCTCTCCTGTGCAATACAAAACCTTAGGCGATAGGAATCATGGCCTTTGAGTTACAAGCCAGAGTCAAAGAGGTGTCTCTCATCCTAATCCCTGTTTAAACCAGCTGTAACCAAGGAGTTACCAGCACTATGGAGACCATTAACCATTAGCGCACCTGATTCAGATCAGGTGATCCGACTGCAGGCACATAAAAGCACAAAGACGCACAGAGAAACAGACATGTACCATCACGACAACAGTCCTGAGCACAAGACGTCCATTAATCAGTGCGGTTTAGTTCCACTTGTACATGGAAAATTAAGTTTAAATACCATAGAAGTGGCACAATTTTCTAACCCAGTCCTATTCAATGTCTTCCTATGCATTCTTAAATTCTAATAGAAGGTTCACTCAATTCTTAAACGATTTATGCAAAGTTAAGGCACTGATTAAGCTAGCACTTATTCTAAGATTTTTCAGCTATTCACTGAGGGTTTGTCATTTTCTTTTTTCATTTCTTTTATTTTTAGATTAGTTGCAGTTCATTCCTTGACCTACACTTGAGCACACTTGTACAATATGACTCCCATATGTGCATCTTTAACTGCTTAAAATACAGTGTACATTCTTAATCCCTTTTTTACATTCCCAAGCCTTCATAATACTTTAAATGCTTTTTTATAGAAAGTCAACCCAGCAATTCCCATCAACATCATCTTTTCCAAAGGCCATCAATATCTACAGAAACTGCATTTACTAGATATGAAATGTTACTTCATCATTCTTATTTTCATAATAATGTATCCCATGCCCCCCTTTAGCAAACAAGCCTAGCAACTGCTACCAAATTTAGCCAATTAACTCCTGTTAGCTAGACACCGATAATGTCAAAGAAATTAACATATAAAGAAAATAATGTTTTATTTTTCTAGTTTAACAAGCCAGCATACCTAACTGACTAGCTGGGGGGTGAACTAGTCAGTATCAAAGTGAGAAAGGACAGCATTAATAGCAGCAGTTAATATTCCCTGAGTAATACATTAGTACAAGTCGTCTTTCTACTACTGCAGCTCTCAGTTGCATGCCCACTCCATAATCCATTTTTTGGGGTGTGAAGTGGACAGACTGTTCTCTGGAAAAGCAAAAAAACTTCCTTTGCAATGAACAAATTGAGACTAGTTTCACAAATGTTATAGTAAATACAATGACTGTGTTGTAATTTGTTCTTTAAAGTAAGTTAACATTAGATGACATTATGCACTTTAAACAATTGGTCGTACCGGACTGAGTAAGGCGGTTACAACAAAACCCAGAAGTTAGTGAAATATAGCATAGTTATTTTATTTATTATTAATTCAGCTTTTGTTTTGTAAGAGGACAAATGTTATTTTCTCTTTCAGAAGTTAGTTATGCTAGTTTCCTTAGCTTATCAATTGGTGTATCTAAAATATACTTATAGAAACTTAGCTACTAATAATGTGTTTTTTTGGGGCAAGACAAAATATATTTTTAAAAAGCTGCATGTAACTAATAAGCATTTTTTCTTCGGTTTTGTTTTTGCTTTTATTAACATTGCTCATTTGTTTGCTGGCAATCAAATATGGTTTTTGAATTTCGCCAAGTCAGCTTTAAACACAAATGCAACAAGCAACACAGGTATTACACATATTATAGCTGACTTTTTAGTTTTGTTCCTCACACTTTGCATCATATTTGAACTATTACTGTTTCTGCATAGCAATAAAAAAGAACAAAGCTGCTGTGGAAATGGAGTCTACTCTTTTACTAATCAATGTAAGACTGAACACGATGATGACAGAAGTATGAAATTGCAAACAGGGCTTTGAAATCATTTTATTAGTCTCTTTCAATACTGTGAAATCTGAGATGTCTGCTGATATAATTTATGAATCAAACAAAGTTGCTCCCTTTCACGCATATTATCTGTTTTGCTATGTTTATATACATTATATATATATACACACACACACACACTATTTTTTTCCATCTAGATAATGTGCACAGGTGCTCTAATGGACAGTCTTTGTTTTTGCCAACTGCCTCAATATCTCGGCCACTCTCTCTCACGCCAACATGCCAAGTCCCTTGTCTGCCCATCCATCTTGCGGGGAGGCAGATGATTGGCCGCCTCGGACTGCTCCTCATAACAACATACTCTGCATGGTAACTGTTACTGAGGAGAGAAAATTACCAAACCCACCCGAGATACAACCTGCTAAAAATAGCTGCCATCAAAAATCCCCGCTGCTTGTTACACCCTGTGTGTGTGTGAGTGTGTGTGTGTGTGTGTGTGTGTGTTGACGTGCGAATATGTATGGGGCAGGGAGACAGACAAAAATATGGAGAGAAAGAAAAAGAGAGGTGTAACACATGACAGGGGGAATGATTGACTGACAGACCAACTGACACTCTAAATGGCTGACTGATTGTATGATTGATTTACTTACCACCTCCTGTCTTCACTAAGTAAGTAGCATAAATCAGCTCTGCAGTGAGCAGAAAACACTTTAAAAGACTCTGCCAGGCCTTCGGGTATTTCAGGCTATTTCAAAAGAGATAAAGTTACTGACACATTACCTAGACCCAAACACATGAAGGCGACTCAACATCAAAACTACATGGCTAGAACTCAAGATGGAAGTCCATGAATGGGTGTGTGTTTGTGTGTGTGCATGAGAATGGGTGTGTGTGCACGACAGAGAGAGAGAGAGAGAAAGTGTCTGAGAACCTGGTGGTGTACTGATGTGTCTGGTAGGATGAACTCCTTTGATGTCCTCGTATTTACAGTTATGACCCAGGGGCCAATATCGTATTTGGGTACCTGCAACTATGTTGAGCTGGGAGGAATGCTGAGATAGAATATTTCACTGTGTGAATGCTGTGAGTATCTACGGGTGTGTTTGTCTGTGTCCAAACTCAACAGCCTGGCTTTAAGCATTTCTTGCTTCAGTTGCTTTCAGAAGCAGGTACTGTAGGTGTTGCTCCAAAAGCCAGTTTACTGTTGTAAAAAATAAATTAACAATTCAACAGGCTAAAATTACAAAATTGGAAGGCATACTTACTTTCAGCCGAATTGTAATTTTAGCACGTCACGCTACGCAGATAATCACTATTTTGGATCACAATTGTGGTTTGCCGCATTGCAGAGTTTCCCGATGAAGATAAAACAAAGAAAAAAATTTTTAACCAATGTTATGGGAATGTGGGAGTGAATCGTAAGAATTCCAAATTATCACATCAGGTTGAATATAATTTCAAGAGTTCAAGTTCATCATTTCATTTTTCCTTTCTTGAAAACAAACAAAAAGTCTTAGTAGAAAACAAGTATAGGAAAATCTAAATATGCACACTCTTGCACAACAGGTGTGAGCAGGTGAGAGTTTTTAGGATGGAGTTTGTTTTCCCCTTTTGGCCTTCAGGTGGGCCCTTGGTGTGCACTGAGTGTGCAGTTTGAATGATCTCTTTAACCGTCCAGGGAAAGAGTTGGAAACTTTGAAAACAAACATATTCTGTCAGCACAATATCAATATATATTGGCATGCTGCAGTTGTGTCCTGTCATCCCTGCTGTATTGCCTCCTCTCAGAAAAACTGCAGTATATTCTGCCAGCTGGAAGCCTTAGTGATTATTTAAACTGCTCTGGGCTTAGCTTGGCAGCCCACGAAGGGAGGATGAGGGAGGAGAGGAGACGAAAGAGGGAGGAGAAGGGAGGAATTAGCAAGAGATGAGGTGCTCGGTCATACGTGTGTGTGTGTATTTGTGTGTGTGTTTGTTTTTGTGTGGATTTGTGTGTGCTTGTGCATGCATATGTTTGTGGATGCTCTAAAAGCATTAATGTGCGAAAATTCACTAAGAGCATCCCTGAGCCGATTTTAGAGTGTCAGATCCGCTTCCTGGCTGTGTGCTTGCAAGTTCTCCCTCAATTGGGAATCCTGTGACAGGGAATCCAGCTATATGGATCAGTCCCTAACATGTAGGATTCTTTTTTCCCTCAGCTCCCAAACAGCCCCCCCTCCCTCTCTAGCTCACACTTCCTAAAGGATAATAGAACAAATAATTAGCAAAGATGCTGTTGTAATGGAGAGAGAGAGAGACTAGGCAAAGGATACTTGGAAGAATACACTCAATATGCTGAGAACAGTAACAAGTGAAATCCTCCAAAGCCAAAAATAACATCATAATCCTGTAATTGATATCTAATTTTTGGGTGCTGGATACACAATTATTGCGTTATTGCCTCACCACCCTGAAGAACTCTCCAGATGACATTTCAATGATTTGGCATGATTTTCTGATCTAGCAACATGTTGCCAAAGCATATACATAGATAGATCAAAACTAAATAATTAATGCAATGAAAACATAAAAAATTAACCATTTACTGATAACTTACATAGATAAAGTAAGAAATATCTCCATTTCCAAAAAACAGGAAACACTGCCCACTGTATAAAAATATAAAGAAAAATAGTGCTACATAGAAGCATGTGTTGTTTAATGACAAGCAGTAATTTTCACAATTGGTATCAGAGCAGGCAGGAAAGACCCAAACACAGACACACAAGACAGGATGATGCGGTAAATTCGCTTTTTAATACGGAAAATCCCGCTTACAGACAGATGAGAAGAAAATGCTGGCAGGCAGGAACAAAGGAAGGCAGAATATACACAGTGGTAGCAGGAACACAGGGAAAACACAAGGGAACATGAGCAGGCACATGAGCTGGACAAAAGCAGACAATCTGACACTGACTGGGGACAAAGGGACTCTATAAGCACTGGCTGGGCTAATGAAAAACTGGGAACAGGTCTGTGGGTGTGTGGGCAGGGAGACTCAGGTGATTGCAGAGCTGATGATAAGTGGGACCAGGTGTATAGATGGGCGGGGCAGTCAGGTGAATAAGGAAAGCAAGGTAAGTCTGAGGACATTAGGTGGGTATCTAGAGGAATGCAGTTCAGGATAGCTGAGGGGAGGAACATGACCTGGGGGCAAAGACAGAAGGCTGGAGACGGGGGCCAAGGGGAACAGAGGGGCCGATCACGAGACTAACTCTCCTGCTAGTTCTGCCACATGCAAAATTTCACCACGGAGAATTTGAATTCTTCTTCTTTCTTCTCTCAAAATGCAACATGCAACAAAAAGAAATTGAGATGCATTTTCTAGCAAAAAAGCTAATAAATTATTTTGTGGTTGAGTGACTAATCTGCTGGGCACAAGTGGAGCAAAGAATATTGAATTGTTGTAGGTGTCGGTAATGTGCCGAAATGGGCCTGATTTGCCATTAAACCTGAAGAAGAAGAAGCAGAAGAAGACGAGGAAGAAGAACAAGTATAGAATAATAATAAGAAAAGCAATGTATGAGTTATAAATACAGGAATAACTTCATTAATTTGTGAAGTGTTACTCAGGATGTGTTGGTGTAAAGTTGCAGAATTGGCCCCTGTACGGCAAAGTTATTGCTGCATTGCAGCACTTATTTGCATTGTTTTGTGCTAAAAATGTAATAAAGCATGTGGTACCAGTCATGCTTAGTAGTTAACATGTTTTTTTTTTTGTTAATAAAAAACAGACCACAGTTTAGATCAAATGATCTCATTTATTTATAATACATTAGTTTTGATGAAAAAGTTATCAATTTTTAACTTCTACTGTGCAATTAAAAAAAAATGTGCTCGTAGTTGATAAATAAATTTGAGCTGTCTGTTAAAGGATGTCCAATCCTTGTAAAGTTGTTTTTGTTTTTTTTGTTTTTTGATGCTTCCCCACAGGAACAAATCTTGCTTGAAGCTAAACTCTGAAGTTGGCAGCCCCGCATCAGTATTGAGGAATGTCAGTAATCTATTTTGCTTTGTGTTTCTTTAAAGGTCATTATCCTTCAATCTCTGTATACCACTCACTAAAAATACTGTATTCAGACAAGACATGTTGCAGAAAAAAGAGTAAGCACTATTCTCCAAATAAAATGTTGGTAAATTATAGCCTTGTACCACCAGGAATATGTTTTTGTGTGCGTGTGTTTGTGTGTGTGTTTGTGTGTGTGTGTGTGTGTGTGTGTGTGTGTGTGTGTGTGTGTGTGTGTGTGTGTGTGTGTGTGTGTGTGTGTGTGTGTGTGTGTGTGTGTGTGTGTGTGTGTGTGTGTGTGTGTGTGTGTGTGTGTGTGCACAATGGGTTGAGCTATACTTATAAGGACCCCATTTTGACATCCCTTTGTTCTGGTGAGGGTATTTTAGATTGTGAGGACTTTACTTTGGCCGGTCTTCACAGTGACCCGTCAGAGCTGATTTTAGGGTTAGTGGTTGAGATGGTAAGCCTCAAAGGAACGAATGGTTCCATTCGGTGTCCTCAAAAGTAACAAAAACCACTGTTTGTGTGTGTGTGTGTGTGTGTGTATGTGTGTGTGTGTGTGTGTGTGTGTGTGTGTGTGTGTATGTGTGTGTGTGTGTGTTTTATTTCTATGCATGGGTGTGTATGTCTGTGTCTGAATATATAAAACAGTAAATAGAACATTTTAACCTCAATGGGAATGTCTGTAAGTACCTTCTTGCTGATTCAGGACCACTGAGTAAAGATGTTATTGTTGTGTCTGCATGTATGTGTGTGAGCACGGGCACCTGTATGTGTGTGTGTGTGTGTGTGTGTTTGCGTTAGAACAGCCGCGGCAGAGCTAAGACTTTGAACATTTGTGACACGCTTGCATGAACTGCTGTATGTTTGCGCACACATGAGGGGGGCGCACTAAAAGTATTCCTTTGACACACATAAAGACATGTCTGTTTATGCTTCAATGAAGCATTTAACAAACTACACAGGAAAATGTGACTTTGCTGAATCCACAATGTACAAAAAAAGAAAACAAAATTCAAGTCCCATCTTTCACTCTCTCTTTCCCCACCTTTCTTTCTTCTCTCTGCCATTATTCCCCAAATGCTAAAAAGCCCCACTCATATTAAAAAAATGGCTTACGACTGAATTTTCTTCACCACATATTCAGATAATATGCATTCGTGATAACTGTGCTATTTTCTAATATAATGACTTTGTGTATGGTCATGTTACAATTATGATTTTCTATCATGAAACCATGAGGATCATGTATATACAGATCACATACAGATGACCATATTATAGAATAAACCCTTAATGTTATTATACAATCCATAACGGGACTTTATGACCCCCAGCACCATTAAAAACTAAACTGGTCTCAGCAGCAAAAAAGGCCAAGCAGTTAATTCTAACATGAAGTGACTTTCTGCCCATAGACAGGCAGACAGATGAAAAGTTACTTAGTCATACGGGAAGGGAGAGATGAATGCACCAACACTTCATTTAAATCTAGGCTGTGATTTGATTCCTTTCCGTATGGTCCATTATTTTTTTTCTTCCTCGCTTCCAGCTTTTTAATGAGCGTCTTCATTCTGCATGTTACCGTCTGAAGCTGTGCTCCAAGCGACAGATATCTTTACACTCCAGTACACATTATAGCGCCAGCACCCTCTGTCCTCATTCCCTCTCGTTCTTCACTTTCTCAGACAGTTGCCGAGACTATGTCCGTCCAATTTGTGAACCACTTTAAGTGATACGCTGCGGCCTCTAACCAGTGCTCAATATTTCCCTCTCTGCAAGGAAGTCTTCTCCTCTCTTATGACGCCCACTCCACCTTCTCTTATGCCACCTCCGTTTACACTTTTCATCTTAATTCTACACTTCTCCAAATCTGATGTTTGTCCTTTGTGGCCAAATTCTCATAAAATATACTGTAAACTCATATTGGGAATGCTTGTGCTTATTTGCATGCGACCTCTAAGTTTTTCAGTTATCTTTATTTCTTAAATTTTCTTTACTCATGCTTCGCACTTCTGAATGAGGCAAGAAACATGTTGAAAAGTTTTTTTTTTGTTTTTTTTTCTGAACCATTATTGTTGTTATGGTTTTTTTTCCCATTCTACAGTCTTTAAAAATGTTTGGAAAGATCAGCAGGTACAGAAGCCAGACTTAACTGATGAGTAAAAACTTGTGTTGTCAGATGACTCTGCCAAGGGTAAACATACATAGTAAAGCGAATAAGATCAGAAAGTATTTATTAATGTGAAACAACAAATATGGCATGAAATAAAGGACTAAATAAAGTAACACTCATTGGCACAATCATTCTGTTCATCAGTGAAGTAAAATCCACCATATGTAATCAAGAGTAAAACCTTATTCATTAAAGATATAAGAAGGGAATGTTGGGTCTCTCTAAAAATAACTAAACAGCATGGTCAAGTTTGGAGCTATATTAATAAAATTCAATTGAATTGAATTGAATTAAGGATTGTAAGGATGTTTTCTATGGATTAATTTAAACATTTAACACTCTATCCAATTTACATTTTTATATCAACAATGAATCAAATTACTATGCTTAGAGTAAAAGTGGTCTCCTGTGATAAACCCTAAGAATAATCACATGACTCTGCAGTTCCCCTCAGCTCTAAAGAGTTTTTTGAGCATCACAGCCTGCTTCTGCTGACCCAAGGTTACCCCCCCCCAAAAAAAAATAAAAACAATCCATGAAAGTTTAAAGCTGCTTATATTGAGGAAAAAAAAAGAAAAACAAAAAGCAGAAGCAATTAAGACAATGCCAGATGATCTCATAAATCTGACTACTTACCAAACCAGCACACATAGAGAAACACAAGCATTCCTTTGGAGCCATGTTTCCCGCCACGTGTTGACTAGAAGTTCAACATTCACTGCTCTGAATCAGTCTCCACTAACCCTCATTTGTCTGTCTGCTGGTTTGGTGCTTAGGTTGTTGTGGGTTTTTTTTGTTGTTTGTTTCGTTTTTTCTTTTTGATTGACACACCTGTGTCCTGTTCATGAAAACCATTTTCACGAGGGGACGGTAGCTATCAGGGTTTGAAACCATGCCAGTGAGACAAAATAGCCTAAAAACCTCCATAAAGCTGAGGTGAACTGCAGCATTGGGTAATAAGTCGCTGTCAGTTTGTCAGCACAACGACCCCCTATACTAGATAAAGTAATTTAATCCCTTAGTTATGTAAAAATGTTGATTAGTGCAGCTTTAAATACATTCGGATAACATTTTCTTCAGGTGATCCATTGTCCATTTATCCATTCATTAAAAGTATTTTTCCTTTTTCTCCTTTTAATTATTGCCTTATATTTGCCTCTCTTTTATTCTCCATCGTATTGTCCTCCCGCTGCCCTTATTTCCCCCCTTTTTCCTTGTTTATTAGTCAGTCTAGGGCCTCAGGCTCAGTTCGGTCTGCCTGTTCTCCTACTCTTTATTTTCTGCTCTCTTACTTGCCCTCACCTGTCATTGCCTTTTTAAAAAAAAATCTCTCTCCACTCAGTCATTTCCTTCTTTACTTCCTCCTCATCTCGTCAAGCTCTCAACTCTTTCTCACTTTCCATAATTAAGCATAGTTCTAGGTCACCATGCAATCGTGACCATCAGGATATTCTCTCTTTGTCTCTGTCTTTTTCTCTTCCTGTCTTGCTGAACTCCTCCACCTGCCTACAATCCTAATTTGTTTCCTCACTTGATTCGTGCACCACATAACACTCACATGTTCACACGCTTCTCTCTGTTGTGTCGATTGGTCAGAGCTGAAGTCTTGGAGTTCTGGCGGATGGACATATTTGACTGCTCAGCAATCTGCTACTGGGAAAGAAGGTGCACACACATACCTGAATCCTGAGGAACCAACCATCACTAATGCCTGAGGTAACCTACTTTTGTTGGCCATATCTGAGTTGTGATTCATATGATTACACATACACGCATGAGCGCACAAACAGCCCCCAACACACACATGCCCACACACGCGCGGGATATAGATCAATATAAAGTGAGGCTGGCAGTGAGTTCAGACACAGACTATCTTATCTCTGAAATCTTGTGCCAAACTATCATTTAGGTGAAAATTGCTGCTTTGGTTGTTGGCTTGCAAAGAAGGTAAAAAAATGGTCAAACACCATCACAGCTAATAATGTTTTGAGCAAAAACATTAAAACATTCTTCCATGAAGACAGAAAACATACAAAAGAATTGGCATGGTCTCCGTTTTTAAACAGATAAAACACAGGATGGTGAAAATTCACATTCAATGTGGATTAGCCGATTTTCTTTGGTTTACAAATATTTTTAGATGTTAAAAATCAATGATAAGGAAAAAAACAGTCCTTGATGTGAGGCACGTATTATGCAGTAAAATCAGTAAAAAAAACAAAAGCTTCATATTCAAACAATGGGAATGAACCACTATGTTCATTCCAAAAACCTGCAAGAATTGTGACTTACACTACATGCAACATATAGAGCCCCAAAGTGTAGAGTTGTAAAGTTAAAACTATCAAAACCATTAAAAAAGTTATTAATTTGGGTTCAGAAGACCCACTGACACCAATATTTCAACTTTTCATGACCAGCCACCTGTCCCTCACACCCCAGCCAGTCACATTCCCCTGCCTCTCTTGAAGCTACACCCTTGTGTGGTGGGTTTTTTTGGCAATGTTTTAACAAATGAGTTTACTGTTGTGTCATGCACAAAAACTAGGATGCAAATCCTCATGCATGACCATATGAGCATTCTGATTCACATTCTGCCCTTGGTCTCACACTGTTGCGGATCTACAAGTGGTGGCGGTAGCCTGCCTGGAGATGTAGTAACATGCTAACAAAGGCAGTAAGGGAGCAGACTTCCAGATGGTCAACACCGATGAAAACCTTGCAAAATTATTGTTATTGTTTTTTGTTTTTTTTTTTAAAGAATTTATATAATTTGTTTTATGGGCCCTAAGAATGCATTTTGTTTATTTCGGTGAGTAATGCTGAATATGATTAATGCAAAAAAGCACCTTTAAGTTAGCAAGCTCTGCAACCACCACAGTTAGCCAGTTAACTCATGTTATCTATAGCGACTGCAATGTCAAAGCAAATAAACGCATTGCACAAATACATTACCTAACCTCTTGTTTTGTTTAGCTTAGGTAATAATGCAAATAATTCAATGGTACTTAAGTATTGTATCCATTTAACACAATATGACTGAAATCTGCTGACTGCGAGTTCTAAAGAAGAGGTCAGTATCTCCCTTACATAAATATCCTTCATAATTTCAGTCAAACCTATAATAAAGGTGATTTAGGCTTTAACCTTTTTTTTTTTTTTATAGATTTCCTTCTTGCAGCCAAGATTATCTTAAACAAATACTTATGCCTTACTAACATCATATTAGCATGTAACTGGCCTAGGTGTGGTACATGAAACCTAAATGGAATCTTAATATCAAGTATACTCTATGACCTTATGTACGTCCTGCCAAATTGGAGTGAATTAAATTGCAGTCCCAAAATATGTTCACAAAACCACTTGGTTTCCAGCAAGCTGATGCCGCTTTTTTCAGGGTGGTGTAATAAAAAAGTTTATTAGATTTTTCCAGCAGAATGCTCGCCACTTAGGAGAAACACTTGTTTGCCGCTGGCTTTTGCATTCAGTCCCCCATGCTTCCCCTGACAATCTTAAAGTACATTCCTGTTCCCGTTTTTGTGTCACGCACGCTGTAGATATTGTTTTCTGGTTCAATATAACACAGCAGAATCTAGAAATAATCTTTGTTACAACAAAAAATAGACATTTCTTGCCTTTCTTGTGTGCTTCTTCTGTATATTGACCTTTGATTACTTAAAAGGCATTATGTCTTATTTGTAAATATCAATAAAAATGTTCCTCTTCCAATAGGAATTTATCATTTAGGGTTGGGAAATTTTGAGGTTCCCAAGTAGTCATAATGGTGAAGTAAGCAGAGGATGCCCTTATGGCCCAGCTTTTAAATCTGCTGTCTCAGTTAGTAGGGTTAAAGCAATCTCAAATGCCTTTCCAAATGTTTTAAATTGAGCCTTTTCACCATGGTTTTCCATATTTTCAGAGGTAAACCGATCCATGGGTTGTCCATCTCTGTTAGATGCGCACATAACCCTTTATCTGGTTTCATAGCTTTAATTGGGATAATGTTTAAGATGCTGCAAACTAACTTCGGACATTTGGAATCATTTTCTTATCAAAGTAGCTATTATGAAGGTTTATCTATCTTGAGTGAAACTTATGCCACTCTACTCTTAACCAGAAAAATCCTGCCCTTAAACTATACTTCGAATGACTGACCCTTGACAACACTTTAAAGGAAAAAAATGAATGATAATCTACTTAATGTCTTCTGAGAATACAAGGATCCGACCTTGAAATGGAATAAAACAGAAAAAAAACCCAACCACAAATTAGACTCCTGTTTTTTTTTAAAAAATGTAGCCTTCAAAATAATATTAAAATAAGATTACCTTCTCACAAATTAACCAACAAACTAATTAAAGAATGCCCACCATAATGGGCTTTTCCCAAAATATTTGACAGAATGCAAGAAAAAAATCTTCAATGTTATTTATATGGCGCAAACATTTCTTTTACACACTTCTACCATCATCATTCTACAGCAGACTCAGATATATTATTTGATTTAACTCCAATAACTATGAGGTGTCAAATGCTTTAGCCAACTAACCCACAGAACCTTTGCCCCATACCTGCCATGGATAAAGTATGCATATAAGTTATGCTTATTTTGGTGAGCTGACACACTACATCTCATTGTTTGAGGGATATCTGGTGTGTGTATAGTGCACATTGTAAGTTGAATGAATGTCATATTTGGTGCAATCCAGCAGACACAATCCACACCTAACACCTGGGCCACACCGCCTACCTCACCGGTGCTTGACGGTGCATGTGTGTCGCAGCCACCAGCATTGCTGCTTGGTACTGCTACTGCCAGAGTGACCTTTCTATATTGAGTTTGCCACGGATAATGCAAAAGTTAAGCAGCCACCGCAAACCAACAACTTTTAGTGCTCACTCTCTCTTTCACATTTTTGTGGTCAGAAACGGCAGATACAAAATTTGAAAAGCAGTTCATTTAGCTTTTAATCGTTATGATTGCTATTAATAAGAATAAAAAATAGATGAAAAGGAGCTGCTGCTGCCTGCTGTGTGTCTTTCAACACCAGAGAGGCGTGGAGAGCGGCGAGGAGAGAGAGAGAGGCTGTTTATTTCAGTAGAATCAGTAGCACGTTTCATTGCTGATAGAGAGGGAGAGAGAGAGAGAGAGAGATTTTACTAATCCACGTTCCTTTGTGGAATAAGCACACCTTGGTAATCCTGAGTGCTACAGTTCATACATAGTTAAAAAAAAAATTCTGTCAATTGCATGTGAGTCGTAGAGAAGACCAACTGTGACTCTTATAGCAAAGAAACATTCACAGCTACAAGTATGAAGCCCTATGATTACATGTAGAGGTAGCTGTGGCATATGTTGCAATAAATTAGGTGTAGCATACATACGTGCCCTTTATGAATTGACAAACACCAGCACGGCACCTATGTCGCATGTGTGTAACACCTGTATCTTAATTGTGAATCTATGTAAACTGTTGCCGTATGTTTAGAGGTTTGGTCAGATCTTAGACGGAGTCTTTTGACATCTCTTACAATAAGTAAATGGGCCCAAACCCACCGTCACTTAGGTACAAACACAAATAAATAAAAATAGGTCAGTCACTACTGTTTTCTTCTGGTCATCTAAACCTTGACCAGGCTGTCGACCGTAGCACTTTTCTTCATTGGTTTCGTTCCACGAGTCTCTCCTGCTGTCTCCTCCTCCTTTCCATGCGTATGGCCATTTACCACAATTGGACCCAACTGACCAGTTTTACTGACCAATCAAACAAAAGAACTAAAAAATAAAGGGATATTATGTGTTTACTGCAGCAAAACATTACTGTTCACCTTGAACAACTACATTATTTCAGGTTATTTTTTTGTCACTGAAGCTATACATTACTACATTTATTTAAAAATAAATGTACCATCAGCTGTGCAATTTGCATGTCTAGGACATCAAGATACCAGGTTTAAAACAGATACAGAAATCCTGGTAATAAGTCCATTTTCACAGATTCCCCTCAAGAGGCTTAGCCCGTGTAGCGAAGCAGCTTCCATCTGGCTATTTCTACTTGAAAGTTTGAGTTCAGTGGGTCATAGTTAATGAGTCTAAGTCTGTCCACGTCTTAAGGTAGATACATGCTGAGCAGGGTCTGAAATTAACTTTTTGACCCACTGGCCCTGGTTGCAGATAGATTGAAAACCCACTGGCCAAGCATATTTTTTACCAGCCAAAATACTAAATTGCCCTTTTGTGTCATTTATCATGAAACATATTGCCATCATGAAAATTGACCCTATGCTTGTAAAATAAATAAATGGTAGTGTAATCGAGAGAAATGTTATAATAATCAGTGGAGTTTTATCAATCTTAGACATGATTCCACTAGATCAAATCAATAGGAACAGTACACCCCTGCTGGTCTCTCCGTTTTCTTCTGAGTATTCCTTTCTGACTGTGAAATAAATAATAAAGTGCCCTTTGAAGCAGTCCAAAGCTACTGAAGGTCTGGCAAGAAATCATTTGAGACAAATTATTACAGTATTCCATACCTTTTCAGTTCCTCAGTATTTGACAAAGAACCTTCTGCAGCAACTGCAGCACCGGTGATTGATAAAAGCAAGTTGGGGGACCTTTTGATGGCTACCACTGTGTTGATACACCCACAATATCTCTCAGGAGTCTATATTCGTGTTGCAGTTGAGTAGTTAAAATAACACACAAGAAAAGGGCATACTACAGCTGTTTCCTATTTGAGTTTCTTTACCGTTGCCCATGAAAGTCAGTTGGGGGAAGAAAAGATTTGGAATAGCAAAATAAAGCGCAGAAAAGGAAGAAGCGAAGAGAAAAATCAAACACCCTGGTTGTGGGTGATGAACGTCTTCTGTGGTTGTATGTCTCCTCCAGTCCATCCCAAGAGGAGAGGGGGATGAGAGGAGCAGAGGAGGAAGAGGAGGTTTGTCTGAATCAACATGTTTTTAAGGGGGATGTGAGAAACTGGGACAGTAGTGGCATTGCTGATGTCCCTGGGCTCAGCACGCTACAAACACAGAACATACACACATGCAAACGTACTGAAATGCAAGCACGAACAAACACACATTTACACACTCTTATCCTTGGGGAGCTTCACTTTCAAAGTGTGTTCAAATGGTGCTGTGCCAAATCTCCATACATTATAGTCAGAATTCATATAAAAAGGCGTTATTTGCATAAATGTAGTCACACAGGGACCAAACAGAGCAGAGAGAATATTCAAGTGGCTTGACTTGTTAGTCCCTCTTACATACATACACACCTTACACATGCAAACTCACATGTAGAAACATTCATTGCACATATAATCACATATTCCCTTACAAATAAGAGACAGATATAATTTGAGGGGAAATGATCAGATGCTATAATTCACACATTAACCTGACAGATGAAATAATTTGATTGGCTTCTGAATGTTTGGGGAGTGATCACAGGTGAAAATTAGGTCTATCAGGTGCCTGATTGCATTAGATATGCAAATGAGGCCCAGCTGGAGAAAATCCAGTCCCACCCGTAGGTCCTCAAGGTCCTGCAGCGACAAATCAGAGACATGTGATTTTAATGACAAGCTCTAATATGAAGGAGACCTTCAATCATTACAGTTAATCAAGCATGTTTTTAAGTATGCTGGTATGTCAATTTCAGGCCTAAAAAGTCTGTGGAGGAAAACATGGCGTGGACAAAACATGGCTTTTAATCTTAAAGGTCTCATTTTGTTGAATGTGAGATTTCCATGTCTCCTTTGTTATAAAGCAGAAGCCTGTTTTACAAAACACAGAGAGTGGATTAAGCCAGGATTTTTCAGATATCCTGATTGAAGTTAGCCATCACTCCGTTTAACAAAAGCAGTGGCACATAAGTTACCATGGAGATTTATTCTGTGCAGCTAGTCTGGTCTGGACCAAGCTGAAAGCCAGGCTCAGTTAAACTGTTTGGTGTTAAGGCCAAAGCCCATAGGCTGCATGTGGTGCTGGTCAAAAGAGGTCAGAGTTCTTTGAACCGGGCAACGCCCTCTGGAGTTTTCAATAAATAAAGTGTGACTCTTCTTTCCTCTGCAACCAATGTCACAAGTAAACACAACTAACTAACACTACACAGCTTATGTAGCAAGTATCTAACTAATAAAAATTATGACTTATTGCATGATAATATATAGCATTGTCAATTAACCCATAAGAACCCATGGTGACACAGGTTTCATAAAGCCAAGTGATGGTGCATTAGCCATTTCAATTTTTTCAATCTTCTCCATAATTTTCTTTTATGGAAACATGAGAATTCTGTTATTGACTAGAATTGCATGGAAACGCTATGTTTCTCTCACTGATATGCTTTAAACTATTGCCGAATTATGTTTCGCTGTCACCGTTTTGATCATAGCAACTTTTTTTGATGGAGGCTTATGAGGAAGTTAATTACATTATTTGCAAGAAAGGAAACACAGCTGCTATTTAAAAGAGCAAAAAGGTGTGGCAGACAATAGCAGACCAACTGAAGGAATAAGTAGCCTAAAAATATAAGTTTACTAAACTAAATTCAGTTTATTTGTCAGTTGTACCTACACTTTGCTGTAGAAGTGTAAGTCAACGTTCGGCTTCTCAGAAAATATCTGTATGAATTTCTTTTCATACAGAACAAACATGATTTGAAAATTAAAGTTTTGGCAACAAATTAAAGTAAAATACTCGGTGTGATGTATGGTGCACACATCTTCTCCATTTCAGCATCAGTGTATCTCTGACTGACTCACTATGTCTTTTGAAGAAAGCTTGGATGAACTTGACTTGGAATTACTTATTACTGGCTTGATGTAGTTGCACCTACTCATCCTGACTTGGTGTCAGTGAAACATAAAAAACCAGGATGCAGTGACCAGGCTATGTCAAGCCTTGTTTTTCCATCATTCTTAATTCTACATCTGTGAAATAGCCCACAAGTTAGATGCGATTAAAATACTGTGAAAGTATCAAAACACTCAGTCCGACACGACAACTATAACTTGGTGATGTCACAAAAAACCAGTCACCGCCCTCAGCCCTGTCCCCAGCACAGCCCATCCGAGCCCACCGTCCAACCCTGAAACATCTGGTTGGTGTTTATTTGAAATCTGCTAAATCGTCATTTGTTATTTTGCTTTTTATCTGTTTCTATTAAGGACTCTTATTAGTGTTTTGTTGAGCTTTTACTCTTTCTAATGATGTTCTTCTACCGATCACTGAATTACTTAATTATGCTGTTTTATGTTTAAGGTTTTGTCACTCATGTTGTACTGAGTGACACTAAAAAATAGCTATTATTATGGCTGCAGGTGTGGACTGCAAACTTATTCACTCGGAGCTAAAAGATGATATCCACCACCTGGAGTCAGAGCTCCAAAAAAAGGTTAAGCTGCTTTAGTCTGTGGTCCAGGGGGTCAAGCAGCAGAGGACAGTGAGCTGGAGGCATGGGCAGCGGGCTCCACACACTTGAATTGGAGCTGGATGCTGCAACACCATGGAGAGTTAACCTAAGCAGATGATCCAGGCCCAAGGCTCTGGTGTAAAACTCCATACCGAATCAAGCCAGAGCATTTCAGTCTCTTACTTTTAACAAGCTGCAGTAGTAGGCTACAATCCGTTACCTGTGGCTGACCTGGCTTTGCGTTACTCAGAAAACACTCAGCCAGTCAGGAGAGAGGCTCTGAGCCGCTCATGTTTTTGAGAAAAAATATACATCATGCATTTTGGTCATATGGTTTTAAAGTGGGCATCTTTGGTTAGAATTAGTTCTGCATTTTGAAAGTGTTATCTAACCATAGTGAGTGAGCTAGTGCCATCTGAGGAAATTTCCCAATCCAGTTTAGTTGGATATATGTCCATATATAGACATTAAAAATCCTAAGTTGAGAAAAGTGCAGTACATTCATCTACCAAAGTACAACACTCTATGTAATAAGTACAGTAGAATCATTATGTCACTGTGTGAAGCCTTACTCCATTTTTATTCTTTTGGCCTCCTTTACATGCCGATCATGGTAATAAAGTAAAAATGTATAATTCAAGGATAATAACATATTTGAGTATGCAGTACTGTAGTATACTAAAGTTGAATTGTAAAATAAAAGCTTGTTCTAGGAAAATAACTTTGATGCCTTTTGTTTGAGAAAATAAAGGCTTATCCTGAATATAATAAAAACATTTCTGCAACACTAATTTTGTTTCAGTGAGCTTCATATTTTAACTGGGGTACTCTTGCTCACTGGTTTATTGATTCTGATCTACCATATTTAACAAAAGATATGTCTGAATTTACTGTTTCTCATCAAAATGTACTCTTTGATTTTTTTTTTCCTTCCCAATAAAACATTTCCAATGTTTTCTTTGGTTATGCATGAGATAACTAGCATGCTAATAAAACGAGGACCCACTCCATAAAAATATTGTCTCATAGCACTACTAGGGGTGAAAAGCTTTACAGAGTACCTTTAGTACACAGTAAATAATAGCACTGTCTGCTGACTGTTTGAGATTTTATGGTCATTTTTGTTGCTATCTTTATGAGGTTACTAATAATGAACACAAGGGAACCGTTATGTTCCTGTTATAAACTTTGACTGCAGCAGCACTGAAGTAACATTAGACATTTATTAGGGCAAAGGGCAGAAACAGAAAACAAGGGAAAATATTACATATGCGTGTGTGTGTGTTTGTTGAGCTGGTTGAAACATTCAAACTGCAATCCATAATTTGACTAGTCCACAAATGGATAACAAGTAGTTCTAACTTAATATATAATTTCTATTGCACAAAAATAATAAAATTTTCTCATTTATTTGCTCACTAGTCAGGATTGGAATAATGAAAAGATGATGTAGGCGGCACTGGCATATCACAGACTAATAGCACTTATACACACAGTCCAGTTTATACAGTATGTGTACCGACATCTATACTATTTCGACACCGATATATTACATTGGCCTGGTACATATAGTGCCTGAATGCTAGTATTCAGCAATAAATGGATTTGTCTATTTGTACGTCAGATATCATGGCCAATACCATTAATGACAAGCACTCAGTATAGGAGATACCAAAAATGTCTGGGGTATTCAGATGTATTGCCAATCATTTATTACTGATTCATCATTATAGTAAAATTCTGTTCTTTTTATGTGAACTGAAGATGTAATTTTTATTCTACTTCAAAGGCAATCCGTTGTTGTTTTCAGCCAGATGATATTCTTTTCTGTCAATGTTACTCTTAACGGTAGCTGTGAAATGTAACACAATTGCACATAAGACCAAAAATTACAAATTTAATGAGTATTTGAATCGGTATTCAGAATCGTCCAAGGCACATCACGAATTCCTGTATTTAGATCCATTTAGAAGAAAGAAAAAAATGGTATCCATCCTCCTCTGTTTCAATTTGTACACTGTGTAGACCTACATCGCCAGTTACAATCATATCATCAGCTTGACACCAGCCAGACCCAAAAGGAGCCCATTTTCCTCACTCTTCTTTATTCTTTTAGATGACTTCTGTGGGTCTGCTTATAGTCAGTGGGAAATGAGCTGAGGTAAAGTGGTTTTGCTAGGGCA
This sequence comes from Istiophorus platypterus, assembly GCA_016859345.1. Taxonomy (NCBI): domain Eukaryota; kingdom Metazoa; phylum Chordata; class Actinopteri; order Istiophoriformes; family Istiophoridae; genus Istiophorus; species Istiophorus platypterus. The sequence continues at coordinate 24,015,098 of CM029114.1, read as the reverse complement.
GTTATGCCTGAACTAGAGGGAGAGAAAATGAATGGCTTGGTGTTTTTCTTGACTGGCCAGAGGTAGGAAATACAGTTTGAAGACGGAGAGGAGGAGTCATATTCAGACAAATGTGGATGTGTGTGCATGTGTATATTTTAAGTGAGTGTATGATAATAGCAAAGAATATGTGATACACCCCACTGTGGGTCTCCTCCCCGCTCTGTCCTTGTTGGTATATGTCTTAGACTGGCCACTGCCGTACACTGGCAGTGTAGTGTAAGCAACACATTCAGCAGGAAAGGGCTTCAAGTCCTCAGTGACAAGTCGGTGAGCCAGTGGGTATTCGGGAGTTGTGCATGGTGAAAATAAGAATCCTCACATCATTTTGGATCATTATCAATTCAAGAATTATAGAAACACAACACAGGCTGTTGTTTGTCAATGAACACTCAGACAGTAGCAAGAGGAAAAGCAGAACAAACAATCTCGCCGATGAAGTCAGCGCTACCTGAAATATTCCCTTATTTTTTTGTGATGGTTGAACTATGCCATGCAAAATAGCAGAGCTAAAACAAACTTACAGTAAATTGACCTGTACCGAAATTTTCTCATCTGCTCATAGCCATTTGACAGTGTCACAGCGTTGCTTACCAATATTTTTGTTCAGTTTGACGTCTGTTGAATTACTGTAGCAAGTTCTTTTTCATAATTATTTTCTTTTCTTCAGACTTCAGTCTTTTTAGAGCTGTGACAGGCTCAATTCTTGGGTGTTTTGTCGATAGACACTCAGATGATTGTATTACCTCTGTAACAATAAGAAATGTTATACCAGCCTTCAGAAAATCCTGCAGGTTAAACTGAAATAACAAAAAAGTTTAAAGGCTGATTAAGGCTCAGCATAGTTTTTTGTTCTTTCTATTAATTCGATTTAAGTGCCGCACAAAAATTGTTATATGTTCTAAGTTGCCCAAGTTTAATACGTAGGGAAAACCCTGCAGGTGTAAGTTATACCATGTTCATCATTATGGTTTAGTGCATTGGCTCACTAACTTTTGTGAAGTGAAATTTCTGATTAATTGATTTTTACCATAGGGTGCTATATGAAAGGTTAAGAGATCACCAAAGTCATCACAATTCATCCTGAAAGTGAACATGACATTTTACGTCAATCCATTAAACAGTTATAAAAAGACATTAAATGTCAACCTGATGGTAGCACTAAAGGAACAGTCCGGACAGCATAAAAGTCTCAAGGATTCATCATCTGAGGTCATGAATATCTATTCACAATTTAAAGGAAACTCGTCCAATTTTGTTGAGATATTTTAGTCTGGACCAAAGTGGTAGATTGACTGAGAAACTGACTGGAATTTTCATCCCCAGAGTAACACTGCTACTGTGAATAAAAAAAAAACATTTTCATCAGATATTTCCTTAGTGGTTACTAGGATATGGTAACACACATGGAAACAGAGGAGAAAATGAATCACAGAAGCTAGTAAATTACCATAGACTCAAATGAGCATAATTAAAAAACATATTGCACCCAAAAAATCTGTGTGTAGCTCAGAGTTGTACCATGTGCTTTCAAAGGTCAGACTGATCTGAAGGGAGGCCTTTACTCGGTGTAAACAAACAGTGTATTGGCCATTCATTACGGAGAGATACTTTGATTTATTTGATAAGCATTTTGTACATGAGGTAAATGGCATAAATGCACTAAAATGATTCAGACTGAGTGGAAATGGGACAAAATTGAGGGTTGTGTTTTTAAAAACTCAAATATACTGTCTTACACAATGTCCTTAGGTATGTGGGAGCCGACAATGGGGACTGTGGATGTCTCAGTAAGTGTGCTCGATTACTACGAATGACAAGGAAGTACAATAAGCCAGCAAATTATGCGCATCACAAACTGCGTTCTGCCTTTGTCTCTCTAAACCCAATTAAACAATCATAACAAAATTCCAGGCAGAATGGGGTGGAAACTATCCAGATAGGCAATAAATTTCATTTAACTTTTGAAAGAAACAAGGGAACCACTGTCCCAAGCCCAAATAACACATACCAGCTGTAATTGAATAAATGTTATAAAGACACCACATTCATTCATGTGGCTGGAAACATCCAACGCTTGACCAATATCCTGTTTCCATAAAGACTTTACTTACCACAGAGAGTGGAGTAAAAGCACAATAAAACACTATATAAAATGAAGATTTAATACAGTTGGATAAATAAGTACAGAGTGGGTCGTAATATACTGAGAATGCTACCAGATTCTTTTTCATTATGGCATAAATGAATCTGTCACAGAAAAAGTGTTTCCCTTACCGGGTTTCTATATGTGATTAATATGGAAAAAAACAGAACCGGACTACACAGATGCATTTAAATCACAAGAAAATGAAATAATTTCACCACCTGGGTCTTATTCTAAGAATTATAGCCATTCTGGCTATGGTCATAACTTTTTCACCTGCCACAATATTCGGGATATTTCAGGATAATTCAGGATAAATCAGGAAACCTGACTTTGACAAAACAAGGTATATTTGGGGCATTATTTATTTTCCAGGCCAAGGTGAGCTTGACTGGCTCTGACCCTAACATGTTCTTCTAACTCTGACCATCTCACCACTCTTCATGCTTAAACCAAACCATTAATACTTATCGTGTCATATATAGGTTCATTTTACTTAAACAAAGGTATTACAGAAATTTCCTTATAGGATTTAATTGCTTTCTAGGGGTGGTTATAGCTTTGCTAAAGGTACAGAGAGCTGTCACACAGTCTCCACATGGCTATGTTGATCAGGGACACACATTTGTTATAGCTTGGTAACAGCTGGCATCTTTCCACATCCATGGACAAATCTAGATATTCCAAGTTTTTCATCAACAAATCCTGTTCTTTAAGGCAGAGAAGTGACCTCAGGATCACCACCTGTTTCTTGAGTTACATTGTCTTGCAGGTCTATTTGTTCTGCCTAAGTTACCTGTCCTTTTCCATTTGATTTACCTCTTTGTGTGTTTACTCTGGTTCTCATAAATATTGTCGGCCTTGAATGGGAAATAACTTAAGGTCATCCGCATGAAAGACCAGTGTATAACCAGCCACTTAATTTTTCTTGAACTTTCTTAAATTGGCTATAATCAATATTTTTTAAAACAATTAATGTAAAAAGACAATGTGAAAACAACGTGATAATGTGAAATGTGTCACTCATAGTGATTTAACAACAACAGTTGTTGCAAGATCAAAATACAACATTATAAGCAGAACTTCTCTGAACAGTGATGCATGGCCTAATACATGTAAATAAAAGTGCATTCGTAGATGAACAGTCAGCTGTTGGGTGACATGGCTAATTGTCCCAGAGGTTAATCCTTATGCAATTACCTTCAGTAGCTAATCCAGGCATCTACTTTCTGTGTATAGGTTTAGTTGGACTCAGAGACAAGCATTTAGAAAGATTTATGTGAAATGAATTGATTGGGAATTACTTTAAGAGGCTTGTCCTTGCATGAGGCAATATACGGAGCTTTGCAAGAGTGCCCATTATCTAATCGTTACAATGGAGGTGGTGAGTGCAAAGTTGTCATGACCCACAGTGAAAACAGCCATTATGAGAATAGACCAAGGTTAAGAAATACTGATCTTAAAAATACCAGACTGAAAAATTTACACAAGCACTTTCTTTTTCTATTTTTTTATTACGCTGAGACACCCCTGATTCAAATGTATTGACCCAGATTTGCTTTTGTCTGATCTTTCCAAACCATAGTGAGGAAATTCAATGTACCGTATGTCCTGGCATTCAGCAGATCTGTGTGTGTGTGTTTGTGTTTGTGTGTGTGTGTGTGTGGTGGTTGGTCAGTGAGGTTATACAGTGGTCTGTCCTGAAGGTCTAAAGGGGATGCAGGTGGCACGATCTGCCATCTGCCCTGCCACCGTATTACGACAGTATCTCACCACCTGCTCAGTCGAGTTCAAAACAAACAGGTGCTAGCGCACACCCACATACACATGAACACATCCATCTGCGGATATGCACACATGGCAACAGATGAATGTACAGAACCACATCGAAGCCTGAAGGGATGAGATGGAATAGACCCTTTTCATCAGCCTTACACTGAGACCTAAAGCCCCAGACCTGGAGACCGTGTCCATTTATCTGACCACACTGCTGTGGGATACACATGCACTCCTGCCCATACACATAACAGCACATACACAAACGCACACACACACACACACACACACACACACACACACACACACATGTTTTTGTTTTTTCATCCCTATATCTAAAGCCATGTTGTGGCTTATGTGTTCTAAATGTGCTTATTTGAATATCACTGCTTTGAAGAAAATAAAAAAAAAAGGTTTCTTCTATCTCTAACCTCCTCATTTTTGGCTTCCATACCACAGAGATAATAGACACCATCAAATCCTGAGATGTGGGTGCATGTTTGTGGGTGTATGGTTGTGTGCCACCACAATGTCACCGTATTAAACAGATCAGTAGAACAATGAGTAAATAGGTCAACTAGAGACCCTTTAGTGCCAATTTAGAGACTGATGAAAGGGCGTAGGAAGGCATATATCATTATAAACCTTATTAAATGGGCCAGCGTCTGTCCCAGAGGCTGGAGCAATGATGTTGTAAAAATGCTATCGATGTGGTCGTAACATGAGCTACAGTGCTCATTATGCACGCGATGATAAGTAGCCACGATGCTGACACATTTAGGTGTGCTTTATGCTTGGTTCTATTATCAAACAGTGTAGTTTGTCTTTAATGGTCCCCTGCGGCCCTGCATTTAAAACATCACTGTTAGGATGTAGATAATCATGCTCATGCAGAAAAAGATGTTTTCTGGTTTCTGTGGTGCTTGAATTGTTTTCAGTGCTGAAAAGTGGCCCACTTTGGTTTGCTGTAGGTATATGAACTTAAATACTACCACAGCATTTATAGTGTACTCCAGAAGCAGTTGTGTTATTTCGTATGCTAACTAACATCTTCTTATCCTCTAAATCTGTATCTCCTTAAAGCTAATGACTGACAACCCAAGAGAAGGGTGTGGATTTAAAATCAATAAGAAGAATACGGTCGTAGAATATTAATGAAGAAAAGAAAAAAATCTTTTGTGAATAACAGGGAATGTTAAATGAGTTATAGCCAAGACGCACTTATACCAGTAGCTGTTTATACATGTTTTAATGCCTATTTCTGGAGGATTCGGATTTTTATCTTGCATATAATGTTGGTTGAGGGTCTGTTTAATGGATACATTTTGTTGGCAGACTAACAGCTAGAAATAAGATCACCAAGACTTTAGTACTGGTTTGGTGTAAAAAACAGTGTAGCCTCTAGGGGTTGCAAGTGAGGTTTTAGACCTTTTGGTCCTATTACACAAAGGGCTCTGTTTTTCAGTCTCTCCATCATACATATTTTCATTCATTCTCTGGTCTCTTTTCATTTGTTTGATATTAGGGGTAGCTACATATTGGCAGAGGATATTTTAATCACATTTGTAAACATACTTTCTTAATTGTGGCAGCTAATCTGTATTTCAGAGGTCTGCTCTCATATATTTATGCCCTGGGTTATAAATAAGAACATTAGAAAAGCAGGACCAACCTAAACAAACAGACGTGAGGACATGTGGCAAGTGCTCCAGACTGACGTTGTAACACCCATTGTATCTGCAAGTGCAGTCTAATTCTGCAGGTCATTGAACAGTCACTGAACAGCTACTTTGACTGAAATACAATATACAGAACCAACTGGTCTGATTTTGATTTAATGAAACTTTTAAGCATCAATAGTCTATTGGTCTTCCATCCAATATTATTGTTTGTCCTACTCAGCCTCCTCCTCTTGTTTCAGATCCTCACCTCCTGTGTTTCCTGCCATTGAGATTGTCAGCCCCGCCCTAATGTGTTGCACCTGTGTCTCATTATCTCCCCTTCTCCTAGTGTATCTAGTCTCTGTGCCGCCTTCCCTCTGTGCCAGTTTGTCTTTGTTCCCAGTTCCAGCATTCTTCCCAGTGTTTGTTCTCTCTGTGTGACTCAGTTTCTGCTTTTCTATCTCGCCCTCACCTACCCACTGCTTCTTGTCTGCCTGTTCCTGATCGACTGCATATGGACCGACCATTGCTTCAGGAAAAGATTTTGAATACTTTTACACAGCATTTTTCTGTGTTTACTGTGTGAGTGCTTTTGAATCCCTGCTTACTGGTTGAACATTACAGTTGTGAATGGAACAACTGATCCAGTGTTTGTCATCCCAGGCAAAAGTTTTAGATCTCATCTTGAAAATTTGAAAGGTCGTGATATAGTCAATCAGGCCTGTTTTTGCACATTTTTCTGCTTCCGGCGAAGTTGTTGCCACAGATGATAATGAAAACTGAATGGAAACATGATTTGTTAATCTGTTTGATCAGTACAACATACATAGGCATTTTTAACTATAATAAAAACGTTCTGTTTTTGAAAATCATTTTTAGACTTATTATCAGGGATCTAAATTATTGCCCTACCGTACTGTGTTTAATTCCACTGAGAGGCTGCAACACAGTGGTTCATTCTTTTCTTAATAAAGGTATCAGTGAGTTTGTGTTATGCATGATTGGAAATGATGAAGAAAATTTTATTAAGGTCTGGGTTTGAATATAACGTGTCTAGAGATTACCCAACACAGTGATTGTTGGTACAATGGTTGGTATTGTCTTTATCAATAAAGCTATACTGGATAAAATGAGTTAATGATATTAACTATCTTTAAACATTAAATGCATTAGTATAGTACAACAATTTTTGTGTCACTGTCCTTATACACATTGTATCTCTCTATTTTTTGAGGGTACTTATCATTATACAGAAATGCATTTTTTTTTTATCAATCCAGATATTTTTAAAATGAGTTGCCAAAAGCATCTTCTGACAATAACATTATTGAGGTTTATGGGGCACACTGATATTTTGAGTGACAGGATTAAAAGGAGTGGGTAGAGCTATTTTTAGAAATTTGAAGCCACAGCCGATGGCCATGGAAAGAGAGGGAAACTGGGGTGATAATTTCAGCTACCATAGGCTCAATGTTCCGTTTGACTGCAAGGGTGAGCTCAGCTATCGTATTTATTTCCAACCGCTGTGTTTTAGCCAGCATAGTGTGGGCTGTATTGGCTTAAGGGTTTCATCAGTTGTTGGAATTGCACACTGTGACATTGCACATTGTCAGAAAGTCAAAAACCTAATACGTAGGGTACTTTCAGTGATTTTGTGGAGGTGTGTTTATTCATACCCATGAGAAATTTATTCAGTACCATATAATTATAAGGCTTTTTGGATCTGACCTGTTATTTCTCATTATCATGTGCTAAGTGGAAGGAAACTAAATGCTCAAGTATAATACCTAGATAAACATATGCAAATATGATACATTTTACTCTTTACAGGACAGCTACGATCCCTTGAATAAAAATCTACATCATCTTATATGCATCATCTACTTTGTGTCATAAAATAGTTCAAATTAACTCCATGTCCACCAGCTAAAACTTTAAATGCCGCATACTGCATCTGTACTAATGAACTAGTTATATAATAAATATAACACTCTGAAAAGGACCCATTGTAATTCTTATTTCTTAATACAGCTTTTAATTTTCATTCCTACTTTAAGTGCATCTAGCAGTTAGGAGTTTTGCACAGTGATTATTAATACTTTTACTTAAAGCTACATTTTATTGTAAATAGTAATTTAAACATAGCAGAACAGTGTGTAAACACACTATTAACATATCATCATAAAAAGCTGATATGGCTAATGTGATAGCAATTACCTTCCTATTTTGATATCCACCTGTCATAGAACTACAGTAGCATTCATTTTAAATCATGTTTTTTCTATCATATTGATGAATGTAAGTTGTTTTTAAGCTTTTCTGGTCAAAATAACACTTCAAAAATATCCAGGATACTGACGCTTGCGGCTAACTTTGTCTTCTGTTTCTTCTTGGCAGGGGGTTTGTAGCTTTTTTACCGAAAATGAAAAAGGGGGTTTGTAGAGTCAAGGAGAACTGCAGAGTCAACGATAATTTGTTGTTGTTTTGTCACCAAAGGTGACTCCTTTTGCATTTGACACATTTGACTTGATCCATTAATCACAATTATATAAAAAAAAACATGGATTAGTGCTGCTTTAAAGGATGAGGCTAGTACTGTGAAAAGAAAAATCCTCAAACAGAAAGTAAATAGTGCCCAGTTAGTTAGGCCAGCATGATGCTGTACAAAGGATTGACAAACTATACTGCCCTTGTTCATGGCAATAATGGAACATGTCACCCAATTCAATGGCACAGCTCACTGATGCATTTTTAATAGTCCTGGACAACAGTAGAGGTCTATGGCACAGAGGATCACCATACATCAAGCTTTGGCTACACTGGAAGTACTTCCTGGGCAAGGCCAATTCGTTATTAGTTTTGAGCTTTAAAGGCATTTGTGGACAATAGGAAAAATAGAGAAAATTACATGGATACACTACACTTCCCTCTAAATCAGTGAGGCACAAATATCCCCCCTATTTCCTCTTGACAATGTCAGCTCAAAGGTGATTTACTTAATGAAAGTTCTTTCAACTCAAGAAGTTTACAATAGTCTATCCTTCCCCAGTTTCACCTAGAGAGTCAAGGTGTCAAAGGCTGTTTTATTTTAAATCATCAGCAGCGGCAATATTTTATTTAAACAAACGTAAAAGTACACCCGAAAATCAGACACACACACACACACACACACACATACACAGACAGGTACACGTAAACAAGATAAGTTCCTTCCTGGTGTGGCAGTGGCCTCCTGCCCGCTCGGTCAGAATTGATGTCAGAGTGGAGCCCTCTCACCGACCCCAGCCTTAATTGAAGGATGCCGGTGAACAAGTGGACCGGAAAATTAGTTCTTCTTACCAGCCAGGCCCACAGTCACACAGAGGTACAGTTGGAGACACCCATAAACACAAATGCATTAACGACAAACTCACACACAAACGGCTCAGGATTTTCCTGCCCCTGATGCAGTGACCGATTCCTGAACTTTGCTCTCTTGGAACATAGTGATTAACATCCTCTTTGTCACATCACCTGAGGCACATTTACAACACTCCATACCAGTTCATGGCTTTTAAAGTTTAATTAGACATTAGCAGGCTAATAGAAATATATCACAGTCCTCTGGACTGTTTTAGTAGACTTACTGTGCACATTTGTCATGACAGGATAAAACTGTTTTGGACATATTTGTTGAAACATGCTATGTTTGCTTTTGACAACATTACAATTGTATTTCAATTGTAAACTAGAATCTGACCAGGTAGCCCACTGATTAGTCACACTGTCTCCAGGAGTCAGCTATCAGCCGTCATTTCCAGCAGCCAGCCAGGCTGAATGGTGAGGTGCTTCTCTGACTGTATCGAAATATCTGTGGGAAACGTCCCTATTCATCGAAAAGGTAAATAAAGGTAATTTCAGTTATGCTAATGTGGTAGCAATTTTAGAATTTGTTTTCATTTACAAGCTGATATCTATTAGCATGAAACCAATTTTAGATGAAATTGTTTTAAGTCAATCAGCACTACTTTCACACAGGCAGTGTTTATTTACTACAGAGGTGCCCAGAGGGATAACCTGCAATGAACAACTAAAGAAATGTGTATTTATCTCATATTAAGTAATTGATGTTGATGCTCTGAGATTTGTGATTTCTTAGCTGTTACTAATAACAGTCCCTACCACACGAGAGAAATGACAAGAAAAAGCATGCATCAAACTCAGACAAATAATTCTGGGGAAAAAGGGAATTTACGGCACAATAGGTGTAAAAATCTATTTGACAGTTCAAACTGGTATGTACAGGATTTGCCACCGAGGACAAGTCCTCAAAATGTTTAAAGAATTTCAAACATCTATAGTTCAATGACAACTGGGCAAACTCATCTGCGGTTGATCATGTGATGTAATTGAAAGCTCCACAAGAGCTACTGGATGGACCTTGTGGTGAGATTGTTTTGCTGCTTCCATGACCAAGACTGACTTTTCAACTTCATTCTTTAGATGTTTGAGGTCATTTTCGAACCTGTGTTTATTCCCATTCAACCAGACTCTGTTGTTTTACTCCTTGGTGCAATTTGCTTGGACACTAGAGCTTGGTGTGGTACAAAAAACCACACTGATATCCTTTAGAGGAAGTTGTCTACTTATTCTGGAGAATAAAAACTAATTCTGGAGCTGTTTGTGGTGGAAAGGTGATCCACCCTTGGTCTGACCCAACTATAACGCATGCTCCGCAAGTTTGAGTGAAACAGCTCATGTCTAGCTACGTGTGCTTTGCATACTACAAGTCGAAAATCAACAGTTGTTAGGTCTGAGGTCTGACCTGAACTAACAACAAAGTATGTTGCCTTTGTGATATGTGGGTAGATCAAGCCTTATGTCAGATTAATAGCAGCAGGTACTATAAATTCTGGAGAAAATGCTATGACACCACCAAGAATTAGGTTTCTAACAGTCTGAAACACTGCCAAAACAACATTGACATATCATATTTTAAGTTGAAAAGATGAACTCTCTTATTTATACATCCAGTGGTCACAGAGCAATATTAGCATTCATTTGGGGTTGTGTTTCTGGCCACCTGGCAAATGCAAGTCCAATATTCTTTTTCTTTCACCTCTGTTTTTGCTCCACATTGACTCCTCAGGGAAATATTCAGCAGGTACAAAAAGCCCCACTGTTTAACAAGCTAGTCTCTAACTGTGTTTGCGTCCGAGCGTGTAGTGTACAGTGTGTTTTAATAACTTTTTTTCTGATAACAGCTGCCTGCTGTGGCCAAAAACAATGCTATGGGAGTGGTGAGAGTGAACCAAAACAGTAAAGTTGTGTGCCAGACTGTTAAGCATTATAAAACTTTGTAGAGCTGAGGGAGACGGCAAATGTGGTTGATAATTCTCTGTAGAATTATAACTACGAATATTTGCATTGTCACGTTATTTTCAAAATGTCATTTGATATATTGTGATCCTTAAAATATAAATTATAGCTGCAACACTGAAGAAGTGAGAAAATAAATGTGATTACCTAGACTTTGGTGTGGCTCTCTAATTTTTTTTTTTTTTTTTGAGGCAGATATGATAATTTTGAAAAATGCATTGTAGATGACAGACAGTTACATTAATAGCTAGTTAACTTTATTTCTGGATATTAATGGTTTCTCATGAGCTGAAAAAGAGACGCTATAGGTGTGGAGAAAAACCATTGTAAGCTTATTCAAGACTAAGAGGGTTATTTTCTCCCAGACTGATTTTAATATTTGTTAGAAAATACACAAAATCTCAAACTGATGTTAAATAAATTGCTGGTATTGTATATCTAGGATAAATTATTTTCATTCCTCATCAGATCTTAATTGTTTTGTGCATAAAACTGCAAAGTTTGACTGAAATGATCATCATTACAGTATCATCAGATACATTACCCACGTTTCATATAAGAAAATTCAATAATATGTTATTCAGACAGCAACGGCACAAAATAAAATGTTTTTTTGATTCTATTTTGAAAGGTTGGTAGCCAACAGGACCTGTGCTGCTATTTGATATATATAAAACCTAGATGTCATTAAAGGTACCTGAGAGTGGCTTGAAGCTTTTACGCATATTCTATCAATATATTACTTGATATGATACTAAATAGATGCATTTCCTATACATGATTGCTGTCTTCTGCCTTTCAACCTTCCACAATCACTAATCAGAGCTGCTGTAGTCTGCAAAATGTCACAGAATTCCACACACTGGCCTCCTGCTCTTGGTCGTCTTGTCCACCGAGCACCGTGAGCTCATTAAATGAAGTCATGATGGGAGAAGGAGGAAGCTGTGTGAGCTGGTGACGGGTAAAGATATGTTTTGTCAGATAATTCCACAGTCAACTGCCTCCATCATTTCATATTAAGAATGGAGACCAGACTCTTTTTTCAGGTGGTTTTATGGAAAAAAAATACAAGATGTGGGCATATCTAAAGTCATTAGGTTGGATTTCTATCAGAGAAGTTTCATTTATAGCTCAAATAACAGAAGAAAAATTCAGTTGCAAAGGTAAAGACTCACCATCTCTCTTTCTCTCAGACAATCACAAACACACACGCACCACTCTTGCAGGAGGAGGTGAAAGGCTCTCAGCTGAATTGATTGGCACTTAATGGCTCATACTTGAAATCAGCCCAAATTACTGACTGACTAATGTGCTTGAAATGACTTACTTACCTTATCCTCTCATGCAACATTTACACACTTGAACACACCTAAATACACTTGAATACATCCCTTCACTTGTTCATTGCAGCAGCAGCTCACATCCACACACTCTCTCTCTCTCACACACACACACTAACAGTTCACCTGCATAGGTTTCTTTTCTCTCCTTTTATTCATATTCTCATACACAAACACACATTTGTGTAGAGCACAGTATATCAGTGCTTTCTTTTTATCCTGCTGGTTTGTTTCCAGGTACTAACTCATTAACTTGATGGGGTGATTGAGGCAACACTGAACACTGCCACTCCCTTCCTGCCAAACCATTAATTTTTTTCTTTAAATTGTCCATTGTGAGTCCAGCAGTTAAACACTCTTTTAACATTAATTGTACTCAGCCTTTTGTCAACTATTTCAATTTAGAGGACTATACGGAGCAGGGCCAAGGGCCAAGGCAAGTTTAAGATAATTTCATGGTAAATTTTCTATGGTAAACTTGTTAGCCAACTGTTATTTATTCTTGCATCCAGCACTTACAAATAAACATTATCATACATTTGCAGTTTTACCTCTGAGCACCTGATGAATGAAAGTCCAATATACTCTCTTAATTTAGCTCTGTTTTTGTCTTTAACAGTTATAGCCACTTCAAATGCAAAGCAAAACACACAACAATAAAATGCCAACCTTTAGTTAACTGAAATGATCATCATTACAGTATCATCAGATACATTACCCACGTTTCATATAAGAAAATTCAATAATATGTTATTCAGACAGCAACGGCACAAAATAAAATGTTTTTTTGATTCTATTTTGAAAGGTTGGTAGCCAACAGGACCTGTGCTGCTATTTGATATATATAAAACCTAGATGTCATTAAAGGTACCTGAGAGTGGCTTGAAGCTTTTACGCATATTCTATCAATATATTACTTGATATGATACTAAATAGATGCATTTCCTATACATGATTGCTGTCTTCTGCCTTTCAACCTTCCACAATCACTAATCAGAGCTGCTGTAGTCTGCAAAATGTCACAGAATTCCACACACTGGCCTCCTGCTCTTGGTCGTCTTGTCCACCGAGCACCGTGAGCTCATTAAATGAAGTCATGATGGGAGAAGGAGGAAGCTGTGTGAGCTGGTGACGGGTAAAGATATGTTTTGTCAGATAATTCCACAGTCAACTGCCTCCATCATTTCATATTAAGAATGGAGACCAGACTCTTTTTTCAGGTGGTTTTATGGAAAAAAAATACAAGATGTGGGCATATCTAAAGTCATTAGGTTGGATTTCTATCAGAGAAGTTTCATTTATAGCTCAAATAACAGAAGAAAAATTCAGTTGCAAAGGTAAAGACTCACCATCTCTCTTTCTCTCAGACAATCACAAACACACACGCACCACTCTTGCAGGAGGAGGTGAAAGGCTCTCAGCTGAATTGATTGGCACTTAATGGCTCATACTTGAAATCAGCCCAAATTACTGACTGACTAATGTGCTTGAAATGACTTACTTACCTTATCCTCTCATGCAACATTTACACACTTGAACACACCTAAATACACTTGAATACATCCCTTCACTTGTTCATTGCAGCAGCAGCTCACATCCACACACTCTCTCTCTCTCACACACACACACTAACAGTTCACCTGCATAGGTTTCTTTTCTCTCCTTTTATTCATATTCTCATACACAAACACACATTTGTGTAGAGCACAGTATATCAGTGCTTTCTTTTTATCCTGCTGGTTTGTTTCCAGGTACTAACTCATTAACTTGATGGGGTGATTGAGGCAACACTGAACACTGCCACTCCCTTCCTGCCAAACCATTAATTTTTTTCTTTAAATTGTCCATTGTGAGTCCAGCAGTTAAACACTCTTTTAACATTAATTGTACTCAGCCTTTTGTCAACTATTTCAATTTAGAGGACTATACGGAGCAGGGCCAAGGGCCAAGGCAAGTTTAAGATAATTTCATGGTAAATTTTCTATGGTAAACTTGTTAGCCAACTGTTATTTATTCTTGCATCCAGCACTTACAAATAAACATTATCATACATTTGCAGTTTTACCTCTGAGCACCTGATGAATGAAAGTCCAATATACTCTCTTAATTTAGCTCTGTTTTTGTCTTTAACAGTTATAGCCACTTCAAATGCAAAGCAAAACACACAACAATAAAATGCCAACCTTTAGTTAACTGAAATGATCTGTCACTTTTTAGAGTAGCTCTCATGTCTATGTGGGAGTAAAGAGGGAGAGCTGGATTTATACATTTTAGCTTAAAAGCATGTACTTTGCTTATGCCTCAAATTGTCTACATTAACTGTATTACTTTAAAGGGTTATAATGGCAATAATGATTGATAATGTCCGTTAAAAACCAAAAAAATAATTTCTCACTATCCAAAGAATATGTGACTGAATTAGTGTCAGTGTTAGCGATTCATTTATTTCCAAAGTCCTAGTTGACTGCTGACCCGGGTCAGTGTGCTGCAGTGTTTACTGCTGGTGTTTATACAGTCCCAGAACTTGTGTTCCAGGTGGGAGATATTTGAGCAGTTAGGTTGCTGAAACGAGCACAGAAATACACTTCTGGTGTGAAGTGGCCTGCTGACTGGTGTGTAACTCTGCTCTGAAAACGTCCTTTCAAGTATGGCTTTGAGGGTTTAGCCTAATGTGCTGTTCCCGACAAAACTCTCCTTCTCACAATAGTGAGTCAAATGAAGCAGTTCTGAACTGATTCCCGTGTGGTGGACAATCAAAGAATCAAAAGAATGTGTTTCCCCCAAATCTTGTTTGCAGACCATTTCCTGTATACACATGGTGCCTTTTAAGCAAATTAATCAAAACTTTACTGGTTGTCAAGTCTTATTTACTTTAGAAAGTAATTAGTTTTCACTTGCATTTGTCCAACATTTTAATGTTCTGAACAAGTTTTTTTGTTTTTTTTTTTACACTTTTAGATTTCTCCCTGGTCACAATGTTCTGACTCGACCCTTTGGTCCAGATTTTTTTGTAGCCACATTCCATTTTGTCTTCTTCATAAAGAGGAAAGCCGAGTTGGAATGTAATTTCTAACTCTTTCTGCAGAAGTTTCCCTTGTTTATTTTATACAAAGGTCACAGATGTTTGAATGCCTGCTGTGGTGCCCACCACATTTAAAGGGACCTTTACAGTTTTCGCCCCCACAGAGGCAGCTCTGCTTCTGGAGGCCATAACAAGCCTTGCGAGAGTGTGTAACCAACTGAAAACAAGGATGTTCAGATACTCGCACACTTCACGTACACACACACAGGCATACACCCATGCATGTGCACGCATATTCTTCATCAAACTATTATACCTCCATATCACTGGCTGGATCCCCATGGAGTGCCTTCTGTTCAACAGACAGATTTTAAATGTTTACAGCTATTGGATCTCAACTACCATATATTCATATTGGCTGCAGGAAAAAAAAATCACAAAAACAAAAAGAAACTGTGTTTCTGTGTCTATCTTTGTGTAGGTTATGTTAAGGTTTTCATCTATTCATTTCTCCTAAATGAGATATATTGACTTTGTGTGCCAGTTCCAGCACAGCCATTTGGAGAGTAGCTGACACAGAGCTCTGATGGCATCCTATGGAGTAAAGCTATTAGCCGCATGCTAAATGGTCCCATGGAAAGATGCTAACATTAACTCGAGCTCTCACTGCAGTGATCTCAATGAGCAGCACCATTATTTACATAAAAAGCGATGTAATTGTTTATGAACATCCATGGTAGGACACGGGAGCGAATGCTTTTCAAAAGTGACTGCTGGATTTGAGGGGGCTCACATCCTTCTACAAACAAAAATTGATATATGCTGCTAAACCTTTGTGTTTACATGTAGATTTTCAGAAAGCCAGTAAATTCTTCTCCCTGCCTTCTCTACCTCAGCCTGTTCCTCTCTCTTTGAGCTCCCAGCCTAATGCGGGTCAGCCATTATATAGCTCCTCTGTTAAGTTCCCCCAGGACAGCAAAGATCCAAGAAGAAAAAAAAAATCCTGCCCACTCAGCACTCAGCACTCAGCGTGTCTGTGTGGGGATCTGTCTGTCTACCTGTGGGAAAGAAGTAGAAAAAAGAAAGAAAGCCTTTAAAGGGAGACAAGTGAAACTGATTTAAGACGGTTGGAATTAAACTGGTATCTTTGTGGACCATTCAGAGTCAACTATGAAATATAATATTTCACATTTGTGTGTTAATATTTTGCCTGTGAATATCACTTCACAATTTGACAGTTTATAATTGCCGATATATACTAATACTTATAAAAAATAATTATCAATGCTTTATAGTTACCTTTCACAGTAATAATTTTGGATTAGCTATTTCAGCTTGTAAAAGGTCATTAAAGCTACACTTGTGAATAATTTTATTCTAACATTGGATCATATAATGACGTGTGAGGTGAAAGAGCTGCTGATAGTGTTAGATGTCCCCCAGAGGGACATCAGTTTCCCTTAGCTCTACATGGAGTTTTTGCATCTATCAGCACATTATTTTGATTCAGGGCTTGCAACCTTAGGGCCTGGTTCAGTCTCACTGCTCCAGTTCTGAAGTCGTTTCCAGGTAAAAGGCTCTGATAAGCCCAGTTTACAGTGGGTAGTGTACAGGCATACAAAATTAGGGACTAGTGCAGTCAGGACTGGTGCAGAAAAAGGAACATCCTACAGCCTGAATGTGTTTGGTAACATTTGCTAGCCATCAGATGTGTTTTGTCTACAGGTAGTTCTGCTGCCCCAAATAAAAAGTAAATTGGAAATATTGCTGCCTTAAGTCTAAAGTTTTAAATTTGTTAAACCTTCTTCCAGAGGAAGGAAGCTAAGTCCTTGGGAGGTATCCCTGCTGTTAATTTAAAGAGTTAGTTAATGGCACAGAACCTACAGTACATCAACCAAATAAATCATTCACTTTGGGCTTATAACCTGGCAACCCAGCTTCTTGTGCTTATTAATGACTCATTTTTCATCTGTGGAATAATGATATATTAACCATCCATAATGTCATTAGTGACCAGCTTATAATCACTTCACTTTACACCCTTCATTCATATTGTTCATTAATCATAATCCTGAAATTACTGAATGTAACTTTTACTGAAATACATCACTGGCATAGTGAGGCAGGTTCTTTTCATTTCACTTTTCTTTTTCACTTGAATACACCAGCTTATACACTGCAATTTTTTGCAAGATTTCTTAGAACAGACTATAAAAGTGAACCCACATTGTGAAAAACAGCCTTGTTATATTAATCTCATTGTAGTAAGAACGATAGAAGTTTCAAAAGATCAGAGATAAAAGCACTTAAAGCATATGGTATCGTGTGGTTCAGGCTTCTGAAGGCCATACTCATTCTCAGATAGAGAATGTACTGTGCTTTACATTCTTCAGAGTTAAGTAAAGGTTATTGTCGCTTGATCAGCACATCCAAGATATAGAGATGGACGAACACAGAAGCACTTATTTTATCACAGTTGTGTGTTAAACAAGGTCATTATACAATCACAACACACATCAGCTTGCACGATAAATGAGAGGTTTTGCTATATCATTGGAAAAATTGAATACTACCTGTTTCTGCAAAGTATTAAAAGAAATTTTGTTTTGCTGAGTACCTAGTCAGTGTTACACATATTGCATGTATTTTTTCAAAAGCAGTCAATAATGTTGAAGATTGCGTAATGTTATTTTCCTACCTTCAAAGCAAATGTTATCTTCCATTCATTTTGGTACATTATAAAAATCTATGCAGATAGACTTGAAACTTGCCTCAACTAAAGGCAATATTAGCTCTTTATTATTCTAAGTGTTGTTGCATGTAGTCTTTCTTTCAAACCAGTAAAAGCGATCCATCCTCTTACAAAATGCTTCCTTGATTATGTACAGTGAGTGCACACCAGCTCCGCAATTTAGTTTATAACAAACTGACAAAACGGCATTTTCTATGCTAATTTTGTAACAATAAATCACTGCAGAGATGCAAATTAGACCAAATTTTAAAAAATGTGACTTTTTTTGATCAGGGACATGAGCTCAGGATCATGAAGAGAAGGTCACGCTTGAAAAGCTGATTTGTGTTGTCTGACTTTTATTTTGCATTAAACTTACCTTGCAGAACTCCGGATGACCAAAGTTGGAATCTGACAGGCTGCAAAGCTTGTGGTGGCTAAAGTAGATCTACCTTTGAACAGTCAAAGGCTTTATTTTTTGAAATACAGTTAGGAAAACAAATCAAACAGGATCAATAATTGAAACATTTTTGTGCACTTCAAACATTCAAACATCGATGCTCTTATTTTCTTTTGTCTAAACAAATTAATACTGCCTTTCAAACATTGTAAAACTTAGAAATCAGCAGCATTTTTTCATCTTCCTTTTCAAGACAACAAACAGATGCTTGTTGTTGATTCAGCAGGAAGTGGCATGGCTTTTTCTTCAATCTGATGTATGAAAAAACATTTATTTAAGATAATATTGATTACTAACCAGCCATCTCTAGAAAGAAGCAGGTACTGTGGAGACTACAGCACCTGCAGGTGTCTGGAAGCATTTTGAAATTGACATTATAATGGGGTTTCTTTTGTACATAAATATTACATCAACCACTACTGTGGTTAGAGAAGATTTAATACTACTATTGGCTTTGTAGGATTGCACCCGTCCAATGGACTATGTTATTGCAGTCTGATTTGATCACTTAAAGGGGAATTGTGATTTCACACATTAAAATCCATTTACATTTGTTGGACAACATTTCTGTACATGCAAAAAAGGCAGCAAAAAGCCTTTTGTGCTTCCAGAGTGAGCTGAGCCAAATCCGCGGAAATGTGCCATGACATGTCACTTGAGTCGGTGTGAGTTGGGGGAAAAAAAATAGTTTAAAGGTGATGTGTGGGCGTGGAGTTGGAAAGATGTGAGCTCACCAGACCTATATCTATACATTTTACCTATCTGGCACATTACACTGTACACCAACAGCTTAGTAACCTTAGTAACCTTAAACACATCATGCCCAGCTATCTTTGCTGTGGTTTCAATGTGTTATCAGTTATGGATTACAGCTCTAAAAGAGACTTAAGTTCATTTCCAGAAGAGTGGAAACAAACAAGGTATTTAGGCCAATCAGACATTTTCTCACACTGACATTTGATTAGTTTTCTGGCATTGTATCTATAATTGTAACACCCACTCATCCCTTGTGGCTCCAGTATTCAGGACTCTGCTTTGAAAACTGAGTAAATGTTTAATTAGTCACCATAATGAATAGTTAACAGTTGTATGTGCCACTTCTCCAGGCCTTGTCTAGTTGTGTATGGCTCTCTCACTGTTGTACCCCGGTGCTTGTACTCCTTGTGGCTTCCTGTCTAAATAATTAATGAAAAATGCCAAAGTATGGGTCAGAAGAACGCAGGAGGCGGTTTAAAGTCTGGCTTGTAGATGCAGCAGCCAGGTCAAGGGTTTGTGGCTGTGCTTCTTTGTTTTTTGTTAAAAGGACACACTGAGTGAGAACACCGATCAAAATCTGCCTGAGAACACCACACATGTATAGGCGTGCACGTGCATGCACATACATTGGTGTGAACTGTTGAATTTCCTTGGCCTTCATGACAAGTTGGAGCCCACAGTTCAACATGCGCAGACAGCCGAGCAGCAACCTTACTGAATAAAATATCACAATAATTCTTCTTAGTATTAACTCATCACTAATTCATAACTCTCCAATCGACACTGCTTAGATACATGAGATGGAGAAGGAGGAAGGAAAGAAATTTGATGGGTTCTTGGAGCGAGGACTAGACAGAAAGAAAAAACAGAAAAGGTGAGAGGACCAGGTCTTGCTTAGTGCAGCACAGACCCAGGGAGCCCAGTGAGACCAGTCTGCATGGACCTTTCCGCTAAATTGGCTTTCGCTCGGAGGCGAACAGACATCTTATGCATCTCATAACAGGGCTACATGCCAATACGGCCATTAAGTAGGTATTTCCTTCACAACAATTAGCTCTCGTACTGTGTTACCTCATTCGTCATTTGTCTGCGAGCTCGCCTTTCGATTTATTTCCTTGCTGAAATAAGCTATGAATACAGGAACAGAATTCCATAGTTGGCTGGTAGTATAGGCACTGTGCAAGAACGCTCACTGGGGTCATTCCATTTCGTATAGAATTCTTCATCCTTTTATGTATTGTGTTTTATTTATTCATTCTTAATCCCCTAGCTCAAAGAAAAGATATTGTTGCTGGGTATAATCCACTGAACTTTTATATTTGAATGTACATTCCGAGAATACCTTGCAAAATACCAGCAGTTGTCCTGGCTTGCAATTATAACACCAATTTTCTACTAATAGCAGAATAATTGTATTTTAAGAGCATGTATAATTATTATTCCAAAATGACTGATCAGGAGAAATAACTATAGAGCACAGACCTAAGAGACACAAACTACCCACCATGATACGCACACACATGCACAAAGTTCTTATCTTAACCTTGCCGCAGTCTCAGCCGTCAGTCACTCTACTCTGACGTGCATGACTCACACACATAGCTTCTCTCATTGGTCGGTGACAATTCATGACTAACCAGTCCTCTAAGGAAATTGGACAGCAGCTATTGATGGGCATGGATGAGCGATAAAGGATTTGTGTGTGTGCATGTCAGTGGGTTTATTAGGGTCTGATGACTCAGTCCAAAGAGTGCCCAGCCTCCTCTCCTCTCCGCTAAAATGAAACATCCCCGTTAAGAAAAGGAAACGTGTAGTTTTGCTTAACATGTTTACATGCATATGTTATTGTGTGTAGAATTTTAAGTGTATTATCTGAAGTGTTTTTACATGAATTTTTGGAAACTTTAAGGGGATTATGATGGAGGTATTGTTGTTCCTGCGCTAACAAACAATCAGACACCATAACCTACTTCTGTTTCGCAGAGTTTTCCATCTAGAAGGATTCTGATGGCCTGACCACACATCTTTGGAGGAGGAGGTTACTGAAATTTATGTGTAGGTGTTCGGCTAAGTTGGGCCAAAAACCCAGAACTACCTGAGGGTATGACACCAGCAGCATTACTGGAGATGTTTTTTTTTTTTTTAAACAGTTGTATTAAAGAGAAGCCAGTGACTGAAGTTTAAAGATGACCTTGTATCCACCCTCTGAAGCCTGGGTCTCATTTTAATATGTCATTCTACATATAGCCTGCTATGCCTGCTAGTGCAACTGCTAACATTAGAGTATGCATTGGTTTCTGACAGTTGCAGGGCCCTGTCATCACTGCCGGCAGCATTTTGGGACATTCTTCTGAGCTCCAGATGTAAGCAGCGTGGTGTGTCTTCACCTCCGTCTACACTCATGACCCACTAACACACTTGCCATCTGATGTGCTGTAGAAGATGACTCAATATGGCTCTTTCTTCACTAGCGAAACAAAAACTTTAATGGGAATCAGTGCTACTGTCACTATGATCTAAACTCCCAGTGGTCATGAAGGTTGAGGCACAACTCTGCTGACGTACCTACAAATCTGTTAAATCCTGGCCTGGCTGTTGATCTGCTGCAAAAGTGTAGGCTGGTGTTATGGGACAGATCTGTTTTGAATAGTACAAAGATCAATTTTAGGAATCTAGGATGGCAATCTGGGGGATAAATCTTAGCTTCTGCGTCCTGTCATCACATTAAATATTGGTCCAAGCAGCCACTTTGTCTCACTTCTGATATACAACTAGAGCTGCTACTATGGCATAAAAAGTCTGTTCCTCCACCTAGACTGTGATACTTCAGCATGATGTGCTTCCTTAAATTATCTGATGAAATTAACTGGTTACAAAATTTTCTTGTTTGGTGTTTTTGTCGGATTGTAATGTCCCAGAAACGTATGATTTTTTTTGTCCTAATTGTGGTGTATTTTCTTTTGAAACCTCAGCAGACTGGCCATGAACAGTCATGTATATGGCCACCTGATAAATGTGAGTCAAGTATTTATACTTTGGCTGTTTTGGTCTTGAGGAAAATAAATTGATCTTTAGCTGCTAAATACTCTGCTACTTTCATTTGCATCTTGGTAACTTTGTCCACAGGTTGGTGCAGGGAAGGTTGTATGCAGTGATTTTAGGAGGGCTTCTTTGCTATTGGAAAATGAGAGACATTAAAGCACTCTGTACAGCTGAGGGAAACAGCAAAGGTGGCTTATAATTTTCTATAGGTTTGATGCTACAACCACCCACTTTCACATTCGTCATAGCCACATTATCCATTACTAATATTAAAATATTGATTTTTGCAACTTTATGTAGGAGTGGGTACTGAACCTTCAGTAGCCATTTTCTGGAAAGTTTAACTGTTGCCCATATCATGGAATCTTTGATGGGAGCTAGGGTTTTATTTGCATCATTCGAAGAGATTGATCTAATATCATAGCTTACCAGCAATCTGTACAGCCATGCTTGCGGTGTTGCTATAGCAATGGCTACAGGGATGGGGAGGACATGTACCCCACACTCTTACTGTTCCAGTTAAAAACTTAGAGAAGTTTCTTTGAACATTGTCATCTTAATGCCATGCAACCATAGTTCAGATGAAATAAGGTCACAGGGTTCATAAAAATGCTGATAAAACATCAGAGTCACCTTTAGTTATTACCTTATTCTCAAAGCATTGAGAAAGAGAAGCAGAAGCACGTTCTGTGGCAAAATCTTTGTAGAATCTTTTTTACATCTCTCAGGTTACATACAGGCTAGAGGCTTTATGGGTAAAGGTTGTTGTGGCTGTATGCAGCTAGAAAGGAATAATTGCAAAAAGAACTCAGGTCTTAAAAAGGTACGACAACTACATGTTTTTGGTTAAAAAAATCATTTAATCAAATTTTTATTTACATTTGATATTGTCTAAAAAGATTCTCTATTTGAGAGGGAGTACAAATGTCACTCCAGTTTAACAGTATCACATCTTTCTGTGAGGGAAATGATATTAGTTTCTTGCCCTGCAATATTAAAATCCCACCCTGACTTTTAAATTTTTAATCAGGTACATTCAAGAAGTCAGTCAGACAAGCTTTGGGCCAATAATATCTCTTGATTTACACTGAGCAGGCCCATATCAGCAGCAGGTCATGCTTTAAATGTTACATCATAATTAATGTATGAGCATGAATAGAGCTTCTTCATTATGAACCAATATGTAGATTTCCTCTTCCTTCACACCATACCATGTAATATTCAGGTAATGTAAAAATCTTTTTTTTTTTTTTCATATAATTCACTTTAAAATATATTTCCCGAATGAAAATGCAGGGGTGAATTTATTGAGTATCGTCCACCAAGTAAATTAGTTTTCATACTGGGACTTAATAATTTATAGATTCTCTGCTGCTTTTGCAGACCCTTCTGCCTCTCTGAACATTACGCACTGTAAACTAAAGATGGCTGTTTTTGTGCATTTGATTGTTGGATCCCACATAGTACCTTACACATTGCCATCAGATAATTTGTTACAGTATGTACCACCTTGTCTGCAACTGCAAATACATTTTGTAGTAAATGCAATTGTGACTGGATTATGCTTTCTATGAATGTAATGAGGATATGTTGTCAAATTACCTACTTGATAAGTCACAAACGGTTTGGTACTGAGCATATCAATAAATTGCTCACAGAAAATGTGTTTGTTTTCAGCCAAAATATCCAGTCTTTCAGTACAAGATCTATTTCTAATGACTACAGCATTATTTCACTGTTTTATAATTATATTCAGGCTCTCACAGCACTTGGTTGAGGTTAGGGAAAGATCCTGGTCTGGTTTAATACAGAAATATTTCAATGTGACCTCAGACACACTGAATTTATTTACTTTTAACCAAAACCATGATCTTTGCCAAGTCTTGATCAAAATGCCTTTGTTGCCTAAACTGAAGCACAGATGGGACTGTGGATGCGAACCCTGGTCTATGGTTTGACATCTGTGTGCTTTATACACCCACCGTCCACCCCAACCGCCTTCTGGTGACTCAGCTGCTGTAACAAATGTAGATATGTAAAAATGTTGCCACTGAACATGATCCAGGCAGTGATGATGTTTCCTACAAAACATATTTGCAGTTGCAGCTTAGTTATATGATTTCTAAGAGACAAGGTTGGCGTATGATACACCAGGTCAGTATTAGTTTCAGTTACATCTCTAAGGACAGTACTTTACTTTCAACCATTGCTTCTTGCTGCATAAAATAATCATCTGTAAAATGGTCTTTGTGTGATGGTGCGAATTTAGCCTAGGTTTTCAGGTAGTCATCTTCATGCCACTTCTAATAATAGTAAAAATGCTTGGAGAGCCATTTACGGGAGATGTGGACTCAGCGGAGTGAGTGTGTGTGTGTGTCGGGGGCTCTAAGACTAGAGATGTAGGAAGTAAGGTGTCATTCTTGGTTGTGCTGCCAACTCAGCTGGTACTTTCTTCTACACACTACAATGGATCCAACACACACACACACACACACACACACACACACACACACACACACACACACACACACACACACACACACAGATTTTCCTGTACCCTCTTTTCCTGTCATACACTTTAAGAACCAGTCTCTCTGGGTGTGAAATAACTTCTTTCCTGGCTGGCTTCTCATTGTGTAGTAATTGCACACCTTCATCCATTTTTCTTTTTTTTCTATATTACTTTTTGCCATGCTAAGTTTTCCTTTAATGGTTAATCAACATAAAATTGCTCTAAACTGCATCATAGTGCGACCTTAGCTGCCATTGTCAAATTGGATATCATATTCTTGCATGAGGTTTTAGTGTTTTCAAAAGGTGCCTACATACAAAGGGCTCATTCAGCTGTAACCTGAATGAGCAAATATGTAGGTTACTAAAGTATACAGTACTAGATTTGTTTAAATGTGCTTTATGAAAGTTTTTGCCATCATTACATGGCCAACTTGAGCATTAAAAGCTGCTTACTTACGAGTCTACAAAAAAAAGTTCAAATTACAAGTTCAGCATCAAAGTTTATCACTTTAATTGCCAGCTATTTCTAGCGGTGGAAAGAAATACCAATCTTAAATCTTGTTTTGTTTCTGTTTCTATCACTCTTTTCTACTATTGGAGTTAGCCTGCTAACTAGCTAACCTTTCCATGCACAGCCAGACTGTGCCTCAGTTCAACATGAGAGGATGAAAAAGTAGTGGGCAAAGGACTGAAGCTTTATATCGAACTTGCCGTATTTCTTCTAGTCTGGTAAGCAAACAGCTGTTAATACAAATGCAGACTATGTAGTTATAGCAAAAACTTACATACAGCACCTTTAAGTAGCCCAGGCATATGCATTGCCATGTTCAAGTCATAGATGAGTTACCATAATTACAGATTTTACACCTTCTAAAAAGTCTTAATTATGACTGGGAGATTAACTCTTCTTAAAGCTTTGATCTATGTGACTTGGCACCCACCAGTGGACTGGCTGTTGTATTGTCAGTGCACAGTACTTTGATGCTCACATTAGTAATTCAGAAATAGTTTTAATGGCATGAACTCTCCCGAGTAGTAAACGCAGAATCTCTCCCATCTCTACCATTCATTTCATATGAGGTGATTTGCGGCTTATATGGAGATGTTCAAAAAGGTATCAATTGTTATTTGTTGTTCTATGGCATATTAAAAAGAAAAGATTTTGTCAAATGAAAATGTTACTTATCTCTGATTTTTATTTTTCAATGAAATCTAAAATTTGGTTCACTTTTTATTTTCACTCTAAAGATTATTTGCAAATTAGCACCAAAAAGAAAGTGCATCGGAGGCTGATGGGAATGCCATTTGCTTTTTACTCATGAGCCACAGTTATTAGACATGTTGAAATTTTGACCTTGTAATGGTGCTGGGGCAAAAACAAGGTTATTACATTCAACTTGAGTGGGACATGAATGTTTGCACCAAATTTCCTGGTAAACCTTTCAATAGTTGTTGGATATCTCTGACAGCCACAAATATGAACCTCATAGTGGCATTAAAGGAAAAATCAGGGGATTAACAAAGTTATTTGGATTCATCCCCTGGATAGCCTGTATGTCTGTACTAGATTTCATGATAATCTGTTTGATAATTCTTGTTATATTTCTGTTTAGACCAAAGTGTTGGACTAACTTAGTCTTAGACTGATGCCATTCATGAAGTCATGCAACTAGCATAGCTAAAAATTCTCAAGTTTATATGCTGTAAGCCTTCAGTTAATAATGTAGTTTCCTTATTATGGTAGTTTTGTTTTTAGTATAGTATGAAATCCATGTTCAAAGATTTGATTTTGCTTTGACTTGTTTTATTTTTCAGATTTACTTTATCAGTTGGAGTTCATTTCCCATTCTCACCCTGATAATTTCATCTGACTCTCCACATAACAACAGCCAGTTAGACTGCCTTTCCTGTCAAAAGTAGCTACGTGGGACTACAAGCGCACATAAGAAATCCTGTAGGTCTCATCAGAGGAGTGGAGAAATCTTGCAGAGAAAGGGATTTAGACTGTGGGTGTAGGATATGAAATATTTATCTGACTGAGTCTCTAAAGATTTCTGAGAGTAAAGTATCAATTTAAGGCTATTAGGAATGGGATCTATCCTGCTTTTCTTGACTGCATGAAGCTTCTACCAATCAGCAAAGAAAGTGAAGAAAAGAAAGAAATGGAAACAGACATAATTCACTTCAACAGAACTGTATTATACCAGAAGAGATGGGTAGGGGAAGGGGTTTGGGTGGGAGGATTTGTTTTGAAGAGAGGGTAAAGGTAAGAGTCTGGGGAGAAAGGGGAAGGGGTAAAGGGTAGGGATGGGGAAGGGGAAGTGGGGAATGGGGAAGATAGGAAAGGGGGAAGGGATGGGGGTTTCAGGGGGAGGGATGTTCTTCTGTAGTTAACCCATTTTTCTTTTTCTTCCCTCTCTTCCTTGGCTTTTTTCCTTTTTCTCATTCATTGGCTTATGTTCATTTCTCTTTCTCTCCCCCACCAACGTTTCATCGGCTTCATTCTCCATCTTTTCCTCCTGTTGAAGTTTGTTCTCCTCTTTGCTTTTAGTCTCATTCTCCTTGTTTTGAACCTTGTTCTCTGGTTCCTCTCGATGCTTGTTCACCCTATTGTTTTGAATGTTTTTCTTTTTCTCCTTCTGTTGAATCTTCTCAGGTATTCCGAAACAAGCTGGCCATTACTCAGAGGTAAAAGAATCAGCTGAGGCATTGTACCTCGTTGCAGTGCAGGTTCTTCTCCTTTTCCACCTCCTGCACTTTCCTCCTCAAGCATCCATCATCTGGGGCCTCACATCTGGCCGTCCACTGCAGGTCCAGACAGTCGACGTGGGCTCATCCTTTCGACTCAGCTCCTCTTGGAGCTGACTCTCCATCAGCCTCTGTCCAGTTTTCAGCAGGTTAGCTGGCTCCTTCAGAGATGCATTTTCCTCTTTGAGAGATTTGATCTCACCAATAGCAGAGACCAGGGCATCTCTCAGACCTGCGCATTGTGGCCAGCTCATAGTGCTTTGGGTCATAAAGGGCAACG
Source organism: Istiophorus platypterus (assembly GCA_016859345.1). Taxonomy (NCBI): domain Eukaryota; kingdom Metazoa; phylum Chordata; class Actinopteri; order Istiophoriformes; family Istiophoridae; genus Istiophorus; species Istiophorus platypterus. Next base: position 23,987,225 of record CM029114.1, on the reverse strand, counting down.
CTGAAATGCATTTGCCCAAATGCCTGAAAAACAGAAATATACATGAAGTCCACAGCTAGAAGTACAGTCCTACCGCAACACAACCTGTTTTCAGTTGACTTTTCTTGGACTTGAATTCGGTTTACTATAGATTATTTTGGTGAAACCTAAGGACAGTGTTTGGTTCAAGGTTTCTATTTAGTTCTCAGAAAAATGCTTGGTTAGTTATGTAACAGTGTAAATTTCACTGTTCTTCCAATTCTTAATCCACTGATTAGAGACATTGGAGACAAACATGACATATTTTTTCCCAAGAAACCAACTGCAATCATCATCTTCAAAATATATCAGAACAGCTGCATTTCTCAATGTGGCTTACTGGATATGAGAAATTGTTAAGATAATGATGAATTAACTCAACAAAATATATGAAAATATATTGAAGAAACCAGTTGCCAGAAACCAGTTGCCAGTATATTTCAATCTTTGATACTGTTGAAATACCGGAAGCAAACAAAAAGAAAATGCTAGTTAATTAGGTTACTTATTTATACAGTATGTTATTTCATTTAATCATAAAGCAGAATAAGTCATTGAGTCTTTGCAAAGGTGAGATTATATAGGTATGAGGATGGACTTGAAGACTAAAAAGGGGATTGGATAAAAGGTTTAGGAATATACATGCAAACAGAAGGAAATGGATCACCTTGATAGGAAATGACTGTTGGAAGAAGGGTAAATAAACTGGATATATGACTATAAAAAGTCATATCAGTGATAGTTCTTCATCTAATACACAACAAGCATCACATTATTACTGCACAATAATGGTAACCAGGTATTGAATTTCAAGTGGCTGCCTTGGGTTTGGTGAATGGTTTTTAGAATTAAACACTGTTGCTTATTGTCAGTTTTTTGGAATCAAATCTATTGGCAAACATAAAGATTGACACTCAAGGATTCTACAAAAAGAGGCTTTTGTTTATTGGAATAGGCTCAAAAACTGTTATGTCTCTTTACATGATTTGTGAATAATGGAGATCTATGACTGACTGACTTTGCACAGCAACGCGTTTTTAGGTTCCCCCCTTTTTTTTTTTTTTACTCGTCCATAAGCGATTATGGTGAAATAATAGACATAAGTGAAAAGACGGTTGATCTTTCTTGCTGAACACCCGTCACTAACATATCAAATAGTTTGAAATTACAGTAAAAAAACACATTAATATGCTCATTCCTTCCACACATTTCCTTTCCCTTTAATGAACCAAGTGTCTTTGGGATCAGTGATGATGATGTCTGAGGCTAGAGAGCAGAACGAGGAGGAGTCTATCAAACATAGTGGAGTTGCACTCACTAACTTCAGTCACTTTATCCTGCCTGGCTGAATGGATTAGAGTGTTATTGCCCATGACAGGAGTGGGTTTGAGATGGAAATCACTTACAAGGCAAGAATCTGTTGAGGCAGGTGAAAAAGATCTAATATGTTTCGCTCCTCTTTCCCTATCACTCTGAAATCAAACAGTTTTTGTTTTTCCACGCTCATTCTCCTCACTTTACTCTCGTTCTCAACTCACCTTCATATTTCTTCAAACAGTGGGAAGCGCCATGCAACATCATCCATGCCAACATCCTCATCCTCATCATCGGCATCGTTATCCTCATTGTCATCGTCTTTTTGGTTACACTCACAGCAGTTTCAAATTTAATTGACAACTCGAAGCGGCATCAGAAGGTGTCTGCTTTTCCCCAGTGAGGCAACCTCCCCCTTCTCTCCTTTCTCCTTGTAATTTTTCTGAGTTGTGTCATTGCGGCTTGATGTGAGTAATTTGCCAATGAAGACTCCTCAGCAAACGAGCAGTACAGAACAAGTGGTTCTCCTAGAAAGCTGTGTTCCTCCTCAGAGCAGTGATGAAGAAGATGTCGTGATGTGGGTAGTGCTGCTGCTCTGGATTAGAAGTTTTGGTTGGGATCTATAAGGACATGCAGAAACATCATAAGCTCACTGTTCTGTCTAGCTGATAAAGCAGAGGAATTGGCTTGGAAAAGTGCTTTTCTAGCACATCTTGTACAGATCACAATCTTTTTCTAGGCCTAGTTAGAGAGTGCATTGAACACAGCTGCATGGATATTTAAATGTATGATTAATTTCTCGCTCAATCTGACTATGTCTAAGGAACCATGGAGAAGTTATATGCATGCATCTATGCAAAAAATAGTGATGTGTAACTCATCTATTTATCACAAGAAGTATATGCATTTCAAACAAAAACTAAATACACTGCCTATAACAGTAACAGTATTTAACTATGTGATTAATAAGCTTAATAACACAAACCTATTCTAATGATGTTGACAGGCATATTTAACCAGAGAGTTCTTATAATTGTTTTAAAATGACAGAATTGATGCGTATACCAAATTGCTGAAGTGTGTTGACAAGCTTTCACGCTTCTTGGTCTTCACTAATGTCACACTCCTGGTTTCGATTATTTATTAGCTGATATGTAAATTTCTTCAGCAGAAATTCTGCTTCTACTGTTACTTCTTCACACATGAGAGCTCATAATTGGCACTAGTCTCAGAACATACACACACATACACACACACACACACACACACACACGCACACGCACACACACTGGAACACATAAATGCTGAGAGAGACTCAAAAGCCGACATGTAAGCATGGAAGCATGTTGTGATGCATACGCAGACATTTGCCGCAGAAAGTCTCCAGGTCGCTGTCAGAAAATTCATACACCCAGATATCCCTCCATCTCTCCTTTAAGCCCCAAGCAGACATAATTTCCACGTATGATCTGTCCCACAGTCAACCACCACAGCCTCCTACTCAATTGTTCCTATCAGCCGCATTCGTGTGTGATAGATGTGAAAGAGTCTGTGTTTGACATAGCGGATATTATGGTGTATTTTAACCTCGGCTAGATGTGACCATTTGGTAGAACCATAGCCTGTATATTTGTAAATCTGTACATACTCTTTCAAGACTTGTGATGTTTAAAGGATCAGTTAATCCAAATTACAAAAAGACACTGGAACTACTTTCTGCATCCTGGTGTGTTCAGACCATAACTAGGAATTTTTTCTGAGCATTCATACTGCTACAATATTGACTTTTCAGATGAAACTTTGAAAACCATAGCATGTAAATAAATATGGATAATATATCCGGTCCCCACACCCTCCCACCTCCTCCTTACCTGTATCCTGATTCATAGACTTTGCCATAAAGGTCACACCATTTCTGATCACTGTCAAACTCTACAGTATATCTATGGGTCATAATAAACTGTTTGCACAGATGACCTATGGACTTGTTTTGTATGTTTTTTTTTGTATTTTGACAGGAGGGTTGTCACAGAAACTCAGAATAGTAATTTTCCTTAGTACCAAACTATATTTTTCCTGGAAACTTTCAAAAAAATATATTTCAATTGACATGGTATAAATATGAAAGAGTTATCATTTTAAAGATAATTAAACTTAAAATAATGTGTTTATTTCCAGACCAGTTCAAAACTTATGAGTTTTTTTATGATTTTAAGTCTTTTACATGAAATGATGGGTTTAATAAATGTACTACTGAGTGTCCACCAAACTCATTGTATTAATTTTCTCCCCAGACTTCCCAGCATGCATTGTTTTGAGCATTCAAATTCTCCAGATATCTTTTGCAGTTTGAAGAACTACAAAAAAAGAGACTTACTGTGAATCTCTTTAATACAAGTTAAATCATAAGTAATGATTATTTGTTCCCATAATAATGAAAATTATGTTTAACCTGACTAATATGACGGCAACATTTGTCTTTGTTTGTGTGACTGAATAGTTATTGATTCGTTTTCTAAAGTTCAGAAACTCATTCTCAGCTGGTTTTACATTTTGACTGTTTATGAACCAAAAATGAACCATTAATAAACTTTAGTTCAGTTCACTAACATTGTTAAGGTAGCAATTAAACTTGAAGTAGGAGTTGAAACAGTTTTAAAATGTTTACACATTCTCCAATCATATAAATCATATAAACAGCCTCCAATTCTTACAGAGAAATCCAGTAGTGTGGGCCCTGCCGAACCCTACAAATCCAAACACAAATACAGACATGAACGGATACAGCTAACATCTTTACGTCACACCCCTAAAAACACATGTGACATGAATGCAAATAGTGTGATTTTAAAGGGCTGATGGAATTGAATTGAACCGGTAGTAGAAAATTAAATACCTCAGGTGTTTCTATTTGCTATAAACATAAAGGACATTCTGTATTTGCTTTGAGGTGTACACCGCATACACACACTATATTTGCAATCATGTTGCATGCTGAAAAGTCGGTCTTTCTCTTATTATTTTTATCTCACTTGCCTCAACTAATTTTTCACCTGCAACACAAAGTAGATATAACATAGTATAGTGGAAAATGTTGTGTGGCAGCATTCAGGGATGTTTTAGAAGGCATTGAAAAGAGATCCTTGAAACAAAGTGAGAGAGGCATGAAAGACTAACATCTCAGGGCGTCTTGGTGGAGGCATTTGCCTTGCGAAGTCATATCACAATGTTGTCTCTGCATAGTAGACATAGATGACAGCTTAGCAGTTGCTGCAGATGTTTGCAACAAGGTTGAAAATGAGGTCAACTCACTAAGCAAAATTCCTCAGGCACATTGACAAACCAAAAAGAAGAGGATGAATTACACACTTTATTTTCAGCTATTAAAAGTAGGAGAAAGCACAAGGGAGGAAATGAAATCATTCAAACAAATGAAAATCATCTGGAATAGAGCCATGATCAAAATTGTCCCTCGGTTCATCATCTCCCACAGCTCTCTGTGTCGACTCACTCTCATTTGCCTCTGAGTGTATTGCACAGTTACAGACACATACTCCACCCTGGCAGAGGGCCTGGCTTTAGGGCTGAGCATATGGCCCCTGGCTATGGGGGTATGTGGGGTGAGGAGAGGGGAAATAAAGAGGGATGAGGGGTGAAAGAAAGCAAGATAGCACCAAAGCTGGCAGAGGAAATGCCTGACTGTCATTTTATATGCCAGCTTGAGCAGAGGGCACACACACACACACACACACAGGCGCGCACGCACACACACACGCACACGCGCACATGCACACACGCATATACCCACACACACACAGACACACATATGCAGACTGTATACACACAGACGTGCAGTTTAATTATGATACATTCCCTCACTAAAATCTATCGTGTCACATACACACAATTTCAAAAAAACACTAACACTTGTCCCCCTTTATGAGCCATACCTAGAGTTGCACTTTTACCCTTGAACAATGACAGAACCTCACTCACTCTGCCATGCTATATTAGGCATGAGATGAGCGTGTGTGTGTGTGTGTGTGTGTGTGTGTGTGTGTGTGTGTGAGTGTGTGTGTTGGACAGGCATCAGACTTTGCTAGGTTATCGTAGCGGGCTCGTGGGCCTTGTCAAAACACGTGTGAGAAAATACAGAGTGACAGATGTAGCCTTTCTGCTCTCTCACACTAACATGGTTATTCTCCCATCGCCCGCTTCACCGATCTCACACACCCAAACACTCACACACCCAAACACACACACACACACACACACACACACACACACACACAGTGGGGTCATACAAATGCACTCAAGTTAGTCTCTGTAGTCACTCACAGTGCTATAGCTTGTTCAGTAGTTGAAACTCTTACCGCACAAAGATACTCTGTCTGTTTTTGTGTTTTCAGATTGGAATGAGGGAATTTTTGGAGGCCCAGATTGTTGATTCTTTAAATCCCAAACAAAACAAGCACTGTAGAAGAGAGGGTCACTTGAATGACTTCCATATTAAAAAACTGCCAGTTTAAATGTTTCCAGCCGGATATTGCTTCAGACAACAAATCTCTCCAACCTAATCATTTCCAGGATAATAAATCAAAGTCGTTTTAACTTTAATGAATTTCAACCACGTTCCGATTGAACTAAGAGATGAAGCTCCTTTGAGTCCATTGAAGCGTGTCGCCGGGGCCTCTATCGGATCATATATCAATGCCACTTTCCTTTGCCACATCTTCCTCCAAAACATTATCACCAGCACTGTCAGATACCAGTACAAATGAGAAAACAATAGGGAGATGAGAGCAAGTTGTTGAATATTCATAGGGAGGATAAGGATACAACTGGGACATTTTGGGGCTTTATCGGCACTAACAGGATCTAAGCCGTAGTAATTCATGCTAAATCCAAACCAAATCGGCCCCAGTACTGTTTCTGTGGAGAAAAAAAAAAGAAAATAGACTTTGGTTGAATCTCCTGAGTGCCTTTGTGATCTCTTTCCACATCGTCTCTATCCCCGTTTGATTTATCACAACAAGCGAGCTGAGATACAGATGTGTGACAAATCAAAGGAATAACCTGAAAAGTGAGTGGAGAAACAGGATGACAATGCCCCGATTCATAGGACATGAGGGGTCACTGAATGATTTGACGAGTATGAAAACAATGTGATTCATATGTTATGAGCTTCACTGTTACCAGATCTCATCCCCGTTGAAAACCTACGATTTTTAACCAACCTTGTAAGACAGTGCTATTCAAAACAACGAATGAGAGAACATCTTTTGGACTATTGGTGTTCATGCTGTCAGTAGAGGGATGGCACTTCATGTTAGATTTTTCTTTATCACCCATTTGTATCTCTTATTCTCTTCATTTCCTCCAATGTGTTGCAGCTTGAGCTGCAGGCAAAGAAAGACAGCAGAAGGAATCAAGAAAACAAATTTGAAAAACTGGATACATTCTTTTTTCTTTTAAAGGCGACATATGTGGCAAAAAGAGTGAATAGCTTTGAGATTCATCCTTGTTGAAAGGCACAGACGCTTCTCTCACAGACAGTGAATATGCAACCTTGGGGGAGCATCTATTTGGCATATTTGTTGTTCTGAAATCATGCTCTGTTACTCCCCATCTAGAGTGGTTGACCTTTGGAGACTCTGACTTAGCCGCTTCTCAACACAGAGCTTCCTCTGAGACTGAACTAAAGGTATTAGTATTTGACTGCACGACCTTTCCCAAAGGCTTCTGGGTAAAGGAAGTGACCCAAGTGGCCTATGTGTCTCTGGTGTATAAGTTGTGTCTTTGTATGTCTCTGTGTTTGTGTGCGTGTTTGTGTACAGGATGTATGCGGTATGTGGAATTATGTTTTTTAACCATATCAGAAAACAGCACATGAAGCTTTTTTTTTTTTCTTAGTGGCATAAACTCATAGCAGTGTTCAATAAACTCTGCTCAGTCCATTTGTTTAGCATAAACAATCAATATACAGTGAGGGCATTTGGTCACGTATTATACAAAATTGTTTATTATACAATTAGAACAATTAGACGTTTTGATTGATGTTAACGTTACAAAACATTAAATAAACTGATACATATAACAAATACAGTGCATTCAGAAAATATTCAGTCCCCTGCACTTTTTCCTCATTTTTTTATTTCGCAGTCTTATGCTTAAATTTTTTTTGTTTTCCCCCGTCAATCTAAACTCAATACCCCATACTGAGAAAGTGAAAACAGAATCTTGGAATTATTTTTGCAAATTTAATAAAAAGGAAAAAAAAAAACAAAAACTGAAATAACACATTGACATACATATTCAGATCCTTCACTCAGTACTTTGTTGAAGCACCTCTGGCAAAGATTAATGCTTCGAGTCTTCTTGGGTACAACATGACAAGCTTTGCAGACCTGGATTTTGGGGATTTTCTGCCATTATTCTCTGCAGATCCTTTCAAGCTCTGTCAGGTTGGATGGGGGCCCTGGCTGGGCCACTCAAGGACATTGACAGAGTTGTCCCTTGCCACTCCTGTGTTGTTGTGGCTGTGAGTTTAGGGTCATTGTCTTGTTGAGAAGTGAACCCCTGGTCCAGTTTAAAGTCCTAAGCACTCTGGACCAGATTTTCATGAGGGGATTTTTCTGTACTGTACTCGGTTCAGTTTTATCTCAAAAAACACCCACACAACATGATGCTGCCACTACAATGCTTCACTGTAGGGATGATTTTCGACAGGTGACAGTGGTACCTGGTTTCCTCTGGATATGATACCTCGAACTGAGGTCAAACAATCAGTTTAAGTTTCATCAGACTAGAGAATCTTGTTTCTCACAGTCTGAATCTCCTTTAGCTGCATTTTTGCAAACTCCAAGCAGCTTTCACAAGTCTTTCACTGAGGAGAAGCTTCCCTCTGGTCAATCCGCCATCAAGCTCATATAGGTGGATTGCTGCTCTGATGGTTGTCTTTCTGGAAGTTTCTCCCTTCTCCACAAAGGATCTATGGAGCTCAGCCAGGGTGGCAATTGGGTTCTTGGTTTCGTTTCTCACAAAGGCTCTTCTTGCATGATTGCACAGTTAGGCTGGGCGGTACTAGGAAGAGTCCTGGTTGTTCCAGACTTCTTACACTGAAGAATTATGGAGGCCACTGAGCTCTGGGGAACCTTCAGTGCAGCAGATTGTTTTTTGACATAAATTGTCAGGTGTGAGATGAGATATAGATGGTGTGTGTCTTCCAAATAAGTGGACTCCACTCAAGTTGTAGAAATATCTCAAATATGAACAAGACAATGGACAGACAAACAACGTTAGCAACAAGGTAGTAAACACATTGAAGGATTAAGAAGGTAAAAAGACCAATTAGGTCAAAAACAAAAACAGATAAATGATGATAAATATTGGACTTACTTTCACCAGGTAGCCAGAAACATGTCTGTAACTACTTGATGTATTAGTGGGCAAGTGCTTGCTAATGATCACCATATGAACTTGATAATGATCATATGTTTTCATTAAAACTTTTTTTGGAACTCCCAGGTAGCAGGAAAATCAGTTCATGTAATTTTAACTGGAGAGAACCAGGCATTTATACTGAGAAACAGGTTTTTATTGTTCATTCTTCCTTTTATATTATTATATTATTATATGTTGTTATTTATTTCATCATGTTTTTATTGCTTAAGGGTAAAAAGGGAAAATGTATTTTTTGACGTCACGGTTACTAAACTTTGGAACTCTCCCAATGGACTTAAGATCTGTGGACAGTATGGACACGTTTAGCTCGAGACTCACCCAGTAAGACCCTGCCTTTGTATTTGTATTGTGTTTTAATACTTCTTAAGTCTGTACTTAATGTTGTTTCTTTAATTTTTATTAGGACCCATTTTGTGGTATCCTGCTCTTCAAAGGTACTGTATGAATAAGCTATCATACTTTCATTTCTGTTGGCTTTTAATGTGAAACATCTGTGGAAGGTTTAAAGTTTCATCGAGCGTATCTAGAAAGTAGCCGAATTAAAAAAAACTACAAAGTAGAAGCAATTTCAATTAATTTGTGAATGAACTCAGTATATCTGGTGTAAAGAGAACCTTAAAGCAGCAGATTGTTAATTATGGCAAGACTGTCATTGTGCTGCTGGAATTAATAATTTGAAATTAATAAGCAACCCATATTGTACAGGTAGTTCCATCCCAGTCAATGTTTTTTTTACCAGGCACTTAGTAGGGACAGACCTAAATTTGCTTTTGTGGACATGCTCCCAGATATTATTTAACACTCACTCATGGTTTGAATACCAGCTTTTACATCATAATTTTTAACATGCCTGTTTGTATATCTTCATACTTGATTGCGTGTGACTCTTACAATGCAAAGTGAGCTGTAGATAGAGTTTTTCTCACTTAAACCCCGAACAAGAAAGACAACTACATGTTATGTGAGAACTGAACAGATAAATGAGACAGAGCCGAGGCAGAGGGCATGGAAGCTTGAAAAAAGAAAATAATAGAGGGAAAAGGGGATTTATTTTTAGTATTACCATTTAGACAGACTGTGACCATTGCAATTCAATCTGACCTCTGAACAAATAGGCCTGTGTGTTGTTGTGAATGTGGATCAGAAGAGAGGTCAGAGGGGTAATTGGTAAATTGTGAATAATAATGGGGGGATTTCATTTCGGAAGACTATGAAAGAGAATATCAGTAAATCACAATAGTCCATCTCTCACATGTCAGCCCAGCAGTCACAGAAATTACAGCTGATGGAAACAAGAATAGAACACCATAGAGAAAAAAATTACATCAGAAAAGGGTGAAATCTGAATATCTATAGAGATAGTAAAAACCTGCTTCTATGCCTAGGCTGATGACAGTACATCATATGAGCAGCAGATGTTGTTAAATCTGGTTTGAAAATCCAGTCATGCTCTATGGCTCTGTGTATAAAAAGGCTGAGCTGGCTCAGCTGATTCTGATTTTCTACCAAGATGACGAGGAAAGATCTGAGTGACTTTGAACCGACGGTCCATAGTTAGGGCACAGATGTCAGGAGCTTCAGTCATGAACACTGATCAACTGGCTTGTGTTTCAATAGGAGCTGGGACTAAAGGGACATCTGCATTTAGATCTATGGGAGAGACTCTGTGGTCAACTGCTCACATCTGATGACTGTGATGTTTGTGCAATACTGTGATATTTAAGGAAAAACAGAGGAGCAACTCTTCCTCAGGTGACTGAGAATGTCAACGCAGGACATGACCAGCTTGTGTCAGCAACAACAGTCCGTTGACACTTATGAAGAGGTGGATATTATAGTACTGCACTGCATTAACCCCTCATTCCAAATATAAATGCACATCAGAGAGATCAGTGGTGGACAAACCACAGGCACTGGTCAGAGATGTGGACAAAAGTGATACGGTCAGGTTGCAGGTTTAAAAAATCTATTGGAGATTTAGGACCAACATGCTCTTCACCACCATCATCGACATAACAACTGCGGGAAAATCTTCTGGAAGAATAGTTACAGGTGACAATCCTGAACTAAAATTTAGTCACTGAGAGGCTGATTAGAGGAGACTGCTCTGCTCAATGCACTGCCTCTCAAAGATTCAAAGATTCATTGGCTGCATTTAGTAGTTTTATTTCAAGTATAAACAGGTGAATGCAATATTCAAGACATTCTACAATGTTCCATAAGGCATCCACAAGATATAGAAAGGCGATCGACAGTAAAAGTCAGCAAAAAGATAAGGCTTCCCCCATCACCATCTCTCCAGCCATTCAAAAAAACAGATGATATTCCTATCACCACCGCCCCCAACAGCTCGTGACCCAAAGTATCGTAAATGACCAGATGCTCAACCATAGCACAGACTATACCTTGCCCCTACAATGGAGTTCATCCCTCCAGTAGAGTCCACAGACTTGTAGAATCAATGACAAGACACATCAAAGTTGTTTTGGCAGCATGTGGTTGACCAACACCTTAATCAGACACTTTTTTGCTGGTTTTTCCTTTAATTTGTCACTATCTGTGTATATGAGTTGAACACATCAGCACCTGCTGTCAATTAGCTCTAACTCTCCACCATCTGAGATCACACTTGATTGGCTCTCAGTGATGTGCAGAGCTTCCAGGTAATAACAGTCTCCATTCTGGTGATTGAGTAGTTAAACAGCATACGTTTGTTGTTTTTCTTTTTTTTCCTCCTGCTACTAGGTACTCAGAATGGAACTTGATGAACGTGTAAGAGGCTCCAGATGTGCCGAATTGCAATCCTTCAGGAAGAGCATGTTGTCCAACAGCACCTCTCAGCTATTCTGAAATTCACAATATGTGCCGACATGAAGTATCTGAGAACTCGAAAGCTGAACCTTTCACCCTGTCATGCTCATGGTAAATTTGATTTAATCATTAATGACTTGCAAGCTTGATTTTCTTTTCAGTGATGAATGCGTTTTCTTTGCTTTCTCTCTGTTCTGACAAACTGACTAGATACGGGCGAAGCACCGGATGGTCTAATACCGTGTTCAAATTTAGCCTCAGACTCAGTTGTAAGCACTTGCACCTATGTAGTATGGTGTATCTGTGTATGCACTGTGCTTGTTATATATTACAAATACTTTGATGTACACATCTTTATATAGCTGCAGTACTGATGTGAAAATCCATTTGAGGACACATGCATTATGTGTTGTGAATATTTCTGTTCCTCTGATAATTACAGTCACTCTTTAGCTTTTTTTCATCATAAACCCATTTCCACTATGTGTGGGTGGCTAGCAGAGGGCATATTGTTAATTGAATTTAACAGTATGATTTAATTGTTTAAACAACAGCAACACACAAAAGTCTGCTGTTGAAACAGCACAGGATTTGCAAAGACTGAGTAGTGCCAAAATTCCAACCAAAGGAGGATGTGAGTGACTTTGTTTGACATGTGGCGTGATTTCATTCAAATCTCTAGTTAACTCAAAAGTCATCAGGTCTCTGCTTCCTCCTTTGCGGTCTCTGAAGTCTTGAACATGGAGATCCTTGATATGTTAGCAGGTGTTTAAGGCTCCCTGGCAAAATTCCATCAAATTGGCAAGCATTTTAAAAGCTCAGGGAATGTTGCTGAAGCATACTAAGGCTGTTGAACTACAACACCAAATTCTCATGGGAAGAAATAACATTAAGGACTCTGCCACGCTGTCATTTTTTGCATATCTCTGTGAAGTCTTTCATTCTTCAACATGAAGCAGACTTGCCACCTGTGAATCTGGTAATCAGTCAATTGAAAAGTCTATTCCGCCATGTTCCTGATGAGAAAAGACTTGGAAATCCTGCTAGTTGCCATGCTATTAAGCAGCAGCAGTTGCCATGCCAGAGAGAGAGAGAGACCACCGACCACCTGCAGGTTGCTGTTACAGATATAGAGAATTTGGACTCAATACCTTACACACGCACAAACACAGAAAAACAAAAGTACACACACACGTATATTTTATGCTATTTTCCTTGAGCTCAGGCTGTATATCAGTCACTGTATACACTGCCGGTGATGCTCTGTTGTTGCTAACTGTTCAGTGGATGGATGTGTCTGCACAGTAGCCACTTTTTGGTGTGATGGAGAGATCAGTAGATTCCAGCTGATACACTGACTGAATCGGTCAGAAGAAACTGCTCACACAGTGCATCCAGTGAAACAATGGTCAGACTAAAACTATGTAGAACTGCACAGTAAAGTGTGACTGTAGTCTATTTAAGATGTCAGTGGAATGTTGTTTACTACAATCAAAATCTTACATGATAGAAAAAAATTGCATGATTACTGAAGCAAAACTTTACTTTCAGATGAATGAAACACAGCTGCATTTTTTTCAGCGGCACAGAAACTTACCAGTCATAAATCTGTGGGCAAAACAAATAAAAAGTAAAATTACCCCATCAAAACACTATAACAAGGGTTTGTTCTCTCCTGTACGACTGAAATATTTTTCAATCTCCACTGCTGATTGAAAGACAGATAACTCCAGAAAAATTCAGGTATGGCTGCACAGCAAATTCCTTTTCATTCAACTGTTGCAGAGATTTTTAAATAAAAAACAGAAATGTTGTCAACCTCATGGTGATGCTACAGGAATACTAAGGGGAATCACCATAGTCATGAATGTCAGTACAAAATAATAAACTATATAGATATTTCCGCCTTACAATAATAGTACAAAAGAGTACCATTAAAGGTCTTTTACCTCCTCTTCCTCTTCTCCTTCTCCTTCTTCTTCACCAAAGACACCAAAGATCTGTGTTCTGCAACAAAACTGTTAATCCATTCCATTAAAAAAAGCTGTTGTTTGTCAAACTGAAAAAGTGAAACAAACTTTATTATTTTAGTTCGTTTGGGAGATGTCATATAAACACAATAAAAAAGTTATGACAAAACAAAACGCCATCAGATACAGTTTGAGTTTACTACAGGTAGTACATTGAAACTTGTGTTAGTTTATCTGTTAGTAAAGTAAACTGATCGAGGCTCATTTGCTATGTTTGTTAATATGAGTCACGAAACCATGGATCTGACCTGCTCTGCTCTTTGTCCTTCTGCCACAACCTATATATAGAGTGTGAAGTGAGATCAAAAACGCTGCACCTCTGCATGATCAAGAAACGACACTTTACATCCACGCTCTGCCAAGTTGGTAAGAGCCTCACTCATCTCGGTAGGTCATCTAAGAGCGAATGATACACAGCATTAATATTAGTTGACATGTTAAAGTCTGCTTGACACTGACTGCTGTTATTTCCGAGGTTTGTGCTACTGATAGGAGAAGTCTTGTCATCAGTGCGTAAAAGGTGTGAACAAGTGCTTATAAGGTTCCAACATTGGCTAGATTCAGAATATAGCGGTCAGTGAACGTCATTACCACACCTGTGAGGTTGTCCTGATATGTAATCATACAATATTCAATTGCAATCAACTAGGCTTGGCACTGACAGGTAACACAAATACACTCAGCCACTGGAAGTGGCTCCTCTGGTTCGGGCTGTGCTTGTGTTGGTAGCTATTAAAGTTTCATGTGGTTCAAATGAAACTGCTGCATGCATGGCATTTTAGCCCAAAGCATTCAGAGTGTGCCTGATATCATGGCTGAGACTGGAAATTAGTGGGCATTTCATTGTTTAATACACTCATAAGACTCAGATGACTAAATATGATTATGGACAAGACTGACTTTTTGTTCCCTCAGCAGGAAAGGATGCCGTCTTATTTAGTTTTGAAAGAGAACTCCACAACGTGACAGACACGGTAAGAAAAAGCATCAAAACTGATGCAGAAGAACTAGTGATATTATCTTTAATCCACAGTTTCTTTCCCCTTTTTATACTTTGACTCCTACATTAACTGCAATTCAACTGGACCTCTGAGAGTTCAGTGAGAGCAGCTAATGTAGCTTTTTGCTGGCGGTCTCAAGCAGAGATGTGGATCAGGATAGAGGTCTCACTTCTTTCTAGCTCTACACCCCTACACTTTTTTTTTGGCAGACTTTTAATCATCAGCCGCAGTTGACTCTGACTCAAATGACATCACTAAAGGCATTTATTGGACTTCATGCAGCTCCCTCTGGAGCTAACAGAGGTTTTAACCAACACTTTTTGCATAAATACAAAAATTAATAAATAATACATGTACTTGCTGAGGTCTGTAAGCAGACTTCAATGTTTAAAATTGGTAGAGTTCTTTTTTGGGTCTATACAAGATGATGACAGAACATTGAGTGCAGATAGAGTACATATGGGCACAAAAGCTCAAAAATGTATTTTGGAGCCAGACCATTAAGTCCCTTTAAAGTAGTGAGTTAAAGCTCAAAATCAATTGTAAAATCAAATTGGAGGCCAATTTAAAAGCCCAAAATGGCAGCTAGGTAATCTCTCTTATTTGTTCCTGTTCAGAGTCTGGCTGTTGTGTTATAGTTGAAGAGCTGAGGACATGAGCATGTCAGAATTTAGATTTTTGGAAATACTTTAAATTATGAACAAAAGCCTGCAAACCTAATGGCATTCCCATCAACATCAGTCGTACTTAGTGTTTAGTGACTATGTTCAAATGTTATAATGTTAAGAGGCTAAACTGAGGTGGTAAACACTGTAAACATTATACATGCCTTGTCATTGTGAGCAAGTTAGCACGCTGACATGGCTTTTAACTCAAAGCACTGTTGTGCCCAACTACGATCTCCCAAAGCTGGTAGCATGGCTTCAGGCACTTTGAATTGTTAACACTATGCTTGTGCAACCCATAATAAAATAAGTCCATATCACAGTTAGAAATTTTTTTTGTTCCTTTTACTTTCAGTTGATTTTGTACAAAAGTGTACAAACATATGATACCTCATAAACATGATGAAATGCCTCATTGTTTGAAAGTGTTCTTTTGAGGTGCTGCTATCCTTGTGCTGCTTCTATTCACACTGTGTGAGATGTAATTATCTCTACACTGCCCACACCATTTATTGTACAAGGCAATTAAAGTGAGTCTGACTCTGACTCCGATGTGACCCTCTACACCCATTGCTTCTCTTCTGCCAACATGGGCAGAGTGACAGAGTGCTCCAGCAGCAGTGCTCATCAGCTCTGTATTCCTGTGGGGGAATGACTGACAGACCGACACACACACACACACGCTTACCCACACCCCTTACCTTATCCTAATTCTAAAAAATTTGGCTGGCAGGACGGCCCAGCTTACCTGCAGATTGATGAGACAATTGCATACTGTTGCACAAAGCACAAACAATAACAAGATGCAACTGTGTTGATTACATGGCAGCAGCAGGAATTGTACATACTATTCTGACCTGTAATCAACTCGCTTATAGCTCACATTTGGTCTTTTTTGCGTTAGCACAGAAAACAACTTGCCAGTCTGCAATCTAGTTAAAGCCGCTGTTCTAATTAAAGATAAAGGTTTAGAAAACAAAAAGATAGCAGATGGTTAAAAATAATAAAGCAATGCACTGCAGAAAGAAATCCACACACTCAGACATCTGTGTCTTCCATAATTGTTTTTGACAGTGCTACTTCAATGACAAAATACCAGAATGATCCTTTATGTTATTCCTTCGTTGAAAGGAAATATATTTCACCCACTTCATCCATGTATATATTCATATCATGTACCTTCAGTTAAATTTTAGGAGGTGTGTTCAAGGAGACAAAAATGTTACAAATTAGGAATTTAGCCTGAAGCTGCTACAAAAATAAGTGTTGTAATAGACCCTTAACCCTACAATCATCATCTGAAGCAGTGGGGAGTGACCTCGCTTTGCAAAAAGTCTTCAAAAGTCTAAAACTTTCTCCCTAGAACACACACAGACACAAGTAGTGGTTCTCCCCCTCTCTCTCTCTCTCTCTCTCTCTCTGTCAAACTCACACACACATACACACAGACAAACTCTATGAGACTCTTCCTGATGGTGCGTTGGCCTGTCACGCTTTGCCTGGACGGGATGACAAGTCTTGGTGCACTGCAGTTTATCGCATAGTCACTAAAGTTGACAGTGGAGCAGGATTGTATGGGCTATCACACAGCCGGCAAAGCCTGCACACACACACACACACACACACACACACACACACACACACACACACTCATACAGTACGCACACACACTGCAGTTGCTTGTACAGAGACACTGCAGTGGCATACAAATAGGACAGTGAGAAAATTCTAGTCATATTCTTTATGCAAATGAGTATGTAATGTAGTGTGGATGCAGATACACAGATGTAAGTGGCAACAGATAAAAGGCTGGGCAACATGGTTTCTATTTTATTTCAGTGTATGAAAATCAGTTGCAGTTTAATTTACATTATTTAATTTGTGTCAAAGTGACCTGACTATATAGTTACACCGTGATCCATTTCAAAGTGTGGACTCAGTTGAAGGGTTACTGTGCTTTGGATTGGGCATTACAAGCAGCGAGGCCAGACAGCTGATACTGAGGCAGGGCTCCCACGCCGCATCGGAAATGGCTCCCCTGTTGACTCATTCATGACGCTATATAATAAACACATAATAGTTGATTCTATAGTAAGCAGCACATTTAGATAGTTGACGCTTGAATCATCATGATTTTGTGTAATTGCTGACAATTTCCTCAACTTTGTGTGGAGAGAAGTCATTCTCATGAAGTCATTTACCACTGACATCAAGTAGATGTCTTTATATGAAAATGTAAACAAAAGGGGGGACACATCTAATATTCAATATCTATTGTATCTACCAATTGAAGAGGAGATTGTGTAAATGTACTGTTTGATCTCATCAGAGTAATAAAGATATTGCCAGAGTTTCAGGCAGCCAGTTGGATCCCATGGTGACTTCTACACTTCACTATCATCATTACCAGGGACGAAGAGGTGTCCTTTACATTATTCCGTTCACTGTGCCATTTTACTGTCCAGGACTTGTTTTCTAACAGTGTTTCTGTAATATTATATGTGCAACTCCACTGTATCACTACACTGTATTAAAGTACTAGAGGAAATATTTCCACTGCTGCTACTTTCAATTCCATGCTCATCCTCCTTTAGATGGGACATATATGAAATATATTCAATTTATTATACCAGGATAAGCATCTTGAGATGTATCCTCTATCAAGGGGGTTTAAGCAAACAAATGTATGACAGAACAGTACAAGATACAATGATATAATGGGCACAGTAAAATAATTTACTTATGGTGCATTCATGTGCAGGTAAGAGGCTCTAAAATCCTATTGATAAGAGTCTGGTAGAGGTTTTGCAGATTCAGACAGGAGTCAAAAAGAGAAAACCTGAAGAGGTGAGTGGAGAAACATAAAACATGCAGATGCTGCCATAAAGGGTATAAGGGTTGACTAAGCCTATAGCCTTCACATTTACAACATCTCAAGCCAACTCCACTCCTATGGGAGATTTTGGAGCGGTATGTCAGATAGCACTCTCACAACACCAAAATGAGGTGGTAGATATTTCTAAGAATGTTTTCCCTCCAGAAGAGTCCCACACACTTCCAGAATCTATTCCAGTGAGGATTGAGGCTGTTTCAGAGGCTTGCAATGGCCTGACACCTTACTAAGACACCTTATGTTTGTTTTTCTCACCCATCTGCAGATTGTGAATGCGAGGCTGCTCTTAAGCACAAGCTCTTGCTGGAAAAAATCAAATCCACAAGACACACCAGAACCCAATATGGACATTCTGAAAAAAAGATCAAATGGAAATGGGAATTTTGATGCACATTGTTGCATTGGAAATAATTTTCCTCAACATAACAGGTTATAAATCTCTAACGTAAGCACATGCACTTATAATATGTTTAATCTTTAACATATACATCATTTTGTGTGTGTATGTGTGTTCATATTTGCGAAGATGTGTTTGGATGAACTGTATTTGTTCATGTTTAGAGGGACCTATTGCCCCTTGAGCTTGTTTATGAGTGTGGGCGAATAGTTTGTGCACGTATGTGGGTGGTGGTCATATTCTTATCTTGAACAGAGGGAATAACCTTTATTTCTTTACTCTTGCTCTTTGTCTCTCCTCTTGCCAAGGGTTTAATCCAGAATCCTGGGAGGTTATCTTATTCATTATGAAAGTTTCTGAACATTCTACCATGTCTTTTTCCTTCAGTAACACTTGAGAGATGCAGACATAGATTGTATATACAGTGAGTGTATGCACCAGAATTACTATCAGAATTATTAGGCTGTTATTACACATTTAATCACCCACCAGCGAAAAAAGGAAACTACAGTATAGCAGAACTACAATTAAAGAAAATGTGGTGCTTATGGATTTTTGAAGGAAGCCCGATAGGCCTTTTCATAGCATTTTTTTGGGGGAATCATCAGTAGTTAACTTTTAGCCATTTTAATATGGAAAGTTACATAAGAGATGAACCTGAAAGGGCTGTTTTATATGGAGACTATGCTTGTGCATCCATGAAGGTGTAAAAATGTACTCAAGTATGGCATAAAACTGCACACTCACATTTCTGTTCCTTTGTGTACTTATACAAACAAATGCCTTTTGACCTATGGAGAAGATCAAGTGCAATACACTACCTTTGGAAACCACAGAAGCACAGAACTTCATTTGTTATGCATTTGAAGCTTAACATTTCCATTTCTCTCTGTCTCCTGCCCATTTGGGAGGATGCACAAACTCTTTCTGTTGTATGCTTGATGCCTAAACTCTGTTTTTTTAATCTATCTCCAATACCCACTGCACTGTGGATGCAATGCTCTGGATGGAGAATATCACAATGATATTATTCATATGCAGCCAGGTTTAGGTAATCCTTCCAACGCTGAGACCAAACCATAAAAAGGACGATGAATTATTGAAGAGCGTCAGAGGAATAGGAAACCTTTCTCTGAATAGGATCAACCTTTTGGGAATGCTTCAAAGAGCATTCAATAGTCGGCAAAAAAAACCCAGCCCTTTCCCTGCTTTATCCCTGTCGAAAAGCTCTGCCCTGGCTTGGAGAGGCAGCTAGAGGCAGAGCGACAGAGGGAGGGGGAGAGACTGAATGCTCACCTATTGTTCACCCTTTATTTGCATGAAATTGTTTACCACCTTTTCATGCTGTTCTCTCCTTTTCCCATTCCTGTCCCCTACTGCTCCATTTTTCTGGCTTTCTGATTTTGTTTCTGTCTCTGCTCATTTCAATGGATGCAGATGGCAGTGACTGAAGCAGGATTTAAGAACAATTAGCTTCAACTGCCATGTATTGTATATATGTACAATGTTGATTTAAAATGAGCATGTACTTGAGTGTTAAAAATGGAGTGAAAAATACGGTAATAATCAAAAAACCTATAAAAGTTGGATACCATATCTTCCTTGTGTCTCTCTTGTTTTTTAACCAAAAACCAAACTTGTAAGAGTCCAGCAGTGCAAAGTTAGTAAAAAAGTATTGCAAAGTATTCAGTGGGAGGTCAGCTGAGGTGGATGCAAGGCGTAACATTTTGCCTTGGGCTCTGAAGATGGTAAGCGCAAACTTGGCACAGGGTGAAATCTTTTCCAGCCACCAAAAGCAAGAGCTAAGTTATTTTGTTATCCTGAGCCAAGACATCTCCCAGCAATATCCAACCAATGCTAAACTTGTACCTACGACCATAAATACTAAACATATCTGAAGTTTTCTTATATCTGAAACATCTCTTATGAAGCATCTTCCCACAAGACTCACAAAATCAAAATACAGGTGATGTTTCTTGTCTCTTTTTCATTCTGTACATGAAGGATAAAGTTGCTGATATTCTGTATTTTTCTTACTATTAACAAATCCCATGAAAAGACCAAACAATGAACTGATCCTTCAAATACAATAATATGTGTGTGTGTATGTATACAACATTCAACATTCAGCATGAGTGTTGTCAGGAAAATATTCAAGGAAACTGGGAAATGTAGTTATTTGCTTTCCTTTCAGGAGTTCGATGGGAAGATCAAAACAGCTCCAATATCTGCTCATTCAAGGTGAAGCATAGCCTATCATGAGGCCTGAAAATAGAGGGAACAGCTTGAATGGCTGAGGACTGGCTGAGGAAAAAAAAATCACAAAGTAATATGTTATATCTTGTTCTTTTAATCTGTACAAAAAAAAGCCCAACGTTGGCACTGGGTGACATGTCTCAAAGTTTTTCTCTACAGTACAGTGTAGTTTCTGAGTCAGTCTATTTTACAGAGTCCTGGTGGTGTAAAAACTCAAAACTGTAGCTAGGAAGTTCGAAACTTTTGAGAGACACACTGACACATTGTTGGTTTGGGCTTGTTCATGTGATTCTCTGGCAAGAAAAAAAAACGCGGAATAATATCAGTAACCATTAATGAAGTAAACACTTAATAGGATTCCTTTTGTTTGGTATGTTAATATTATTCAGCTGGATATCAGCCAACTTACCAGGATTTACTTAAAAGTTGTCTGTACCCACAAGGCAGTTGCTACAGGCTAGATTTCCTGAGGCATCTCATTCAGACTGCATGATCCCTAACTTTGTAAAACACAGTGTGATTTATACACTTAAATGAATTTGAAAATGTGCATTTATTTCTCAAAGGCGTGAGATAGATTATGTCACCAAAACTTTTGGGTTAAAATGGAGCAGCGGTAGCTGAAAAGCAAGAGATATAAGAAAGATGTTGGACTGAGAAGGAGATAGGATAGGACAGAGATGGATGAAGGGGGCAAGAGAGGTGTACATTTCTATCTGTCTTCGCTTTATACGTCTATCTGTATATGTGTCACTTTGTCTATCTTTATCTGGACTCACACACTGCCCCTGAGTTCTTCACGCACTTATACGGATGGAATTTAGGGAAAGACTGAGAGAGGGGGAAGAAAGAGCAAGACAGCCTGGCTTTATTGCTGTGACCCTCTCCTCTAGTGGGATGTTTTCTGTCAGAATCGCTTACTGCTCAGCTTCTGCAAGACCACCCACACACACAACTCAGACATATACAAGTAAAACACATATGCACCTAGATATAAGTGCATGGAAACATGCATGCAGTTGCCTATTTTCTCAAAAATTGACTCATATACAATAATGTATCCCTGGATCATCTGCTGCATAGCTTCTCTCTCCTTGCCGAGTTACAGATACAAAAGGTGAAGGTGAGGCATGGAGATGGGGGTGGGGGGCTTTGGTAGTAAGACGGGGAGGTGCTGTCAGAGAAGGCTTTTGTGTTGTCAGCAAAAACATTGTTTTATGGATGCAGTGTTTACAGTGGTGTTGCCCTATTGTGTGTGTGTGTGTGTGTGTGTGTGTGTGTGTGTGTGTGTGTGTGTGTGTGTGTGTGTGTGTGTAAGCACATGTGTGTGTTTGTTTTCTCCTTTGGATGTATTTGGCCTTACCTGTCCACAGGGATGAATTAAACCTGTCAAAGTTTTGCTTGTGTGTGAGTGTGCGTGTGTGCATGTGTGTGTGTGTGTGTGTGTGTGTGTGTGTGTGATGTTCGGAGATGTATTAGGCCTGTCTTTGGACAAGTTGACTGTTTGTTTTAAGCCTGCCTGTGGGGCTTATGCATTCTGCATGAGAGTACTGTGCTTGATGTGTCAAACCCATTTGTTTGCCCAAATGCTCAGTGAAAGCACAAACACTCAGCGGACCTTTTGTTTGTCTAGTGTTCCCCCACATGCACGGTTGTTAAGATACACACACACACACACAAAAGATGTGGCAAATACACAAATGTATGATCCCTCACACTCTTTGAACATCTGACTTCACTCGCTCCCAAAGTCAAGCTTTCAACTTACATGCACTTACTTTATATACATGTATTTTTCAAAGACTAAAGCAGAGGAGAGATGGTATTCACATTAATGAATCCCTTTGTTGTGTTCTCGTTTTTTTCTCTCAAATCCGTGGGTGAGTTTGAAAGCAATCAAGTTGAACTCCAACTTACAAAGCAATATTTACAGTTCCAACTTTTCGAGACAAAAATGTTTTTAGTTTGTAATGGGTTTTGTACTGCAAGACAAGTGTTCAATTTTGGGACTATTTTTGGCTGAATAAATATTCCCAGTTATAGCTGTTTAGTAGTACGTGCATTCTAATATCTCAGGTTTGAGTCTAATCGTTGTTTTGAGCATATTCATATTCAGGAATAGATCAAGGCTTGATAATTACTTGTTTTTCAGTTTCTTGTGTACATAACATGAGTTTAGTTTCTCTGTCATTCCTGTACCATCTCACTTACCTCAGCAGCTGCCAGTGAACACAAACTCTCTCATATTTACCTCTCTGCTAGATTCATCTACTCCATCTTATAACAGGGAATGAAAAACAAGTGTGATGATATAGTTTGTCCGCAACACCTTTCTCAGACTTTCACTTTCATTTCAGCTTGTAGCTCATCATTTTCTATCAGAATATTTTTGGTTTTCTGACTATCTGTTACATGATCACCCCCCATACCTGACAACAATGGTCAGAAACCATTACTGAGATGGACAGTACCTTACAGTTCCTAGTCTCGCTAAACTAAAATATAGAGACATGAAGAATTCTGGATTTTAACAGACCTTTCCATTCACTGACATTAGGATTAACACTATCATATATACATGTAGAGACACATAAGCATAACACTGTGTGTGCAGATACAGAGACTTAGTGAGATCTGTGTGTAATCTACTATAGGAATTGTTCTGGAAATGAGGTTTCGTTTTTTTGTTGGTTTTCTTTTTTTCAATTTAATTCAAACTGAAAACCATTTTACCAGGGTGGCAGCAGAAGTCTCAGAAGCAGATATTTCAATACTTCTACAGATAAAAGCAAGGCTAACTGCACAGCAAACGCCTTGAAGGATTTTTGAGTGTACTGACCCTTTAACCCAGGGTAGCTAGACCAAGAATGTTTTCTGTTTAGTTCTGCAGAAATCAGTGTGAATATACATTTTAATGTTGGTCTGTCGAGTGAAACATCACCTCTCCACCATGCAAAAAAATTAGTTATGTGTTTGGGTATTTCTGTCCCAGAGTTTGACAACAGAGATGGCAAAATATGTCTCAATGATTAAAATTTGAATGTAAAAGTAGTGAAATACATAATATTGCAAGTAGGTATTTCAGTGACAAGGTGATGGCTGCCATTAGTGACAGGATCCATGCATAAACCAACACGCAGCTTATAGTTACAGTTGGGAACAGTTACTGTGAAAAAAAAAACATGTTTGAACATCATACAGACGAGCGATGACAGGTGAGGCCTGTGTTTTTGCACATACTGAGTAGTTGGACCCCCGACAGTTGTATTTCCAAATGAATCTGCTCAGTGTCCATTTTCCACTTTGGATCTGCTTTAATTCATTAGGACTTTAGCAAAAATAAAGTGATATTTCTGCTCATGTCATGTTGATTTGACTACTGAATCAAGCTTCAAATGATTTCACTGAGCCTTTGATGAAAGGATTTCTGAAGCCCATGCAGACATAGATTCACGAGTTAAGAGTCCCTTCCGCCCTCATGACATCCCTGTGCACGCCTCTCGCGGGATGAAGCATTTTGTTCTTCATTTAGCATTTATTCCCTTTTCATGTCCACCTCCGTCTTTGCATGCCACCCCTCGCCTCCCATGCCGCCCTTGCGCTGTGACACGGGCTGCAGTGTGTGGATTCTCAGAGCAACATGAACTTGGGATTGATTTCTTTGCATCAAAAGGCAGGACTCCCTTATCCAAAAGCCTTTTTATCTGAATGCTGAGCCCAAAGGTTGGAATCGGGGGATACTTTATTTTCTGATTATGTGTCTTTTTGTGGGTGCAGTGGGTATGAGTGCAAACAGCTTGAGCTAAGATATGCATGGCCAGGATCCGGCTGTCATTACGCTCCACTGCCCAACAGTGCCCTTATTTAATTTCAGCAGATTCTAAAGATGCATTTTTTCTATCAGACCTCTCCTGGCAGGAAAGTTTCACATTATTTTAACCCCAGAGAATCATATTTTATTGCCAAGCCTGTATGTTTCTTCATCTGGAAATTTGTGTGTAACCCCTCTCTGCCCTATCTACTGTATTCCTCTGTCCCTCTCTCCTTGCCCCAGGTCCCTCCCCATGCTGCAGGTACCACACTCTGGGGACTCAAACCCCCGACCCAACCATCTGTCATCCACATACAAGTTCCATGTATGCCTGCACAGTGGGGTGTGTATGTTCATGATTCAGATCTGGGCATCGTCCCTGCGGCCAATCAGCTGCTTGTCCACTCAGCAGAGAGCGTGTGCTTGTGGGTACACTGTTATCCTCCCATGTGTGTGGCCATCCAATCTGTGTGTGTTCCTACATGTGCATCTGCATCATGTTGCCGCAGGAAAAGCTTTGAGCCGTTCAAAGAGAAGCCTTCGGGAACAGGTTTGGAAAGGCTTTAGGGAATGTGTGTGCAAACTGTCAGACGGATTTGTGTCCATCACAGCTGCGTTTGGCCCCGGGGCCGTGACAGAAGATCAGAACAGTGAGTTCCCTACAAAGGAGCAGCATATACAGTGCAGACAGAGCCCAAATAACCCACTTCTAAAGTAGAGCAGTGACAGAGATGTGAGGGAGCTAGGGTTGGGAATCTCGTGGCATTTTGAAGATCTTTAGGTTCTGAGTATTTGATACCACTTTCTGCAATTTTTGGAATCATAGACTACATGCTGTATGAACTATTATAAATAACTATATCACGCATACAGTATGATGTTTTTATCTGCATTTTTTTTCCAGTCTTTTGAGTGCATAGTTACCAGCAGGAGAAGGTCAGCCCTCCCATACAGCAGTGTTCCTATAGAGATGCGTTTATAGTGCAAGCCCATCACTTAATCCACAAATAATGTAGCCAAAATGCCTTCAATATATGACAAATAACACAATATCTATGCTTATGACTGACTTTTGTTCCAACTTCAGTCAGTGTTTATTTGCAATAACGACACAGTCGACTGCAACAATTGAAAGGCAATATACAGGGAGGAGCAACATATGAATGGAAGCAATACTATAAACACACCATATAGTTCAAGGCCAGCTCTTTTCTCCCGAGATTCCCTCTCTACAATGATTGTGTGCATGTGTGTCTGACAAAAATCTCTAGCTCCTTCGTGCTCTAGTTTTATTCCTCTTATATTCATCCCTCTAGCTTTAACTAATCATTGCATTTAGCTCTCCTGTATTTATTTGTACTTATCAGTAAAATGAAATAGATCAGTGATGAAATGAACTTAGCATGGTGTGAAATAGGGAACGGCACAGTGTGCTTGTAAACACTTGGCACTATACTCCCACTGAAATGTCTTGTACATAACAAGTGCTGTAGCGTTCTGTGCATGTGTGTATGCATGTGCGTTTGTCTGTATGACAAGAAGATGAGAGAAGACAGACACAACAGTTGCATCATGATTGTAACATCTGAGCCATTTATGATTTATTTATGCATCTTATTTGTTACTGGGGTAGAGATGTTTTTGCTAACAGTTAGAAATGTATGGCTGGGGGGAATACAGAATAAATATATGGACGGATGGATTCAACAAGAAACAGAAAAAAAAGGTGAATTAATCAGTTTGTCTGTCACTGATCTGGGCTGCTGGACTGTCAGATATTTCACCGTAATACTTCAGTGTAATTGGAAGTACACTTATTTTCCCTCTTGCCAGGATGAGGAGATGTGTAAATCGATATCACCCTAAGATATAAGATATGAATATTTTATATATATATATAATATGAATACTGCCAGCAGTCAGTTAGCTTATCTTAACATAAAGTCTGGAAAGAAGGGGGGAACAGCTAGCCTGGCTCTGCCCGAATGTAACAAAGTACAGCTACCGACGCCCATGAAGCTCACTAACTAATCTGTTATATTTTGTTTGATTCGTACAAAGAAACAAAGTTGAAAAACACCGATACAGGAAGCGTTGCCAGGCAACCAGCCAAGGCCAAGAAATAAAAGAGTGAAGTGTCATTTTTACATTTTTTTGATTAAACATGCTACTTAGTGACCTTTAGAGTTGCTGGTGGAAGATTACATTGGACGGTAGATGGATGAGGGGAAAAACCTATTTAGATGATTTCAGCATAAGGCTGCAATATAGCAAAATGTGAAAGAAATGAAGGAGTCTGAATACTCTCTGAAAGTAACGTGTATTCCATTTTGTTACTGCCCATCCATTAAAGGAAAAGTTTGATATTTGAGATACTTGGTACTCACCCACTTGCTTGTTGAGAGTTAGATGAAATGAATTATACCACCATGTTTCTACAGTAAATACGTTGTAGGAGCAAGCAGCCAGCTAAATTAACTTCGTATAAAAACCAGGGAACAGGGAAAAAGCTAGTCTGTCCAAAGTAATCTTTCCAGCAACACCTCTAAAGGTCATTAACTATCACGTTTGATCAGCACAAAAAAAATGTAAAAACTTGTAAAAATGACACTTCATTCTTTTTACGCGGGGGGGTTGTGTCAAACTATTACTTGGCCTATGCTGGTTGCCTGGTAACTGTTCCTGTTGCACTGTACATATAGATAGATATAGTAGATATAGTTTCATGTAAGCAATATGGTTTGCAAATTAATGACTGAACACAGAGATGAGGCACACAGTGTAACTTTCAAGCCGCATCTTCATTGCCTCACAGGCTGCATACAGTATTAATGGTGCCCTTTTCTCTGGAAAACACTAACACAGCCAGGACCTCTGTGCTTTCAGCTTTAATTGCATGACTCACAGCAGCCAAATAGGCAAAGAGTGGGAGAACACCACACCCGGTTTGCTGCAAATGTTCATTATCTTTCAAGAGGGATTGAATCAACATTTTTTAGGAAATGGAAATGGTTAGGGCTATAATGACAAGGGTTTTGAGCATTCTTGAAATAGTTTACTGTCTGAAATTTCAGGGATTTCATGTGACATACCAAACTTTCAGAAGTAAGTGGCTGGTTCACGGTAATTAAGCATAGCATCCCTTTACTTTATCTGTATTGATGTGTGCACTTTCCCAGAATGCTCTGAAGATGACAAATATTGACTCTGGAATTTGTGTTCATCTTGCTGTTCAATAAATGATATAAACACAGAAATAGCTCTTTGAGGCAAGAAATCAAATTAATTTAGAAAGTAGAAAAAGTTTGATTTATCCTTTTATCATAAATTCTTGCAGGTTTGACCTTTGTTTAATGGTTATCGTACATCATTAAAGGAGATGCTTGTGGGAAATGATTATCCATTTGTCGACTTGTCCTCTCTTCTCTCCTCCCTATGTTGAATCTGTCAATAAAAAGGAACCATTACTGGCCATTATTACTACTAATTATTCATGAAGCACTCAGAATACCCATGTAGTTTGTGTGAGCATTTGTCTGTACAATAGACACTATTCATACGTGTGAAAATGTGTGTGAGTGAGAGGGAGTAAACATAGTCGACTGCAGTTTCCTACAACCCTATCACGACCTCTGACGATTCAAATAATAAAGTAACAGGATAGGAGCATAGAAATAAAAGTCGCTACAGTTATAAGCTTCATGGGAGCTAATTTACATGATTTCAAAAATACTATGGTTCTTGAGCAAGGTGGTCAACTCTAATGGACGGATGAACACGGTTCTTTTGAAAGATATAACCTTATGATAGCTGTTTAGATTACAGTGTTAGAAAGACCGCAATGACACTTTGGTCCCGATCTTTCATAGGTCTTCAATTATGTTGCGATTTTCTGACAGGAAAGGCCACGTCTTTCTTTTTTTCTTTTTTTTTTTTTTTAATAGTTTATTTTTTCCATTCTGATCCAAGATCAAGGTCAATTGGCCACAATTGGCCACACAGTTTTATACATCATTGTTTTATAGGTCAAAGACCATGGTAAGATCTCCATTGAAATTCGACTAAACACAGCCCTGTGTTGCAAGAGGAAGCGTGGGTTCTGAGATAGTTGGTTGTTTCAGGTACCAGAAAGAGCTCCAGGAAATCCAGTATGAGTAACAGATCCATGAGTGTGAAGACCTATCAGGTGTCGAAATATAGCACAACAGTTTATAATGCTATGAGACAGCATGGTCCAACTCTGGAAAGTTATCACACTTGAAATTATGTTAGCTTTCATTGCAACGAGCAAAGTTAGCAATAAAGATATGGCATTTATGTTATGCACTCATTTGATTTGACAATTTCTTATTACACTCGACCTTACTGTCGATCAACACATTTTGGTTTGTGGTCTTCATCAGGGTAATGATAAAACTCACCATAAAGAACACTTCTGCAGTTTGGTCAAAGGTCAACCAGAAACAACTTCTTTGCAGATGATGTGTTTTTGTGGTCTTTGCACTTTTAAAATGAACGAGATCACGGCATTTTTTCATGCAGGTCTAAATTCAGTCTGAAATTAGACTGTCTGTATCTTCCATTATGGTTGTATGTTATATACCGTGTACATATTTGTATATACTTTTATATTGAGGATTTTGCTGTTGTGCTTCTTCCCCTATTTGTTCAGTTGTTTCCTTTAATTTTACCACCTACCTGTATAACTACATAGGTACAAGTATCATTTTGAGATAACAAGACCTGGGATTGGTCATCTTGGTCTACTTGTGTTTACTCCTTTAAGTTTTCATTGCCAGTAAGAAATGCTGAAATAGAAAACAAAAAAAGAAGCTTTAAGAGAGGCTCAGTACATTTTCTTTTGTTTCTCAGTTACGGCAGACATGTTTTAAAATTTGTTGCACTGAGATCTATTGAAATGATCATCGCTACAGCTGTTTTTGTAAATCAAGAATTAAAGAATGTGAACACTTTAGGTATCAAATGAACGTACAACATGGCTTGATTACTACTACTGAACTACTCCCTCCTACCCGGGAGGTATCCAGAGCATTTTAGAGAGTGGAAGGGGGAAGACAGAAGTTAGTGTAGGAGACTGTGAGTGTGATAGAGGTGTGCATGTGTTTGTATGTGTGAATGGGACTTCATGTGATCCAGGTGATAGATGAGCATAATCTCTGCTGTTGAAACAGGAGTGCTCTAATTAGACAGAGATTAATAGGGCTCTTGAATGGCTGAAGTGGCTTGTTATAGTAGTCACCAGCTCCGGCCTACTCTTGATCTCATTCACTGGAAGCACTCGTATATAACTCTGCCCACAAACTCCCACTTCGGTAGTAGGCAGAGTTTGTGCTCTTTTTTTAAATTGGGCACAGAGCTGCCACTCTGAATCAACAACAAAAACCAG
>CM029114.1:23107158-23354658 GCA_016859345.1 Istiophorus platypterus | reverse complement strand
GCCAGCTTGTGATTCATTGACGTTCTTTGCTTCGATATTACTCCTCTGAGTCTGTTCGTTCCGCGCTAAGAACACATTCATTATCTCCTGCCTTAATGTCGATGACGTTGTTTTATAACCAAGTGAAGTCAGCTTATTGTTCAGATCAGGTTTGCCATACTAAATTATGAGCTGTTGGCTGTTTATTACCTTTGTTACATCTGTATTTATAATGAGTCTGTTTTCCACTAATTGATTTTCCTATCATAACAATAATTCTCCCATAAAGTAATTATTTATTTCATTGAAATGCTCCAACTACTTTTAAAGAGGTGGTTGTGTTGTCACTTTTTATGTCAAGTCCACTTGCTCTTAAAGTTACGTGGTATACTTGAAAATGCTGTGTAGTAGATTTTTTTGTTTTCTTTGATAGTTTAAAGCATTTTACAATAATGCAGCACTGAACAACATGTAAAATAAACTAAAACTAAGGATTGTTAAGTAGTATGACCAAGTAAAGTGAAGAATGAAGAATAAAAACAAAGAATAAATAAACAAGTAAATGCACTAATGATCCAAAGACGGTAAAAGGCTAAGGCAAAGAAGCACAATGTTTGGTTTCTAGCAAATATCACCTATAAAGGATAGCTTTTCATATTGTATTGTAATTATTTGTAATTATTTGTAATTCTTTGTAAACTTTGTAAACATGACTAACAAATGTCATGCTTTGAGGAAGATGCTTGTGTATATCGAAGTTTATGCTTTTGTGAAGTAACAGTGTGTGTGTTCTTAGGTCTCTAAAGAGAGATAACCAACACCTGAGTGAAGATGTGGTTCTTATCAGAGCACTGAGAGATTCCAACCTGCCAAAGTTCCTCACTGAGGACGCTGTACTGTTTGGGTAAGCCTAGCAACCTTTTCAGTAAAGACGTACATCTTACATCTGGTCCTCCAGATCCACACATGCTGAAAAATAAGAGGATATCAAACTGATTAACATGGATGATTATTATTTTGCATTTTGTTTATTTATTATGCCACCCCATCCCCCATCCAGTGGTATCCTCTCAGACCTGTTCCCTGGTGTATGTATTCCCGAGCATGACTATGGTGTGCTGCACTCCACCATCCTGGAATCTCTGGTTAAGCGGAACCTTCAGCCACTGGCTAGCATGACCAAGAAGGTACAGTACAAATGTAGAAAGTAATTTGTATCCTTTATTATTTTGGATTCATTGATTTTTTTCCAATAGATATGTTGCTTTTCTTAAACACTTTGCATGTACTTTAATGCAATTCAAAGAATACTGTAAGGCCGCTATTGTTATTCATTTTTCTTAGTGTTAACAAATCCCATGAATCCCATTATGACCAACAATTTGTTACTCTGGTTCTGAGTGTTTCTGACTTCTCTACCCTGTGAGTGGCACTCAGCCCCAAACCCATTTGTCCTACCAGAGAGGTATATCAGTAAGAACATATCTCAAATGTATAGTTTATAGATAAAGATAGCATGAAAGATTTGCAGTGTAATTTCCTGATACAGCTTTGGAGTGTATTCTACAGTTAATAGAGTAAATTTTTCTTTTGTTGGGATTAGTTTCAGCCACAGCTTAATGCACTGTACATGGGACTGCCACAAAATACACTGTGGTGCATACTGTTAGTCATAATAATGAAGAAAGGTGTCACACAACCCTACGTATGGCTCATTTATGTGTTTATAATAATTATTGGTCACCACTGATGGTTTGAGACTTGTTTATGAGATATATTCATTGCAGTTACAATCTTTTCATTGAATATTTTGACAATAAGAAATATTCCCAGCCTTATCATTTAAAGGGTGGGTTCACTCACTTTACAAAAATATATTTTTTTCACTTTCTTGGTCTTTATTAGTATCCAGCCATGCAGACATTGCACTTTTACTTGCTCAGGTTTTAAGGTTTCTCTGACCTCTGCCACCAACACAACACAATATATGTTAATAGATTATAGTTTCTATATGTTTTCTTTTGTTTGGATAAAGTCAGAAACCTTGGGTTTGTTGTGTAAAACAGGGCCATCTTTGACACGTCTCATATTTCTTTGCTTTATTCTATTTGTTCCTATGACCAGGTGATCCAGCTCTATGAGACCATGTTAGTGCGTCACGGTGTGATGTTGGTAGGGCCCACTGGTGGAGGTAAAACCACTGTCTACACTGTCCTGGCAGACACACTGGGGACCCTGCATCACAGAGGGCACAATGCTAACAACCCCTTCTGTCAGCCTGTCAAAACCTATGTCCTCAACCCAAAATCTGTCACAATGGGAGAGCTCTATGGAGAGGTACTATAGATTAAAGAGTAAATCATTCAACAGCTTCTTTGCTTCACTCTCTGTATACATTCATTATTTACCTCAACTCCTTAGGTCAACACCTTGACACTGGAGTGGCGTGATGGACTGATGGCACTGATTGTCCGCAATGCAGTCAACGATACATGTGATGACCACAAGTGGGTGATCTGTGATGGGCCGGTGGATGCCATGTGGATTGAGAACATGAACACTGTACTGGACGACAACAAGATGCTCTGTTTGGCTAACAGCGAGAGAATAAAACTGACTCCATCCATACATATGATGTTTGAGGTTAGACCTGAACATAGTGAAATTAGATTTCAATCTTTTGTATGGCCAATAAGCAAGATTTAAAATTCATAATCACAGTGTTTAATATGGATACAAATAAATACTTCAACAGTATATTTTGCTCTTAGATTTCCTTATCTGATCCCCTTCATTTCCTTGGGCCTGTAGAACATGGTGTATCAATTAAGGTAATATGTATAACTATGTGTTTTTCAGGTCCAAGACTTGGCTATGGCATCTCCAGCCACAGTCAGTCGCTGTGGGATGGTATATATTGATCCTGGTGAACTCAAGTGGATGCCATATGTCCAAACATGGATCAGTGGTCTAGGAACCAAGGTAGTACATACTGCATCTCCGTTATACCAAGAGCTTTTTTCTAGAGGACTGTACACAGTTGGGTGAGAGCATGCTCATTGTAAGATTTTGCTCAAAATCTGGCATATAACTGCTTCTAAAGTAGCAATACGTGTGTATAGTAATATTAGATTTTTATGTGACATGTGGTCCCACAGGTCAGTGTTAGTAAATAAATTATATGTAAAAATTGGTTGTATCAGATTTTCTCTCAGGTCATATTTCTGCACCCTTGATCACAGTCCACGTTTTGAGCATCATCTGAACATCAAACACACATAAACACACTTTATATCACTGAGCACTAATGTTACATCTTTACTAATCATTGCTCTTGTATGCCCTTTGTGTTATACTGGGGCTGGCTGTTCCTGACTCTGTGGACACTGGTATATAAATGGTAATGTCCCTTTTCAGACATTCCATCATCAGCATAAACTTTGATAACAGCGCATCACATCAAAGTTTATAGCTTGAAACATTAGCCCTGAGCCTTTTAGGATGACTTGACATCACAGTGAAAGTGGGTCATATACCAATCAACATAACTTTCTCTTTTATTGTTGTGTATCACTCTCTGTTTCGATGTCTAATTGACTGAGACTACTTGACTACTTCAGTCAAGTTTTTAACATGCAATGTTTTGTTTTCAGGAAGGGACTTTCTTTCTTAGTTTTAGTGTTGCATTTTACTTTTGGGCATAACTTTGATTAAACTTTGAACAAATTTGTGGAGTCATTAGAATTAGTTAAAGTTTTTAATTAATTTTTGATTTTGATTTTAATTGATTTCCACTTAGCTATTTACCTGAGGGAGTCTGTCTCTCCCTGTCTTTCTGGTACAAGGAGAGCATACTCCATATACCCCCATATTCCCCCAATATACCCCTTTTTGTTCTTAGTTTTCCTCTGTCCAGTACAGTTATGCAAGCCGACAACTAGTGGCAGGTTTATTTCAGTGGTTATGTAAATAAAGATTTTCAAAAAGATCCCTGCATTATCCTACCCTCTTTGCCTACAGTCATCTTTCATCACCTCTCTTTTCCTTCACTCCTTGCTTTCGCTCTAGCTTCCAGACCCAGCACGCACATACCTGCTAGAGCTGTTTGAGCAGCATATAGAGAAGGGTCTCCAGTTTGTGATGAAGCATTGTACCCAGGTGATTCATCAGGTGGACATCAGTAAAGTCACCACTCTGTGCGCCCTCCTGGAGGCACTGCTGCTGGGCAGAGGAGGGCCAGACCTCAAAATGGTAATAATAATACACAAAAACATTTACTGCCACTTAAGTTGGTTTCAGTTGATGACACACAAGGACCAGTCCTTTAGTGCAGATCCTGGCAGCTTTGCACAATAGATCCAGGGTTATTGGCAAGGTTCATGACAAAAGGAAAAGGCAGCACTTCCACTTAAATGACATATGACACTAATAGCCTATAGATAATTGGAATTCACACATATATTCCATATTTGACAACAACACACATACATGTAGGTTATGAGTATACTTCATTTTGTACACTCCCATCACTTACTGACCAAGCTTCTGTCTTCTTCTTCTCTTTTGTGTTTGTGTTGATGTCAGGATTCCAAGCACCTCAACAGTGTATTGTGTCAGACCTTTATATTTTGCTACTTATGGGCAGTAGGTGGTAACCTGGCCAATTCTCACTGGGATGCTTTTGACACATTTGTCAAAGAGCAGTTTGAAGACAGCAACATTGCTAAGGTAATTACTTGCACACACACCCAAAGATACATACAGAAACAAACTGCACAACAGGGTTTTTCACTATATTGGAACATTTGCAAACACCACATACTTTTTTAACAGACATACACGAGGACAAAATGTCACATTTCTCACATTTCCAGTTTTGCTGTTAAAACTGTTCTCTGCCGCTCAAGCATATCTTGTCCCTCATTCGCATTACAGAGAATCAAATCCATTTTCCAGCACGTCCTCTGGTATTAGCATGAAATATTTGAAAAGGCCTAAAGGTTAGCTCATATTATATATTACATCCATTACTTTTGGCACTGGATGTATCTAGCTGGAACACAGCTAATATGAAAGGGGATTCTGCTCTATGATATCAGGAGCTCATGTGAAATGAAGATGTTAAAAAAGAACATCCATATTGTTCACTACAGTAATGCCTTCAGTGGGTTACAAGGAACATATTGGAAAGGTAAATCGGATAAAAGGATGAGCTTTGTGCCAAGATCATAAAAGTGTATTGCATATCACTATTCTACCTTGCCAACTTTAGAGAATTATGAGTCATGGGTTATAGAATGGAGGACATCATTTTTATTTGTAAAGAATGAGGGGAAGAGAAATTGACAAAATAAGGTGGAAGCTGATATTATGAGTCCTTCAGCCCAACAGGACATGAAAAATTATTTTTTTTTGCAGTTTGACTTGGCTGGCAGCTGGCAGATGATTAAAGGAATGTCTCACTGAGAGAGGCAGAACACAGTAGGGTAGGAGCATGGCTCACTTAGCTGAAGCTGGAGTGAGCAAGCGAGTGAAAAGTTCATGATTTTAGAGTAACATCTGTAACATCCCACATGCTTCCACATCTTTTTAAATTTCTGTGCATAACGTGCCATTGTTGTCTGTTT
Organism: Istiophorus platypterus; assembly: GCA_016859345.1. Classification (NCBI taxonomy): domain Eukaryota; kingdom Metazoa; phylum Chordata; class Actinopteri; order Istiophoriformes; family Istiophoridae; genus Istiophorus; species Istiophorus platypterus. The sequence goes on along the minus strand of CM029114.1, from coordinate 23,349,052 downwards.
TTTTGTTTTTTGTTGTTTTTTTTTGGTATGTGTATCATGGTTGTTGTTGTAATTTTTTTACCATAAGATGAAACAATTGCAGCCAAATCCCAGCTGTGAACTGTACACACATGTACACACACACACACACACACACACACACACACACACACATCAGTAACGGCAGGATTCAGGGAAACAAAAATGGCATTCACTCACCAACAGAGAAATTTGTTTATTTAATGCTAGATTTCTAAGGATTTCTACAAGTAATTACATGAAGTCTAACATAGGCACTTGTATGCATATTTTGTTAAATTTGATACCTAAAGTGTTTGTATGTATCTTAAACAATCTGCACTGATATGTGCTTTGTAGTTCCCACAGTATGGTACCCTGTGGAGTGTGTACATGAACTTTAACCACAAGCGTTTGGAGCCATGGGAGAAGATAATCCCCTCATTTAAATACAACAAAGAGCAGCCATTTTTTGAGATGCTGGTTCCCACCACAGACACCGTCCGCTACGGATACCTGATGGAGAAACTGCTATTTGTGCGGCGTTCTGTACTCTTCACTGGCAGCACTGGAGTGGGAAAGGTGAGAATTCCCATACATTAGTGTACTGCACAATGACTGCTACTGGAAAAGCTTCCCACCTCAAACATCATTTTTAGTTGTGATTTTAAAGGTTTAAATGATAGCTCCTCTATTATCTATGGACACCCAGAAACCCCATGCTCGTTTCCCTACACAAGGTCATTTATGCATATCTTCACCCAATTATAGCATAGCCAGTTTCTGTGAAACTTGCTGTCAAGTTATAAAGTGGCCAGTGATGCCAAGTGTGTTGGAGGAAGCACCTGTTAGTTCACACCATCTATAGGTCATCAATGCAGGTCAGCAGCAACTGGGGTCATTGTTCATAGGGGCAATTTTCAAATTAGAAATTTTGAGGGAGAGGTGAGAGGATATCATGAAAAAATGAAAAAAATTAAATGAACACTAAGAATACATTGTAAATTCATAAAAGTAAAACTATAAAAACTTCACACAACTATTCCAATAAACTTTAATACAATAGATATGTAGGTTTTAAAGGCCATTGTAAAAATACATATCAGAACACCCAAGTGTTCAATGACTGTTAAGGTTTGGTGCCTTATTTTATTGTGAAAAAGAAATTTTTGGTATGGCAAGTCAGATAATGAAGACTAAAACTTGGTAAACAAGACACCATTGGAGTCAGTGTAATCAAAGAATTTCTATATTAAAGAATTCCTGTGTGTCTATCCCTTGCAGTCTGTTGTGGCTCGGGGCCTTCTTAACAGCATCCAGGAAAAAGCAGGATACCTTCCTGTCTACATCAGCTTCTCTGCTAAGACGTCCTCCGCCTGCACTCAAGAGATCATTGAGTCCAAACTGGAGAAAAAGAGGAAAAACATCCTGGGTGGGAGTGCAAGATTTTTAAGGACAATAAACATCTGAACCTAGTAATTTAACGAACCATGCTTGGTTAAGTGTATGCTAACTTACTGTTGACAATTTACAATATCTGTATAACAATGTCATTGACAGCAACAGTATATGCAGTCACCATCAGCAATCGCTGAGTCACATCCTTTTAAAAGCAAAAAAATATCATGTTAACATTAGCATTGTCATTGTGGCAATGCTTAGTATTATGCATTTTCCAGGTTGATCTTTCAGATAATGTACATTAGCTTGTAATGCTTTTCATTGACAGACCCAAATCATTATAGAGCTACATAAAAAACACCAACAATGAGGGGCTGCAACAGTATTGGCTGAAAGCTGCATTACCACCGTCATTCAAATGCTGCAATGTAGGGAGTGTATCTAAAAACTTAAAAAAAAAATAAAAATCTGCAGCAAGGTATCTTTAATGAGCTAAAACATGCAAAAGTTGTAATAACCTTGAAAGATGACAATTCCTTTGTTAATCCATCCATCTATTCATCAATTTATACAGTTGTCCTTCATTTTCCCACTTCCTCCGTTCTTTGACTTATCAACCCTCTCACCGCCATCAGTCTGTCAGTCTTGTATTAGCTAATCCTTTTCTTCTCATTTCTTCATCCTTTTTCTTTTTCCCTCCCTCTAGGTGCTCCTGGTAACAAGAAGTTAGTGGTTTTTGTGGATGACCTAAATATGCCCAAGCTGGACAGTTATGGCTCCCAGCCCCCTGTAGAACTCTTGCGTCAGTTCCAAGACTTTTCTGGCTTCTATGACAGGAACAAATTCTTCTGGAAGGAGATCCAGGTATGAATTTACACAAATAATATGAGGTAATTTACCATGGATCTATGATTATCTGTGTGCATTGAGCTCGTTTTGGTTGCTTACAGTTCCACAGTAGGTTATTTTTGTAGTTTCTTATAGATATGTTTGTCCTCTTTATTAATCATCAAACAGACTAGAAAAAACAGCCTTCAGTAGTCATTTAGAACAGATGTCTTTGACAGGCCATGTAAAACGTTCCAAAATTTTGAGAAATTTTCTTGGCTTACTGAGTTAGCCATCAGTTTAAAAAAAAGACAAAGACATTCACACATGTGCGCACGCACACACACACACAAGACTGATTGTAATATAGACTGTATGTTATGTCTTGTAATGTGGTTGAGTGTGTGTACTGAATTTTTGCCAGTGTGCAGGTGTGTCCTTGTGATGGGATAACTATAAGCAACAGATTCAGGAGAAATCACGCCTGTGGTTATGATTAATCTTTTGTGATAATGCATTGCACCATAGACAAACACATACAAGTACATTCATGTAGTTATCAGTGTTTAAATTGGAGAAGAAATTGTTATATTCAAGGGGTGGTGTGTTTGCTCTGGAAAAAAATTTAAGCAAACAGCCTATTATTTCTTCATTATACTTGTTGTTCCATTCACTTGTCCCCTTAGTGTGAAGTGCTTTTTAAAAATGTAAACTTTAGCCCTGATATACTGTACATCCTTTTCAGAATTTTAATGTGTTGTCCAAAATTAAAACCTGAGTGCATCCAGAGGCAGTGCAGCAAAAGACACCTATAGATGAAGTGACTGTGTTTTCCTTCCCAGTGAATCTGATTACTTTCACAGTCCAAATCTAATATTTTCCCTCATCAAAAAAGCATATGTAATAGTTTTTTTTAACTAAAGAAATGCTAATATAGTTTCTCTACTACCTCTGGTTTTCCAGATGATGCATTGTTACTATTATTGCTTACTGTTAGATACATTTGATGAAGTTTCCTATGGGAAACATGTTTCCATTCCTTTTGTCCAGTTTTTTTTTATTTTTCATTTTTGGCCATTCTACTTTCCTCACCTCCTTTCATACAGGAAATGACCATTGCAGCAGCATGTGCTCCTCCAGGAGGGGGACGCAACCCTGTGACTCCCCGATTTATACGCCACTTCAGCATGCTGTGTCTGCCCACACCCTCAGAGCACAGCCTCAAACAGATCTTCAAAGTCAGGATACACACACGTGAACACTTACATACATTGCTCTCAATGAGTTTTCACATGTGCTTTTACAGCTTTAGAGCTCAGTGGTATCTTACTCTTGCTCCAGCTCTCACACTCTTTCTCATTTCTCCAATTCACCCCAAACTTCACTTTCCTTTAATCACACTCTATTACTTCTTTCATGCTTTTTATAAACTCTCCAAACTTTCTCTTCCTTCCTAACCTTCCTCCAGGCCATCCTGAACGGTTTCCTAAGTGAGTTTTCCCAAGCAGTGAAGGACTGTGCCGGACAGATTGTGGACGCAGCTGTGGAGATTTACAACCGTTTGAGTGTGGATCTGCTTCCGACTCCAGCCAAGTCCCACTATGTCTTCAATCTCAGAGACCTCACCAAGTGTGTCCAAGGTAAGGCATATTGTTTCTAGTACAGAGTCAAACAGAACTCAATCAACAACCAGGACTCTGCATTGAACAGTTTCAGTTGTTACATCTGCCAACAACTAACTGCTCTTAGCTGTTTGCTACCATGGCTCTACAGTCATAGATTTTTCAATTTTTTTGAGTTTTTAAAATGTTGTAGATGAAAGGTAAACATAAAATATGACAGAGAAAAAGGGAAATGGGCATACAATTGAAATACAGGCAAACAGTATGGACACACACCCTTTTCCTTGAATTTGCTGAAAGAGACTGACAGATAGAGTGTCTAAATCTTTGTACCTTCACAGCATAAGACACAGTTCCGATTTATCTCTTGAAGCTAAATTATCAACATTTATAAGCTCTGTCTCATCCTCATGCTCCCAAATCATCTGCACCATTACACCCTCTGCCTCCTTTCCCTTGATTCCTCCCCTTTTTTGCCAGCAGGCATCATCAGAGCATGAAGATGAACTGAATTGACTTTAACCACTGTTTTCTATATACTACTTGTTCAACATAGGCAAAGTGCATTACTCATACAAACAGAGCCATTTTGCAAAATGTATACTATCGTTTGTGAGGGGCAGTAAACCTGCACCTACTCTTCCCATTTTCTGATAATGTTGACATCACATTACCTCTCTTTGTGAAACTTTATCTCCTTTTCTGTTGCATTCATTTGTATTCATTCCATTATCTTTAGATGGTGAGCAGCAAAAACTAGCTTTTTCAGAAAACACTGATGAAAATACTGTCTACTTTCTCCATCAGGCCCCTTGTTTCACATTCTTAAACAGTCCCACATATATCCAAAGACTCACATAAATTTTTATGATAAGTTCTATATAATTTTTCTTTATTTTTCATTTAAGGTATCTTGTAGCTTTATGGTGTTTTTCCCTGTTTTAAAAAATGCCATAGATTGCTGTACTTTTGTACTTGTTTTTCTGCCCATCATTTTGTTTTTCTTTTAGATATTTTTTATGAGTCCTTTATTTATCCCATTGTTCCTGGGTAATATGCATATTTATTAAAAGTGAAAAATCTTCTTGATGTTCAGGCATATTGCAGTGTGAGCCAAGTCAAGTGAGAGATAAGAACCAGATCTTCCGTCTCTTCTGCCATGAGTGTCAGCGGGTGTTCCATGACAGACTCATCAACAACCAAGATAAGACCTATTTCAACACCATCGTCTGTGAGATGGCCAGTAAGAACTTTTTGACTATTTAATGTCACTTTTGTTTCTTTACCAGTTGAAGAATACCCCTCTTTTTGACTCTCTCTCTCTCTTTCTTCTAGGCAAATATTTTAATATTAATATGGAGCCCTCGTACTTTGTAACTCAACCCATCATATATGGAGACTTCATTAAGGTCAGATCAGAAAGTGCTTGATAAGTCCAAAAAACATTTGGTTTTAATGTTTACACTGCAATACCTCACAACCTTTATTTATTCCCTCTGCTTTCCATCTCATTAACCCTTATAGATGGGTGCAGAGAAAGAAGATCGTCTGTATGAGGATCTGACAGACATGAATAAGATCCAAACTGTCCTTCAGGACTACCTAGATGATTACAACATGACCTTTTCCAAGGAGACCAAGCTGGTTTTCTTCCAGGATGCCATTGAGCATGTCTCCAGGTGTATACTTGCAAACTTGCACCATGGAAATTCCAGATTTTTTGTACAGTAAATTTTTATTAAATGGTTAACGGATTTTAGTTGTAGGTGGTACAAACTGTGAGACAAAAGTTATATGAAAAAAGTTACTCTAGCAACTGGATGGTATCTGTAAAATTCCTGCCCAAGACCTTTACTTATACTATCATTTTGTGCAATGACAGTGATAATCTCTATGTATATGTTACTGCTAATGATAAGGTACCTCTTAAAATGATGAGCTTTGATAGAAATAATTTGTTTATATACGCCAAGTCTTTGCATATATGACTATCAGTAGTGATGTGTCAAGGATATAACTCCACACAAATATGTTGTTTAGTAATAATGACTGTTCAGTAAGTACAGTAAGACTGTCTTGCTCAAAGACACAGAGAAACAATACATACGTGGTGTAGAACCAGTGATCTTTATATATCTTTCTAACCACAACATTTTGTTTGTTTTTCTGTTACAAGTGTTGACAATGAGTTGGCCTCTCATCTTCTAGGATTGCCCGTATGATTCGCCAGGAGAGAGGCAACGCTCTGCTAGTTGGAGTGGGAGGTACAGGCAAGCAGTCACTCACTCGGTTAGCAGCCCACATGTGTGGGTACCGCTGCTTCGAAATTGAACTGAGTCGAGGCTACAACAGTGACTGCTTCCATGATGACTTGAGAAGGCTCTACAAGATGGCTGGTGTGGAGGGAAATAACATGGTGTTCCTATTTACAGACACTCAGGTATTAGGGATGGACTTGACTTTTAAAGGAGTACACTTTTTTTTTAATTTTCTTTAACACATGCAAGTACTACTTTACTTTACTACTGTCCACTCTCTGTTGCCTGCCGTAGGTTGTGGCAGAGGAGTTTTTGGAGGATATCAACAACATGCTGAACTCTGGTGAGGTGCCTAACCTTTTTGAGAAAGATGAGCTGGAACAAGTACTGGCTGCCATCCGCCCTAAAGCCAAAGAGGCTGGAATCAGTGAAGAGAACAGGGATGAGGTACACACAGACACAAACACACACAGTACTGTAGAAAGCATATATCATTCAGGCAGTAAAAATAAAGTTCATTATTTATTTCAACATTTGCAAACAAACAGAGTAATTCAGATTGCCTGTATAGATGATCAGGATAAATGATCGAGTTGGAAAGTCGCCAAAATTCACATGTCTGTCAGTGAGACTTCCTGTATGGTTAGCTTCTTTTTTGAAAGTTTTTTATTAATATTATTTGTTCAATATTAACTACAAATCTAACAGACTTAAACAATATCTACACAAATAGCAACTCATTTTGTTTTATAAACTGATTTCTACAAAGTCGCAGGTGAAAATGATTTCATTTTACTTAGATATTTTGATTCAAATGGTTGCCCAGACGGATAGTGGTTTACTCAAGGATAAGACTTCTAATGTACCGAAAGGGATAGTTTTTTTAAATATGCTGATTTCTTTTCTGATATGAATGATCCCACTCTCATTCTGTACAGATGTGCAGCTACAGTCAGAAGGCAGTGAGCTTAGCTTTACAGAAAGACTGGAAACAGGGGGAACAGTGAGCCTGGGAGGACTGATCCTTGAGTAGACCCACAACTGAAAGGGTCTGAGGCCAATTTACTGTCACCAGTGGCAGCACAAAGATTCCCTTCATAGAGATTTGAAATAAACAGTCTAAAACAATACCAGATATGTTCCTGTAAGATCCAAGATTTAAAAAACAATGAATGGCCACTGCTAAAAGATAATTAAGAATTTACATAACATTTCAGAAAGAAAACTTATACATACATTCATATACTTGCCCTCAGGTGAGCTTTAGGGAAAAAAAAATCAGCCTTCAATGTTATCTGTCCTCTGAAACCAAACCTCAGAGTTATAGAATCTTCTCTGCATGTGTGGTTGTACCTTCAGGTGTTCCAGTATTTCATCTCTCGTGTACGGGAGAAGCTGCACATTGTGCTGTGCATGAGTCCCTTGGGCAATGCCTTCAGGTCCCGCTGTCGCATGTTTCCTTCACTGGTCAACTGCTGCACCATTGACTGGTTTGTGCAGGTATGTTGAGACAGCTCTTATTTTTCTACTGGTGTATACTAATCTGTTTGGTTTGGGTTTGAGAAACTGAAGATCATCAGAACATAATTATCGTGTATATGGAGAAATAGAATATAAACACAATCATACTATCTGATGCATAGGTAATAGCACACACATGTTGTAGGGATCACCTACATGCATACAGACAAACTACCCTCCTAGTCTCTGTTGAATCACAGTCCAAAACACCTTTCTTCTGTCAGTCTTTTTAACATTCCCACCATGATGCTGGTCCTGGTCCTGGCAAAAATGTAATTTCTTTTCCTCTGTCTTATGAATTTCCACCCTCTTTTTATCTCATATTTAATTTTTCTGATTTTACATCTGTCTGCTCTGTCATCCAGCATTCTCTTCTTCTTTATTTTCAATTTGCATTATTATAATTGTCCTTAATAATAATTAGAATTTTTAATTTTAACTCTGTTGCGAATCTTGTAATTACATCTTTATTGAATTTCTTCTGTTATCGCATTTTGTACAATATTTTATGCATTCTTATAACTGCTCTTTGGAATCACTGTTCAATCAGGAGCTAAAAGCCAAAGGGTACATTTCCTTGCTCTTGCTGTGAAACTTATCTCACCTTGTACTCTTCCCCTTTACCTTGTGATTCCCAGTGGCCTCGGGAGGCACTGCTGTCTGTTTCTCAGGCCTTTTTCCAGAATGTGGACTTTGGCAGTGAGGAGCTGAAGCAGAACCTCTCAGCCATGTGCGTGGAGATACATGTTAGTGTGACTGATACTGCTGAGCACTTTTACTTGGAGCTGAGACGCCGATACTACACCACACCTACCTCCTACCTGGAACTCATCAACCTCTACTTGGGAATGCTTGAGGAGAAAAGACAGCATTTAGTGCTCGTATGTTTAAGCATCAATATGCATGACCAATTATCAGTTCAAATGATGAGTTTTTAGTGTTGGTAGAAAAATCTTAGGGATATTCTTCTCTCAGATCCACTTCTTTGCAGCAATGGCTGTGACTTCAACTTGCAGGCATAGTATGCATGATACATGTGTTTGTGGGGGTGTTCATAAATAGGCCAGGGAACGGGTGAAAAATGGTATGACCAAACTACTGGAGACCAATGAGCTGGTGGACAAAATGAAAGTGGACCTGTCTGCTCTGGAGCCAGTCTTGAAACAGAAGTCCATTGATGTTGATGCTCTCATGGAGAAGTTGACTGTCGACCAGGAGAGCGCTGATGAGGTCTGTGTGTATGACAGAGAGAGAGAGAGAGAGAGAGAGAGAGAGAGAGAGATACGGTAGTGTTGTCACAAAACTTTAAAAATTAAGTTGCCTTAAAAGGCAAAAAGAAGCATGATACCCTTTTTTCATTTCTCCAGTGTTTGCGTGTATAAAAAATATATCCTTTCCCAAGGTGCGTAATGTAGTGAAAGAAGATGAGGCTTTAGCCAAGGTCAAAGCTGAGGACACCCAGGCCATAGCTGATGATGCCCAGAGGGACCTGGATGAGGCTCTGCCAGCCCTGGAGGGGGCCAATCAGGCTCTTAATTCTCTGGACAAGGCTGACATCTCTGAGATCAAGGTGTTTACCAAACCCCCAGACCTAGTCATGACTGTCATGGAGGCTGTCTGCATCCTGCTCAACTGCAAGTCAGTATGCTTCTCTCTTTTTCTAAAAAAAAATAAAACCTTTCTTCCTCAAAGATTTTTGATTAGAACTCTGTCTCCTTCTCTCTTCACTTACAAATAACTAGTTATGTCAGATCCTAATATTCAATTTAATTGAATATTGAAATATACAAAGTTAGTGATAACAGATGCATCTCTTAGGACTTTTTTCGTAATAAAGTCAGTGGACCATACTAGACGTTAAGGCCTTGGCAAAATATTATTAATCTCTATATGATGAGTGTTTCATTTGTTCAGCACATTTGAATTAATCCAACACAATAATGTCAAATGTCATCTGTAGAGAGTGTCTAATTCTGTCAGATCAAAATGAAATACCTGAGTATCCCCGAGATGTTAGGATAAGTAAAGAATCAGGAAAATATATTAAACCAATGTCTCTTTCCTAAAAAAAAAAGAAAACTCATTGGACATGCCGATATCATTCTATTTATTATGATAATCCAGTATCCTTCATCATCTTAGATGAACGTTATTGATAATGATAACTTCAGCATTATGGGTATCAACATCATTTCAGTCATTTCAAAAATGAACCTCATTTTAATCACAATCTTTTCTGTGGTTTTACAGTGAGATTTCGACCTATTTTTTAATCCCGTATATTTTTTTAGTCAGCATTCAGGGGGATTAACCTTCCATCTCATGACTCGACACTTATCCCTCTGTCAAACTTTAAATTTCATTAGTCATTAATCTCCTGCATTGTTGCACTAAATCCAGTCCTGCCCAATATCCAGTCTATTTGAACCCTTTACTGCTCAATGTTCCAACCACAGCATATTTACACTATGTAGAACTTTTACTTTCAGCTAATACTTTGTAGAGTTACATTAATATGAATGTTTATTATATATATTGATATATTATACTCTTGTTGTTTGTTTCTTCATTCTTGAGTCAGGATATATGTCTTATTGTTGAATTGTGTTTTGTGATTTGCAACCATTATGGGTTTCTCAAAGATGAATCCTTAAATTATATTTCTGATATCATGATGTGAAATGTTTCACATTGCTATGTGCCTTGGTTGTTTGTAAGTACTGTTTCATTCTTAATAATAGCAGATAACAGTTCCGGGGTGGCTTAGCCAGCTCTTGCACCATGTGTAACAACCTGCCAGACTCAAACTGAAAATCAGCATACATAATATTTTTGTGATATTTATTTTTTCCCCATATGAATTAAGGTATTATCTTTGTTTCCTTTTTAACAGCTCCTTTCATGCATGCCCTTTTCCTTACAGACCAGACTGGTCCAGTGCCAAGCAATTACTGGGAGATGCCAATTTCCTCAGGCGACTGACAGACTATGACAAGGACAATATTAAGCCCCAGATCCTGCTGAAACTGCAAAAATACATCAACAACCCTGATTTCATACCTGAGAAGGTTTGTTTGGATTTCATTTCAAAAACTCTGATATTCAGTAGATATTTAGGTTTGGAATAAATAACAGCTTAAGCTTTAATTATGGCATTATGGTCATACATATGCCACTGAAATGAGCTATGCACATTTTGTGATCGTATAACCTGGTTATAAATTACAGAACATTAAACAGTATGTTTCATTAGATGCTTGATTCCTTATTGTTTTGCTGCTGCTAGGTGGAGAAGGTGTCCAGGGCCTGCAGATCCATGTGCATGTGGGTCAGAGCCATGAATCTTTACGCCAGAGTTCTCAAAGAAGTCGGCCCAAAGAGAGAAAAACTGGCCAAAGCACAGGTCAGTAATGTAGAGTGCAGTTGATTACACAGCAATTAGAATATACAATACATACATGAACTAAGGACTTATAAATATTGTTTTATACAGTAAACTTGTGCTTCAAAATCTCACTACGGACTATTTCTTTGTGAAATCTGTTGCCCATTATACATTAGACGTACAGTAATGATGAGAGTAAAAGTAAAATTTGGCTCAAATATTCTAAGGGTGTCTAAAGGTTTTATTAAGGTATTTCCCTCTGTCTTTTTCTCCCTCTGTACCAACCCATGCAGGAGGAACTGGATATGACCATGGTGACCCTGAGAGAGAAGCAAGAAAGGCTTCAGGAGGTGGAGAACCAGATCCAGGTCCTACAGGAGCAGTTTGACAGTAGCTTAAATGAGAAGGAGGATTTGGGTGAGGGCTGCACTCTTTATGCTACCACTTTAAATTGTCTAGTTCTTAAATTGCCCATCTACTGTATCTACTAATCTGTGTGGAGATGGAGCATATTCCACAAGAAAGGCCATTCTGCTGTCTCTTTCATTGTTCAAGGAGGTTTCATTACTCATTGAAACTGAGGAAAAAAAACTGTTTTCCAGCATTCACCTCTTCAGCAGCTAATTTTTTTTTTTGTCTTTGTCTTTATGACCCTTTTCCATCCTCAAAGTTAACACCATGGCTCTAACAGAGGCTCGGTTGATCAGGGCAGGGAAGCTAACTTCTGCTCTAGGTGATGAGCAAGTACGCTGGGATGAGAGTGTTTCCCTATTTGAGCAAGAGATCATCAATGTGGTGGGAAATGTCTTTATTGCAGCTGCTTGTGTAGCCTACTATGGAGCCTTCACTTCACACTATAGACACCTGGTAAGTATAATGTACATTGGTGCAGTTCCAAGCTTAAGGGCTACTGTGGTAGACAGTATGGATAACTTGTGAGTCCATTATGAGTGTTCTGTAGAGTCTCACACCTCACTGCAATACAGTGCACTCCATAAGAAACGAATTGGGCCGAGTTGCCTCATTATGTTATTTGTACCTCATATGTGAGATCCACTTCTCATTATAGTAATGTCACTGAATCCATGTGTACATAATTAGAATACAGAAGTAAAGTGATTAAAATTTTATTATAAGCGAAAAGGGGAAAATATGAGAAGTTTACAAAAACCAAGAGGTTTAAAAATGACCTAAAATTGTTTTTCAATCAAAACAAAAAACAGGTGAAGTAAAACTGTATGCACTAATACGTGTGTGTGCTCCCTTTCCTCAGCTAATTGAACAGTGGATAATACAGTGCCAGGAGCTGAACATCCCCATCAGTTCCAGCTTCAGCCTGATCAATATTTTGGGTGACCCATTTGTTATCCGCCAGTGGAACACAGAAGGGCTGCCTCGTGACACCGTCTCTACAGAGAACGGGATCCTGGTGACCTGGGGCCGCCGCTGGCCTCTAATGATTGACCCACAGGATCAGGTGAACTAGAAACTAGGATCATTCAGTGTCTTTCAGGAGCAATTTGTTTTTGATAAGTTTATTATTCAAGGACCTTAAATTTTTCATTAATCTATTTAACAGGTTGATTTATATACACTGGGTTATAAAATTTAAATGAAAAAGAATTTAATCCCACAGATTCCTTGTCTCAGAAATTCTTTGGGATTTGATTTGTTTTAAAACACTGGTTACATGGCTGCAGTACCAGCATAAAGAACACAAAACTCTCAAAATAGAACTTCCTGTCAGACACTGTCAGAGACAAAGTCACAGACAGGCCCCTGCCCCAGGACATACACGCAATGTCCAGCTACCAAACATAGAAAGGGCACAAACCAGCTCACTCAGACTGCACAGGGAGGAAATATTGTCACAGCTTTATTTTTTTAGCTTCCATGTAGCTCTGCTCTTTGTCCCAACCACTGACAAGTCTAATTTTCTCTCCTGTCACATTTGAATATTTTTTCTCCTCCATCCATGTAACTCTTTCTGTTATTCTTTATTTTTTATTATTATTTTATTTATTGTTATTTTCATTATTATTATTATTATTTTCATTTTTACAATATTCCAAAAATTTAAAGGCCATATAATTTTCACCCTCAGGCAAACCAATGGATCCGCTCCAAGGAGTCCAAGCATGGTCTAAAGGTGATCAAGTTGACGGACCCAAGCTTTCTTCGTACCCTAGAGAATGCAATTCGCATGGGCATGCCTGTACTGCTAGAGGAGGTAGGAACACACTCCCAATATCAAGGTTAAACATGCTTGATCATAAAAAAAGTTATTTTTTATGTTAAAATATAGTTTCATTCTCAATTTAACTTTGGTTTATAAGACCTTTATTAGACAGCAGTGTATATTGTATAATGTGTATATTCTTGTGTTCCTGTACTGTGTTGATAGTTAAAGGAGACCCTAGACCCAGTGCTAGAGCCCATCCTGCTAAAGCAAACATTTGTAGTTGGTGGACGCACATTGATTCGAATCGGCGACTCAGATGTTGACTATGACAAAAACTTCAGGTTCTATATGACCACTAAGATGGCTAATCCGCACTACCTACCAGAGGTAAGGAAAGCACACACACACTCCTTTAAATTTGCAGATTAACTGGCTTAAGTAATTGTGTCTCTGATGTACAATCTTAGGTTGCTATTGAGGCTTGAGAAAACATACATGTTATGTGGAATAAAAAATATTAAAACACACAAGAACATTTATATCCTACTGCCGTGGTGGTACAGTGCATGTTGGATTGACTCAGTGCTACCTTGCTGAAATGGCATCAACAATTGCAAGAATTGTTAAATGATGTAGTCATTTGCCAGAGTTTTCCTACTGTGCTGTTCCCCTTTATTCTCCAACAGCCCAGGAGAGTAACAGCACCCAAATTAATTTGTTTATTATTCAGGGATTTTATTTTTTATTCATCTGTTTAACCCAAAGTTTCACACATTGTGCAAAACTTTAGGGGATGTTAAAGTATACACACTGGCTTATAAAACCTAAAGTAAACAATATTTTATTCCATAGATTCCTTTGTCTAAGAAACTTCTTTGAGATTTAATTAGTAATACATGGTTGCAGTACCCTTGTGCAGTTCCCTTTTATTCACAAACCAGTCCAGGAGAGCAGCAGAACCCTGTGAATATAAGCTTTTACAGTCTTAATTCAAACCAGCAGTGCGTGAAGGCAGTAGCAGACCGTAAAGCCTTTATGTTTGATATCAGCTTTCAAATGCACAGAGGATTCAAAGTGAAGTGGCAGATAAAATCCAACACGTGGTTAAAATTATTTTGAGAATGAATAAGTGTTTATTGCACATGTTGAATTTTAGGTGTCTGAATGAAAAAGGATGGCTGTCACTCATAAGCCAAATGCATTCTGTTTTTCTTTGACAGTTTCACATGGTTTTGTTCAATTTAAAGTACTGTCTGTGTGGGTTTCTGTTGGCTTTCAGGTGTGTATTAAAGTTACGATCATCAATTTCACTGTGACCAAGTCTGGCTTGGAGGACCAACTGCTTAGGTAGATAGACATACATGGAAAACAAATATTGTGTCCGATTCAAACCATGCGATTCACACTTGCAAAACTCTATATATATATATATACATCAATAAGACTATTTGCACTTGTAGCTTGACCAGGTTCTCCAGCAAGTAATATTTTTATTAGATTTATTTTCTTCCCCCCACTTTTTTTCTCTATACTGATCTTTCTGCTTCCCCTCTCCCTCCCCTCAGTGATGTGGTACGTCTAGAGAGTCCACATCTTGAGGAACAGAGGAATGAGCTGATTGTGCGCATCAACAATGATCGCATTCAGCTGAAAGATATCGAAGACCGTATCCTTAAGCTTCTTTTCACCTCTGAGGGGAATATACTAGATAATGAGGAGCTTGTTCAGACTCTCCAGGAGTCAAAGGTAAATCTGAGATAAAGGCAAAGGAAATACCAACATTTTTCTTGTTCTGTATTAGTAAGGTGATGAATTTGACATGATCTGTCATCATCTACAAAAATAATTTTCACTTCTTTTTTTGGAATTTTCATTGTTAAGCTGTTATTGTTTTGTTTTTTTTTTCTTCCTTTCCTCCCCCATATCTGCTTGCTGTTCCTCTCTTTTCTTTTTCTGGATTTTTTTCCTTTCTTTTTCCACCATACTTCAGGTTACATCGGAGGCCATAAAGCACCGTCTGGAGGAGGCTGAGGCTACTGAGCTGATGATCAACTCTGCAAGGGAGCGCTACCGACCCGTGGCCACCCGAGGCTCTCTCTTGTACTTTGTCATTGCCAGTCTCTCTGAAATTGATCCTATGTACCAGTTCTCCCTCAAATACTTCAAACAGGTGAGAGAGAGCAATGTGGCTTTATTACACAATTCACAGACAAATCTCCATCTGATTTTTTTAAGCTTTTTTCACAAACACATTCTGAAATGGCTTCAAGCACCCATGTAACATGATTATCTTCTTCATGTCAAATATTTCTCTGTCTCATTCTTGTTCCTTTCTTTCTCATTTGCTAGCTATTTAACTCCACCATTGAGACGTCAGAGCAAAGCAGTGTGCTAGAAGAGCGTCTCAAGATCCTGCTAGACCAGATCTTGCTCAACTCTTACATCAATGTGTCCCGGGGCCTCTTTGAGCAGCACAAGCTTATCTACAGCTTCATGTTGTGTGTAGAGATCATGAGGCAGCGTGGCGAAATTTCTGATGAGGAATGGCACTACTTCCTAAGAGGAGCTGTTCCCTTGAAAAAGGTGGGGTGTGATAATCGAGTCAAAAAGTTCAGACTAATAAATTGCTGGTTTCATATGAAAATATGTATAATAAAAGAGGGGGATTTTTCTTGGTGCAAATTATATGATGATCCATGAATAGTTTTTATACATACATTTTTTTGATAATTTATCATTCACTTCTGTTGTACTTGTTTTTTTTTTTTTAACTTAAAGAATTATCACGTATAAATATTTTCACAAATAATTAAAAAAATCAATAGGAATCTCAGCAACCTCATGGTGTCCATGACAATTCTTGTCTCAGGTGAACATAGCAAAGAATTTGTGTCCTTTCCTTTTTTGTGTGTGTTTGTCACTGTCATCATAATAGTAAATGGATGTTTACTGTCACAGGCGGTGGGCTCCTGATATAAATATTGGAGAAAAGGTTTTTCTCTGACTCTTCTTACTTAATTCCCTACATTTTCTAATCAACTGACTTACCCTGACTAGAGGTATACATTTTCAATTACATCATAACAGTACATTCTAATTAACTTGTAATGTGAAATCAGATTTTGCTAAGCTATAGCCTAACACCCCCACTATGTTAATAGTTGGTTCAACTGGCATAGCACATTGAGTTGAATTACATCCGTTCAGCTATTCGGAGTTTGAATATACCAGAACATTACTTACTGCTAGTAAGAAGATTTTACCATTGACACCAGAAAGAGTCATAAGGCATGAGGCTTAATTGCCTGCTGGAATAGGAAGATAATGGCCCATTTTTAACTGTGTCATGAGCTCCAAATAAAAAAAAAAAAAAGATTTTTTTTTCCATCCTTTTTTTGCTTCCAGGTATTCTAATTAATAATATAAAATAGAAAAAATTCTTACAGTTTGATGGCTGTATCCTCTAGAATAAAGGTAAAGAAGGAGCTTTTTCAAAAATCCACTCTGGTTGGCCTCTAGACAGTATCTTCATTCTCTCATGATGGGATTGAGTTGATGGCGGGGAACAAAAGTCCTTTGTCACAAAGTGACAGTCAGGCTGTTGCTGTCTCTTGGCCAGCTTATTGCTGAGGAACTAAGGATGGTGGAAACACAGACAGTAGGAAAGAGACAAAGGAACAAATGCGAAAACCTTTCTGTGGAGGGGCTCACAAATAAATATTTCTGTGAATGAGAGATAAAAACTTTGAGTTTATCTCTGTTTGTCAGCTGTCCATACAACCTGCATGTAGCATGCTAATAGGCCTTGAGCTATAAATGCTAAAGTCACAGTATCTCAAGTCAGACACACTAAGGTCCTTCTGGACACGTTCAAGAGGGACTAAATGAGGTCATATGAAATCCTCAGGTCCCTGTTGATCAGAAAATATCCCAACTTGCATATATTTTAATAGTTTTCTTTGAGTGATTGCTGATTCTTTCACTTTTCTTTCTCTCTCTATGATATATTTCCCTATAATTCTTATCTTCTCTCTCACACCCTGGTGGGGCAAAAAGGGGATGCAGCTGAGGCACCAATGGTTTGGGCAATGAATAACAGGGAAGGTTGAGTAGAGCAATGAATAAAAGGACCTTTGAGATTTAGCTCTGGTTTTATTTATGAGTTCAGATGGTTTTGAGACCACATTACAGATTAGTCAGTACCACCCAGGGGTATATTCATGTTTTCACCCACCATTTGGCCTTCATTTATATGGCATTAGTTAGGCTGCAGGTGCTGCCTATCAGCTATTGTGATCCTCATGCTAATGCTGTCCTTCCTTCCTTTTCTTCACCTCTGTGTTTCTGTCTTCTGACTTTTGTAGCTGCGATATATTCATCATTTATGCTTCTCGTGATAATTTTTAGCTTTTCATATTTCTCTTTAGATTTCGATGCCACTATTTTTCATCTATAACATCAACCTTACTTGGATGTTTTGTATCATTGAATCATTCTCTTTATATTTCTTTCTTTATTGAACTCTTTTTTTTATCCTTCTTCACTGCCTCTCAACTAAAGGTTTGTCCTCCATCTTTTTTCCCATCTGCTTCCTGTATTGATGTATCATCTCCTTTTTATATTTCCCCTTCTTCCAGGACTATGTGGAACGGCCAGATGTGCCATGGCTAAGTGATTTTTACTGGCAAACATGTTGTGAGCTCGAGGACACAATGCCCTGCTTCAAGGGCATCTCCAAGGAAATCACCAGAATCCATATCAACATCCAGCTGGGTAATACAACCCCTTATTTATCAGTATATTAAGAGTATGGTATTTCTGCTAAAAAAGATAAGTAGAAGGTTTGACCAAGATACAAAACATAATTCTTCACTGTCAGTCTTGGCTATTCTAGTCATTCTACTATCCCTCCTTTATCACATAGTGTACAAATATGTAGGTAAACTACTACAGACATCTCAAAGATTCACTCGTAAATATTTTTGTAGGATTAAATGACAGTTGCCTCTCCTTTAGGACATTTTCAAGCATCTCTTAATCAAGAGACCTGGAAAGACTATGTGTCAGATTTGCCACCTCTTGAGGAGTCCAAAGAGGTGAAGAAAGATAGCGATATCAGAGGATACTGGAATGAGAGGTTGGGGGCCTTCCAGAAGCTAGTCCTTATCAAGAGCTTCATGGAAGAGAAGGTGACTCTCTATAAAGTCTATAGAAAGATACAATATCTATTAAGGTTTTGGAGAATTTTTGTCTGCGTATTTACAGGATCAGAGGAAGCATTCGAAATGAGAAGAACTGTTGCCAGTGTTAGTTGATTTTGGTAGTTTCACTGATTCACGATAATTCTGGCATGTAGCCCTCGGCAAGACCCTGCAAATGATTCTTCTGTCCTTTTCATTCCAAAAAAAATTCCAGGAATGTCAGCAATTGGTTCTTATAAAATGAAGCCTTCCTCATCTCTGCAGTGATGTTCTGTCCACTTTGGATAAAAACTACCTTTTTACCCATTTAATTTTATTTCTATTTGTGTCCTGTGTCACTTTACCATTTACCTTGTTTTTCCTTGCACTTTCTTTGACATACTGTACTTCCTTCCGCTCATTGCCAGGTGATGTTGGCAGCAACAGAGTTTGTGATTGTCAGCCTGGGGAAACAATTTGTAGAAAACCCTCCAGTTGACCTGGGTAACATCTACAACGACATGTCCCCCTCCACCCCACTGGTCTTCATTCTCAGTACAGGATCGGACCCCATGGGTGCCTTCCAACGTTTTGCAAAAGAGAGAGGATGTCTAGACAGGTGAAAAAAATTGCACAGTCTTTGAGAAATTTGAAACATGATCAAAATTATCTAAATGATCATATTTATTATGATAACCTGCATATACAGTTGTGTTTAGGTAACCAGAGGGGTATTTGCATCTCTCCATATCTCTCAGAGTTGATACCATCTCACTGGGTCAAGGACAGGGGCCAATAGCTGAGAAGATGATCCATGCAGCACTGATGAGTGGCAACTGGGTCTTTCTGCAGAACTGCCATCTGGCTGTCTCCTGGATGTTAGCCATGGAGGAGCTCATCAAGACCTTCACTGAGCCTGGTAAGGTGACATTAGCATAGGAACACTTACATGTAACTACATGCAGGATGGCACAAAAGCTGATCATCACAATATCAGTTTCACATATGACTACTGTCCCATTTTTCATAATATTTTGCTGCTCCTAAAAATTGGACTGAAATATCAATCTATTTTGGTTTTGGAATTTTTGCGCACACTTACTGGCACATGATGAATTAATTTGCTAAAAATATGTCATTTAGCAGGAGAAAGGAACATGGTTCAATCTGAAATTGTTAAATATAACATTACATGAGAGGCAAAAAATTACACTGGGGCTTCAAAATGCAAGGCCAAGACTTCTGGATCCAGGCAACAACTATAAGGGTACATGTTAATGAAGCTAAACTGTCATCGCAGTGGTGGTTTACTTATCAATAACATTAACTTATTACAGAATTAATAGTAACTTCATATGATTAATGTTTGACTTTTTATATTATTAAATTAGGTCATAATTATACCACAGACCTCATGAGTTTTACAAATTAAAATTTAGACATTTTGAAATTTTTTTAATCTTCTTTGATTATATTTTACATTTACCAAATTAAATTCAGTATTGATACTATTGGACTTCATTATGGGTAATGCCTTTTTTATGACTTAAAGTTTATTGATTTTTACATTTTCAACAGTACAATACCTTATCATAGATCGCCAAAAACACAATCCCCAAACAACACTAGATAGGAGAAAGAAAAATAATACTAAAATAAAATTTAATAATATAAAAATAATATTTTTTTGTGTTTGACAAAAAGTAAAAATAAATACACACTGAAAAATCAAACTAAGGTAAACCAAGGTAAATCTAAATAAAAGTATTACCATGACAAGTTGGGTAAATTTGTCAGATGACAATCGTACCACTGTTAGATTTCTACTCATGAAAAGATGAATGTCCCTATTATGTTTCCTTCCTCTGTCTCTTTACAATTTTTACATCCATCCTCCTGCATTCATGACTCTCAAAAAGGGCCGTATATACTACAGAGAAAGTGTTTCTACGTTACAAATACATGACAACACGATAACCAAAAAATATCAATATAAGGACACCACATGCACTTTATGAGCCCGGCACTTAAATTCACGCAACCTAATGCTCAGCAAGGTGTGTCCAGTGGTTCCCCTTTAGTGTATAAAAACTGCAGAAACATTCCCAATTTATTATTTATTTTTCTAAAACTTTTACAGTGTGGTCAATTGGTTGATGGTTTCCATGTATGTATACACTCAAAGTCCTGTGATGTACTCATGGATTTTTGGTCGATAAGGTTGGTAAATAGACCCTTACATCTCCAACAGTCCGGTGTTTCTT
Source organism: Istiophorus platypterus (assembly GCA_016859345.1). Taxonomy (NCBI): domain Eukaryota; kingdom Metazoa; phylum Chordata; class Actinopteri; order Istiophoriformes; family Istiophoridae; genus Istiophorus; species Istiophorus platypterus. Next base: position 23,328,414 of record CM029114.1, on the reverse strand, counting down.
TTAAACCCAGTCTAAATAAATCTGCAATAGCACCACTAAAATCGATGTAAGATTTTGAATTGTGTTAACCTTCTAATTTCTTAATTCTAAAATACCTAATGGGTAATCCAATTAACTTTGTCCTACTCATCTTTTTTCAAAGGTGGTGCCCAAATCCCTTTCCCTCACTATATTCAGAGCTTTGCTGGTCTTGTAACCAGATCTCTTTATAAGCACAGAGTAAGAGGGGAAGCTTGTGTTCTGTCCTGCAAAATCTCCTTAATGAGGTCTAAGCCCTCTGGAGGAGTATGTGTAAAGCCAAAAGTACGGAAAGGTGAAGTCTCCAGGGGAGATATGTAGCTAAATTGAGCTGCTCAACAAGATTGTCAAATGATTTAAGGACACTGTCGTCATAAAGGTCACCTAAAGTATGAACACCGTTTTTCACCAGGTCCCTCCATATTACTTGGAGTTTGCCTCTAAGGAGTGAGACTTAAGTATTTGTCGATTTGGAATATATATGACACTTTCCTCTAGATTCCCTGTAAGTGAGAGATAATGGGATGGATATTTGGTGGCAACCTGGCTGGAAGGAGGCGCACATTAACTGTTCTATCGTACGATATGGGGGAAGAGGGGGATGAATGATTATTTGAAGTACTGAAATACTGTCCCAAATTGTGCCGTTGTGGTTGAATGTACATGACTTGAATGTCAGTGTTTATTGTGCTTATAGACTGAGACTATACAAGTAAAAGCCTTGGACTCCATTTTAGTTCCATGCTTGACAATGGGACAACTAAGTGTCTACAGTCCCTTTCTTACAAGACTGGTGTGTAGCATGTCTAAATCTTGTGTTTGTAAAAAAAAAGTCGTTTTAGGGGAGAGTTGTGTTTTTTTGAGGTCAATTTGGAATCTGCTGACTCAGGGCATAGTAACATCTCTTTGATTTGTACTGCACAAATGTGTGGTGGTTGAGAGCCCGGCTCACTGCAACTTGAAAAGTATGCCAAGAAAATACAGAAAACACAAGCAAATGCACTACAGTGTGCAAATAACACAAGACAACTGAACTTCTGGGGGCACTAACGACTACAATGACGTTGTCGTTTCCATGGTTTTTCACAGCATTAGTATCAATGAAAAAATTTTTCAATGTGTTCTTTATAGAGAGGCAACCATTAAGTTCTTTTTCTTTGATTATGGTTGTGAATAAGATACCATTCTGTTCCTGTTCAGGTACATCAATCCACGAGAATTTCCGTTTGTTTCTCAGTTCCATGCCTACCAAAGTATTTCCTGTTACAGTGCTTCAGAATTCTGTAAAGGTAATCACACACAGACACACACACACACGCACTCACACACTTGTACTTATATCTGTGTGAGGACACTCATTGACATTATGCATTCCCTAGCCCCTTAACCTAACCCTAACCCAAATCTAATGTCAGGCTGTGTGATAATTAAATAAATATGAAAGCAAAGGATTTTTTTCATATATGTTTACCTACAGATTGCATGCTTGTAATTCCAAATTAGTACACCAGTTGTGTAGTATTTCATTATCAGAGGATCTATGGTCTTTGCCAACTCGAGGTTAGGGTCCTTGTCCTGTTGGAAGGTGAACCTTCAGTCCAGTCTGAGTTCCCGAACTCTCGGCCTGTTTTCCATTAGGGATATCTCTCTACTTCGCTTTGTTCGGCTTTCCCTCAATCGTGACCAGTCTCCCTGTCCCTGCCACTGAAAAACTCCCCCACGGTATAATGAATCTTTTTTCTCACAGCCTGAATCTCGTTAAGGTGCTTCTTTGCTAACTCCAACTGACTTTCATGTGTCTTTTACTGAGGTGAGGCTTCCCTCTGGTCAACTCACCATTAAGCCCAGATCAGTGGATTGCTGCTGTGATGGTTGTGTTTCTGGAAGTTTCTCCCTTCCGAGGACAGGATCTCTGGAGCTCAGCCATAGTGACCATCGGGTTCTTTGTCATGTTTCTTACCAAGCCCCTCCTCCCTGTTTGCTCAATTTGGCTGGACAGCTCTAGGAAGATTCCTTGTCATTCTAAATTCCATATATTGAATAATTACAGGGGTCACTGTGTTCATGGGAACCTTCTGTGCAGCATTTTTTTTAGACTTCCCTAGGGACCAGGTTTTGTATGCAGTATAGACCTTACATGACAGTTAATTATCCAGCTTTCAGGGTTAGAAACAAAACCAATCTGATGAGTGGGCATTATACACAGGTTTCTGAGAGGGGGAACTCCATGAGAGCTACAAGTATCAAAGCTAGGCTTACAGAATGCCTGCACAGCATGAGGAATAGCCTGACCTCAGGATTCAGTAATCACTGTGGTCTTCAGAATAGCAACATCAAGCCCTACATGTTTCTTTTTTGTCATTTCCAGGTGACCAATGAGCCTCCTAAAGGCCTGCGAGCCAACATTCGACGGGCGTTCACAGAGATCTCCAGCAATTTCTTTGAAGAACACGTTCTGGGACGTCAGTGGAAGAAGATTGTTTTTGGAATCTGCTTTTTTCATGCAATTGTCCAGGTTGCAGGCTCCCTCTTGTAGAACCTCACACATACTTGACCATTACAGCTTTGTTTAAATTCACTTTCTTGTTTCATGCGGTTGTATGTGTGTGCCATGTGCCTGCTTGTCGTTCTTCGTATGTCTCGTCTATATGTGTCTTAGGAAAGGAAGAAGTTTGGGCCTCTGGGCTGGAACATCCGCTATGAGTTTAATGACAGTGACAGGGAGTTTGCTCTGCTCAACCTCAACCTCTACTGCAATGACAGCACCATCCCTTGGGATGCTCTCATCTACATCACTGGTAAGGAAGCCTACATACACAGATAAATGTGTGTATATTTGCAGGCAGATGCACCTGTATGTGTACAGGCTTACATGTACAGAAGAAGTTCACATGTATGGGTTTTTTTTTGCAAGGGTGCGTGCGTGCATGTATGTGTGCATGTGTGCATGTGTGCATGCGTGCGTGTGCATCCAATTCTTATGAACAAAATATCTCAGGAAATCCCGTTGGGAATTTCTTCAAATGGGCACAGATTTTCACTTGGCCTCAAGGATGACCTGATGATACATGGCAAAGATAAAATTTTACAAAATTGTCTAATTAGATAAAATGATGAAGTAATGGTAAAAAGGTCACATTTGCTGTTACATCATAATGTTCTGGAGAAAATTTTTTCTGGCCATTATTTAACATAGTAACTCAGGAACGGAAGAGGAAAATATGACCACATTTCATGCAACTTGACTGGTTGGCAGACGCATTCAACAATGAGGCAGTTATCCTATTCTATACATATAAAATATGTTAATTTGGCTTTGAAAATACAAAAACGTAAAGTGCGATGTGAAAAGTATTAAATGAAACTTGAGATCGTATGGCTTTAAACAAGCAGGAAGTGTGAATTGAAACATTCTCTTTTTATCACCATGTTTGCAGTAATGTTTGTTGTGTTGCCAGTTCATGGTACACACAGCACACTGTTGTTTTGTCAACAACACACACATTCTTGGCATCAAGTGGAATTGGGAAAGTAAAATACTTGCCGATTTAACAGAGCAGGACAGTTCTGTAATACGATTTCCCATGAAATCTGCAGCCGTGATCCTGTGTTTGTTCAACTCCCACTCATTGAACTGTCGCTGGTCTCATCCTTTGAGTGTGTATTTATTGCAAAAAAATGAAAACAAAAGATGTTCCCAAAGCAAACAGATAAAGAAACTAAACTGCTGGGGTACTGAAGTCATTTAATATGAAGGTTTGAAAAATCACAGCATACGACATGGTACATGAAGGTATCCATTAGGGATGTTTGCAACTGTTAAATGTTTAGAACATTTCTAAGCATTGCGATGCAATGCTGGTAAATACCAGAAATAATAGTTGCCTATTCTAATAATTAATATTTTATTTATGTACAACACCAGTTAACTGTTGGGTCTAAGATGTAATGCAGTCGTTTACCACCAGCCAGGGCTATCAGAATAAAGTGGCATATACCACTCAACTAGATCAATGCATAAAGACATTAAGCACAGGCATGTTGATGTTAACTTGCAGGTAGAGAAGGCTTCTGTTGCTAGCACTGCTAACGTTAGCCTCACTTGGTAAACCAATACGACATTGTTATAACAATGGAGTGTTTTCGTATGTTTAGTGTAGTCGACTAGTATAAATTTAAATTTCAGTTTAACTGTCAGGGAAATTAGTTGTTACAAACTTAAAAAATAAATAAATAAATAAAACAACTGTCAGTGACAAGGTAGTTAGATTAATCCATCTCTAGAATATTACAGCCTTCATGAACCAAGGATGTATTGCACTGTATATGCTTTAGCTAGGTGTACTTAATGAACTGACAAATGAATGTATTTATGGCACATTTCTGTAAAATCAGTTAAAGAAATTGTCACATCTTGCCCACTTATTTGATGAAAGACAGATTCTGTATACCTGACAAAAATTCTGACATTATTGAAATGCAAATTCAAATATTATTTCATTTTCTTTTAAAATAAAACATTCACACAGTTTTGCGTCTTCATTTTCAAACTAAGATAGCTCACATTGTTCTCCAATTTGAGCATCACATCTCACATCATAATTTTATACATAACAGTGTAATGCTTCAGAGTTTAACTTATTTGTTGATGAAGTTTTATTTTTACTACTTTAATTTTATCAAAAATGACAGTAATTATGCAACTGAATTTTCTTTGAGATGTATATTTTTGTCTTTTGTTGTTTTTTGCTACCTATGTGGATACAAAATTTCAGCTAATTTAATTATGTCACTTCAATGTTAAGGACATTTCAATATTGATGCTCATCATATCTCAGAAGTTCATTTGTTTCCCTAATCTGGTTTTCAATTACACCTCTGAATAATTATGTGCTGCGTTCAGTCTCTGTGGAGCATGCATCAAATTGACGTCTCACATTGTTTTTATCACACTACTGTGTTATTAGTTTAATCCTTAATTCTAACAGCCCTTGTGAACCAGAGCTACACTCACTCTTTGAGGGAAAAATTTGGGCTCAAACCAAGCATGATATTGCCTTTCCTCTTTTAGAAGGAGCAGTTCCTCTCTTCTAGTGCGAAAAAAAATGCTCTGCTAGCGTTACCACGCCTGCAGCTTACTGAGAGCTTCAGCAGAGATGCGTCTGATTATTCACTCCCTTCTTTAGTGTCTTATATAACTGTATGGATCTATAAAGGAAGTACTGATTTTAAGTGTTGAATATGATTTAAAAATTATCATCTTTTTCACTCTTTGGTAAGAAGTACTGTACCTTCCAGTCGTGTCTGTCTTTTTAGATTCCTTTCCCCTTGTCTATCTTCATGTCGATGCCTACTGGGGCCACTCATGCTTGAATCTCAGTGCTGCTCTTATTACAAGACCGTGTCAAAGAGCTGGAGACGATACTGCTGAAATTTTAAACCAGCCTTTGGTACTTTGAGAGACACATGAAAATGTGTGACTGTAGTTAGATTATTTTTTTCTTTTTACATTACTGTGTGAGCAAAGAGGAAAAAAAACTGTTATTGTAGTGATGCATTTAAACTACTTTTTAGGCCACCATGGCTGGCTTGTCAGCTTCATATTTTCTATGTGGACTGTCTAGTGCCTCTGTAGGACTCTGCCTTTCTCTCCCCCTCACTCTCTATTTTTTGCCCTGTGTGACAGTTTTAGCACACAGCATAGGATGAAATACATCACTGTGTCTTGTTTACCTAAATAAGTCCATAATTCTTTTTGCTTGGTAAACCACTGACTGTTTGACAATGTTTTTTCATGTAATTTTCAAATTTCAAATTTTCAAATTAAGGTCAGTAAAAAAGCAATATACAATTTTTAATGTTTTTATCAAATTTTTAATAACAATAAATAGAAAATATAGTGCAATACTAGTGTTTTCAGTTTCGCTTTCCCCTGACATTGTATACCTTATAGTCATTCACCTATATTCAAATTTCATAAACATTTCATGTCCTATTCAGAATTTTTGTTTTAAACTAAGTGATTTATCGTGCTGATTCTGAATTAAATTTTTAAATAATTTGAGTGAGGCGCCTTAGACTCCAACTCAAACTGGGACAAAAGCAGGGGTGGTCATTAAAACAGCCATGTCCTCTAACAGTTACACAGCAATGCTAATGAAGATTTATAATATTATGTGGTCTTTATATGTCTCCCCAGGTGACATCACTTATGGAGGCAGAGTGACGGACGCCTGGGACCAGCGCTGCCTCAGGACTATCCTCAAAGGCTTCTTTTCCCCCAAAACTCTAGAAGATGGTTACATATACTCCTCTTCTGGTATTTTTTCAATCTCAAACTCTCCCCTTCTCTCTAAATGGATATACATTATATAGAGGGCATGGAAAATAACAGGGACACTTTACAATATAATGGAATTTAATAAAGCAAGTGTGTGTGTGTGTGTGTTTGTGTGTGTACACAAAAGTCCATTTGTTACTGTGCATCCTCAAATACTACATATTTTCTTTTGATTCTTGTGGTTTAGGTATCTACTATGCCCCAGAGACAGATGAACTGGAAGAATATAAGAAGTATATCGAGAGTCTTCCAATCATAGATGATCCTGAGGTCTTTGGTATGCATGAGAATGCCAACCTGGCCTTCCAGGTGAGGACCAATACTCTAATAATAATAGTACAGTGATTATTATTAATAGTACTATTTCTGATTGAATCTGGAGCTGCTCATACAGTTTATTGCCATTGTTATGAAAGCATTTCTATTCAGAGACATGAAATGTAATGGTAAAATGTCAGTAAAAGAAAATTCTACAGTATGTTTGTGTTTCTTTGTGTGTGTGTGTGTGTGTGTGTGTGTGTGTGTGTGTGTGTGTGTGTGCTCGTGCGTGTGCGTGTGCATGTGTGTGTTTGCCCTTACAGCGCCAAGAAACCATGACTCTGATCAACATCATACTGGATATTAATCCTCGCTCTTCAGCCCAACATGGAGCTAAAAGTAACGATGAGATAGTCTGTGAGCTGGCTGAATCTATATTCACCAAGCTACCTGGTAGGAACACACACACTTACACACACACACACACAAACATACGTACACACAAATACACAGCTACATACATTTTGGTCATTGTTAATAACATGTATCCTCATAAACTTAACATCTAAGACTGTGTCCATCCTGCCTCCCTGTCTCTCTGTGTGCAGAGCATCTGGACATGGATGAAGCAGTGGAAACCCTGTTTGTAAGAGATGAAAATGGCCGCCTTAACTCCCTCACAACTGTGTTGGGCCAGGAAGCAGACCGATTTAACAACCTGCTGAGAGTGCTCAGGGTGACACGCCCATCACACATGAACACATGCTTGAATTGTATAGATTATTTCATTGTAGTTGTGTTGCTAGGAATTACTTTTGGTTTAGTTTATTCCCTGGCAGCCTTTGATATTATTATATTGTATATATTAGAAATAATTAGCATTTTAAAAGATCCTTATTGTTCTTTTCACTACCTTATTCTAATGTGTGATTCTGTTTGTGTTTCCCAGATGTCTCTTATCACTCTGCAGAAGGCGATAGCAGGTCTTGTGGTGATGTCAGAAGAGATGGACCGTATCTACATGAGCTTCCTGAATAACCAGGTCCCCACTCCCTGGGCAAATGCTTCCTACCCTTCTCTCAAAACCTTGGCCTCCTGGGTCAGGGACCTAGCCCTCAGGACCTCCTTTATCCAGGTCTAGAAGAAAACACAGAGATTAACACACAAATTTGCATGTTTGGTCCCTTTGAATTATCCATTTTATAACACTGAGTTGCACAAGTAAATTGCTTAATTTGCCTCTATAAAGATAACTGAAAGGGAACAAATAGTCAGAGATGAATGAGAGCATCAGAGAAAATATGATTCTTGTGTGTGTTCTATTAATTGTGTTATGTGTGTATGATATCTACTTACATTGAAAAACAGTATCAACACATAAAATTTTCTGTTATTTCCTGAGGCACGGACCATCTCTCTCTCTCCCTCCGTCTTTCCCTCCCTCCCCTTACACCCCCTTTCAGCATTTGGTTCATCTCCCCTGAAGCTGTTCTTCCGTAAGACTGGTTTGAGCATGTGTGTTGCAAAATCACTAAAATTCACTCTCTCACACAGACAAAAGAGACAAACAGGGGAGTGCTGCATTAGCTCATAAAGTAATGATGGGTAGCTGCTGAGTCAAACTGCAAATGTTCACTACCTCAGAAGAGAGAATCCGTCTCAGTCTGCCAGTACAAGTCAAGTCACTGAGTCACTTTCAGGTCCCATAAGCAACAGGACAGCTGTAATGCGCTAGGGCTTGTTTAATACCGAACATAACGCATTAAAAAAGGTTTAGCTATTTAAAGACATAAACATTTATTTAAATCTCTCCTTCTCTTTCTCTCTCTTTATATGGTTTCTTATTAGTCTTGGATCACACGTGGTCAGCCCAAATCTTTCTGGATCTCAGGATTCTTCTTTCCTCAAGGCTTTCTTACTGGTAAAATTAAAAACAGCACCAAAGTATCTCCCATATTTTTAATGAACCATAGCAGTAATGCAAATTTTAAAACTGCTATAATATATCCTAGAATCATAGTGAATACTTTGTCCATTCTTTCAAGTATGCATGAAAATAAATTGATTAGCTTTTAACTGCTCAGCTTTATCATTAGTTTGCTACTATTTAGATGTGTTAGATCTCGCAAAAAAAAAAAAAAAACAAAACACTAAATGTGTGTTTCTTGTTTCCTCTTTACTCTCTGCCCTGAAGGAGTACTGCAGAATCATGCACGGCACTACAGTTTGCCTATTGATGAGCTCAACTTCTGTTTCAACATGGTACCAGTGTACAGGGATCAGGTAGCAGTCTGTGAGGCTCTGGGAAGTCTGCCATGCAACGCTGAACTGGACATGGATGATGAGGTAATGGAAATACAGCAAAATGAAAATCATTGACTGATGGTTGTCGACAAAGCTTTTGTACAGTCACATAAAAGTTTATGTTTAGTTGAAGTCAGTCTTTCTGAACATTTAAAATAGTCTAATGTCCTCAGCTTAATTCTAGTTCATCAACTAGATGATCGGAATAGTTTGATATTTTGGGAAATATGCTCCCTTTAATGTGAATAACATAAGTGACTCTCCTAATGAAAATGAAATCCATAAAGCTTAGGTAAAATGGCTGTATGAAGACTTTACAAAGGGAGAGAAAATGTAATGTGTTTTGTTGCAAACCAAGTTTCTTTATGGATCTATGACAGGTTGAGAACAGTGATGAGTGTGAAAGGATATTAAGCCTCAATGTGTTAGAATTTATCATAAAATACAAGCGGCAATGATGAAGTCAAACAAAGGGATTGATTACTGTGATCATTTTTTTTTACTCAACACCACTTCATCTCATTTGTGGATAACAGTTACCAGAGCCAGACAACGGCGTGCTTGTGCATGGCATCTTTATGGATGCCAGTCGTTGGGATGATGACAACATGGTGATTGAGGATGCATTACCTCAAGTGATGAACTCCATGCTACCAGTGGTGCACTTTGAGCCACGGCAGAACTATGTGCCTGAGTCTAGCCTCTACCACGCTCCTCTGTACAAGACCTCAGCCAGAGCCGGGACTCTGTCCACCACTGGTACGTCCTAGATCCAAACAGGGAACCTCATTACATACTGATTTAGTTTACAGTATTTAGTTTTGTGGAATTATTGTTTGGAGGTTTTTTTGTTTTAAGGTTTCTTTGTTTTCTTTTGGGGGGCGGGGGGTGTTACATGTAACTATTTTGATCAAGATCTTTCCTCACCCTTCATTTCTTTCTTCTTGCAGGTCACTCAACTAACTTTGTTGTAACAGTATTGCTTCCCTCAAAGCGACCAAGCGACTACTGGATATCAAAAGCCTCTGCTCTCCTGTGCCAGTTGGATGATTAAGTTTTCACTGAGGACAAAAAGGAATTATAAATGTGACTGAAACATATACTTCCATGTACAAGTTTAAATTAGTGTTGTTTCTTCTCTGGAATTATTTATAAAGATTTTCACAGACATGATTTATGCTGAAAGTGCAGTTACTTTACATACAGTGTAATAAGCATCTTTCAGTTAGCCCTTACTGATCTATCTGCTTCCTTCAAACAACCATGTATCAGTTTTCTGCAGCAACAAAGTCTTATCCTGCTGAAACATGATGATAGAGGTCCAAAACATCCAGATCTCTGAGAAAGTGACATCACCATATACTAGACTCCCATACTGCAGAGCTCCATTCACATTACAAAGTCACTGGATGAATGTGCTTACTGAAATTTACAGTACACATGTAGCCTTAGGGAGAGAAAAGACGGGGGGGATGGATGGATGGCTGAATAGATACAGTAGATGGATGATTGGAGATAGATAGACAGACTCATAGATGTTAATGGTCCACAAAGAAAAAAAAACATAAGATAGCTAACAGGGATGAGTTGAAATGGGAGCAGGAGTGACAATCATCGAATGATGAAATGTTGCCACCACAGCCTCCACACACATCAGTAGCATATTTGTGTGACTTAGGGCATGCAGTGCAAACACATAAAATACGGCTCTTCAAACACATTTTGTACACCCACTGCAGTAGTGGGGCAAGGTGAAGACATACTCGTGTTGTTCTGTACCGGAGCGCAGGAATCAGCATATGAAACCTCATATTTACCATTAACCTGGGGAAGAGCACTGAAAAAACGCGGTGGCTCACAATGCTGTAGAGATCATTTATTCATTGAGATAAGCTTATGTATAAAAGATATTTTATAGCAACAAGAATATCCCTAAACACCTGTTAAAATGTATGCACACTATTAAGGAATAAAGTGTCTGATTATTTCTGGGCTGAGGAGATTTTTAAGCCTTTGGACAGAGTTTGGATCACTGTTTCCCCCAGTACCCACTTTTTTATGCTAAGCTAAGCTAACTGACTGTTTCATATTTACTGTGCAGACATGACAGTGTTTTACAATTTTTTATCCAACTGAAATAAGAAGGCAAATATATTTACCAAAATGTTAGTAGTGTTATAATACGGTTAATTGTGTATTAGAAAAAGTGAAAAAAAAGAGTCAGGACAAGTTTGACCAATGTCCAACATCCATTAATAGAGGTTCTATCTAATTTCCCATTTCCTGTCATGTTTTGTCCTTCACTGCGCCACGTACAAACTATCATGAATGTTATTAGACTAACTTAATCTTCATCTATCTCTGTGCAAGTTTGGAAGCTGTAGCATTGATAGATACTGTACATGGCATGCAACTGCTTACCTAAAGCTGTAAATGGTGATGAGTTGTCTGGCTTTACAGGGCTTTTAAGTACACTTCATCAGGATATGTCGGTTCAGAGGGGAAACCTTTCTATTTATTAACCGCGCCTTCATACAGATTTAATCACAAATAGTGAAAACAGGCTCAGTTTTGAATTTTTGCATTTGAAGGTAAGGCCATGTACTAAAAGGTTTTTGTTTTGTTTTTCTGTTTTTTGCATGGGGAAGCAAGGTGATCCAGTTCAATTCATTTTACTTGTAATTTTCTGCAATTTGCTCGAACTAGTGCGTACACAATGACTGCCCACATGACTTCACACATGATTATCTGCACCTCTTGTAAAATTGACATTACATTTTGGAGTACATCATCAACAGCAGCATCCATTGGCCTTCTAACCTCCTTTATTAACCTCCTTTCTCCCAATCAATCCTTTTATGAGCCAAGACTGTGAACTATGAATAACCGTGAATGTACTGTACTGTTATTAGGATAGGGGTCCTAATGAAGAGGGAGGAAAGGGATTAAAGGAGTAAATGGGATTATATGCCCCAGTCACTCTGAGACCAGATTAACGATGTTTTATCACCCCACACACACATACACTTTCATCCCGGTGGATTAAGTCAGAGAGAGGAGGACATGGTTGATCTCTAAAACAGATGGGTCCAGTGGAAAATTGAGGGTTTTTTTATACTTCTTTTAAGGGGGAAAGAAAAGGAAGAGTGGCGATTAAAACTGATTGAGGAATAAAGCACACATAGTGGAAGACATCAGCTATAGGGCAGTGAGGACAGAATATTTGACAACTAATGAACATGTTTGTACCATTAAAAAGCACAGATTGACAGTGGGTCAGCTTTGTGCTCACACTGGGGGGATGTGTAATTTGGTTTAATGATGCTGACAACAGTCATTTGTGCTGAACAGAAAAAAGTCTGAATACCAAGTTTTTGCTTATATCATATTAAACTCTAGGTCACTCGGGTCATTCAGCGCCGAATGATTTCATTAAAAGCTCCACCACAGCAGTGACTTTCAGGTTTCTTGCCTGCATAGTCAGATATTATCATGATTTCCTTGAGTCAAATTTAAAGGTCCCAATTTGTGGAAAATGAGATATCCGTGTCCTATTTGATTATAAAATAGATCTAGGTGCTGTAAAAATATGATGAAACTATCAAAATGCTTAATCCACTGAGAAATGCTGACAGCCTGTATTCAGAAAACTGAACACGTGCCATAAATCAAGCCATAAGGACTTCTGTGACTCTGCGATGTCACAACTATGCAGTCACGTCCCTCAGCCACACCCGCAAGCACAGCCCACCTGGGCCACCCTCCAACCTGTTTCTGATGTTTAACTTTAAAAACAACACAGTGAAGTCACCCTCAATGCACCCTCTGTTTACCTTGCTTCCCTCTGAGAAATGACTCCACTAAATGGACAAGAGAGAAAATCTTTGGTATTTACATCTATTTGAGGTGAATCCCCAGGTAAGATGATCATTTGACATAACAGATCAAAACCAGGCCATACATAGGTTAGTTTGCTTCAACCTCTAACTTATTTAGTAACACTCAGGGCACATATTCTCAGCTTCAATAAAGTTACATCCCAATGTTAAAAAATATCTAATAAAGGCTTTGCATGAGAAGATTTTCTAGTGAAGGCTCATTACTTTTTCTTTCTAACGCCTTTTGTTAGGAATCTACGCTCATACAACCGTGAACTATCTTTGTTTTTTTGTTTGCCCACAGTTCTTTTGTTGGTTTGTTAGTGATTTGTCGACCACCATGAATCAGCCAACTCAGATAGCACCTTCGCAAAACAGTCAGTGGAGAGCAAAGGATTGTCGCCGTCGCGCCCCCTGTATGTGTGTCACTCTTGAACACAGTCAGTAAATCAAAAGAGAGGCTCATTAGACAGACAGCAAACACCAAGGGTGTTGCCAGAGCTTCAGAGAGAAGTGTGAGAGAAAAGATTTAAAACTATACTGAGACGATATTTGGTGCTTAAAACCAAAACGTCTTTTTATGGATATCAAGACCTAAAATAAAACACTAGAGAAATGTAAAATATGAGGCCTTTAAAGGAATAGTTAAACATTCTGGGAAATAAACATTCACTTTTTTGCCGACAGGTAAGAAAACATGACAACATCACATGATCCCAGTAAAACCACAAAATGTAGTTTTTACACCTAGGTTTTTGTATTGATTAAACAAATGAGACATAGGTGAGCTTTAGAGGAGCCAATGGACAGATTTTGTCACCCTCTGAGAGTTAGTTGAGAAGATCTAACGAGATGTTTCCTGCTGTTTTCATTATTTGAGCTCGCTGAAGCTTTGACCAGAGTGAAGCCTGCAACCTCAGGTATGCCAAAGTATAAGGTTGCATGTGGTCAGAACTGTCTGAATTAAGAGCCCCCACCTGACGACCAGAAGGGTGCGTGCAGGCAGTTATTCTACAAAGCAAACCATATTCTGTAGATCTCACAGAAGGGGCAGGTGTGTGGTCTTTACATTACACTTACTGCACAAAGTCTGCAGAGATTTGTTCTAGCTGACCTGGCACCATCAGTGCCACCAAACAGAGCAAACATTATTCACCAGGGTTGCATAACCCCACAGCCATGCCCCACACCCACAACCCAGGTGGTCTGCTCCATCTCAGGACCAGAAAAAGGGAGGGAGCAGTAGGCCAGTCTGCAGGGAAGGGTGGAACAGGGACACTGTCTCTGTCGGCTCTCAGCTTGTCGGCAAATGGAAGGTTTGTGCATTTGTGTGCGTGTGTGTGTGTGTGTGTGTGTGTGTGTATGCATGGTGTGATATAGAGTGGTGCAATTCTGGCCACCAACAGCTGTCTGTCTGTGTGTAGTGAAGCCTGAGATTAGATTTGACCAATTTGAACATGTCATCACTCTGCTGAGCGCTGTGGTGAGAGTGTGTGTGTGTGTGTGTGTGTGTGTGTGTAAGCCGCCATACGTCCTGACTAATATCACAGGCAGTATGGTGACTGGATCCCCCCTGACTTGGTCTATCTCAGTCATTCATTCCTGCTGGGGAATCAGGACGGTTGCTGCCTTGCAGGCTGAAGACTCCGTGTTACATGTTCTCAAATCTGAACTCAGGTTAACCTGCTAATCAACTCTGAGTACAGAGACACTTATAGTAGAGCTTTGTGTAGTAGTGTGAAACTTGACCTTAAACTTTAACATGATTGTAATTGGCCACATGCACATGCGGCTGCACCTGAGAAACAAATTAATGAGAAAAAACACACACCATTTGGATATACTGCTCCCAGTAAAGGTGTCCCCTGAATGTTACATTATTTAACCGGAAACAAAGAGGCAGTGTTGAAATAGGGAAAAATGTGTCAGGTCTTGTTTGTCAATCAAAAAAAGGAACCAAATTGTAAAGTAAAATCAGTACAGAGCACTGCCTGGTTTCATAATTCAACTGATGCTAGGCTCAGTTCTCGACAACTCCTTCACACTTATTTTGTCGTTAGTCTGCACACTAAACAGTTTTTGCTGGGGATTTTGACGTTTTGGGAAATACATTAATTTGAGATATCGCATTCATCACAGTAAATCACAAAATTTAAACAAAAAATATATTGTTAATTACTGAGTGAAACTCTGTCCAAAGGTAACAATATCTTAACCTCCCATAAAAAGGAAGATTGTTGGTTTCACAGTTCTTTTGCTCAGATGAAA
Source organism: Istiophorus platypterus (assembly GCA_016859345.1). Classification (NCBI taxonomy): domain Eukaryota; kingdom Metazoa; phylum Chordata; class Actinopteri; order Istiophoriformes; family Istiophoridae; genus Istiophorus; species Istiophorus platypterus. The sequence goes on along the minus strand of CM029114.1, from coordinate 23,313,348 downwards.
CAAACATTATATAACTGTTAATTAATGAGCTTTAAAGGTGTTCATTGGTAGATTTTCTTCCCAGTTTTCGCTAACCAACCGCTAGCTCAAGCTACACATTTGCTGCACACATATCGATGTTATTAATCTTCTCCTCTAACTCTTGTCAAGAAAATGGATCAGTGTTGTTCCTATAATGTCGAAATATTCCATAAGGCTAAAACAGGTTTTGACAGGTTTCTTTTTGTTTGTTTGTTATGTTTTGTTTTTTTGTTTTTTTGTGAAATGTGACATTTTTTTAGATTTTGGAATAATACCATGGGAATCATATGCTCTGATTAACCTCAGATGACAGGCTGTCTTTAAAATGTCCTTGCAATTAGATTGTCAGCAGCAACCCAATTATAATCCAGTCACTTCAAGAAAGGTATGTGGACAGGCTGGCAGGTTCGGTGAGTGAAAGCAATTAGTTGTGTATTATTAAGTGAACTGCAGCATGTCAGCCACTCAAATGCCAACAATTAGCACATTTCTCATTTATTTTTCGCAAAATAGTCATGTACAGTGAGCATGTATGTACATCCTTTAAAGGAGAATGAATCATACTGAGCAGAGAGGCACAGACCACAAATAAAAAACACTCGAGTTGACCAAAATACAACAACGGTGATTAAATCAAAAAGCCTGTGATAGCATGGCTAAAGCAAACAGTCACACCATTTGAAGTGTACATTTCAATACTATTCCAAACACTTTCATGTTTGCAACACTGCTTTTTTTGAGTTACTCCTGTTGTTTTCCTTAACAAAGTAGCAAAATGTCTTTTACCCTTCAGTCGCTTCATGTTTTCATCACAGGCTCATTTCAGGGTTTCCCTCATTTGTCATTTTGACACTGAATACTTTTTGTTCCATAAATACTTGCCCGAAAAACTAAAATAAAGACATTGACAAGAGTGATCACCACTAAAAATAGATGAGGTTATCTCACAGAATATCTTCATAATTGGCTGTCATCAGTTGTCGGTCCAAGTCACATGAATGTAAAAGACACTTTTTATGCCATGTCTCATATTTTTCACATTCCATCTCCAGTGTTCATCATCTCCAAGATTAGTCACTGATCAGGGTTTTGCGATATTCCTTGAGCAATTATGCATCATACTTACAGCAGCCCCCTCTCTCCACCTCTGTGCACATAAACTTTGACAGACAAAAAAACAAACAAACCCAGCATGGGTTCTGTGAAAAAAAAACACCATTTTCTCTGATCAGGAATGCTTAGCTTTTCACTTTCACCTGCAGTAACCTAAAATCTACAAACACAATGCAATGCAATGAAAAACTGACCATTATCACAGTAATTGTTCAACTTTTGGGGAAATGCACTTAGTTTCTTCCTTGCTAAGAGTAACATGAGGAGATCTATGTTACCAGGAGTCCCCATGTTGAAAGGACATTTTTTGGGATGTTGTGGATTAACTTGACTTTTGCTACTGTCTTGTCAAGTCTTCCACAGCATATTTCTCTAAAACTAAGTGGTTAGTAGTAGAGGAGAAGTGTCTCCTGCCTCCTTCTATGACGCTGCTTTAGCGAGAGCCAGCTGGGTATAGGCCAAGTATAGTAACATTAGATCAGTCTTGTGTCTGTATGTTAAATAGGAAGCTTTATCCAGCAGCTGCTGCATAAAGAATGGAAACAGAGATAAACAGCTACCCTGGCTCTGTTCACAGGTAACCGTTAATATTCTACCTGCATCTCTTAAGACATCGAATTATTTCTTGGCTGGGTGCAATGTCTTCCAGGTATTTCAGCTGGTAGTGTTTATGGTAAGCTAAGCCAAAGACAGCTGCTGACTGTAGCTTCATATTTACTGTGCAGATATGACAGTGTTATCCATCTTCTCATCTAACCCTTGACAAGAAACCCAAAATGTTAACCTGTTCCTTCAACATTTCAAAACTGGCATCCCAACATTTTCAAAACTGGCATCCCAAATAGCATTGCATTACATTGTTGTTGAAAACAGCCCTCATTTGTGATGTTTAAGCCATATGTAAATATCACATCCAAGGTTAAACACATTATTGAATCTCAATTACATTTTCAAAACTGGAACAAAAATAAAGGAATCAGAGCTCTGCAAAGTACTTCAGTCAGTACTTCCCGCCTGTCCATTATGATTGGATATGACATTTAAATTCTTTACAGTGTTGGAATCATAGAGAAAGATAGTCCTTGGGTGGCAGCTATGTAACTGTCTGTCCTTCACCCATTGATTAACTGTAACAGCATGAATTCTTTTTCAGTGACTATTCCTGTAGCAGTCACACAATGAACTGTATGTTGCTTGTTGCTTATTTTTTTCTTCCTTGGTTCCTCTTAAAACTTCTCTCAAAATGTCCAAGCACTAAGTCAGAAAAGTCTGAGTTAGGCTGAATGTGTAAAAGTGGTGATTTACACTTGTCTTGTGCTGCCGAGGATCAGAGGGGAACTTGGGTGAAGAGACAAGGTTTAACAGAAATCTGTTACATAAGGTCTCCCAGTAATCCTTGTTGCACGTTGTTACTAGAGATTAGAGAAGAAAATGTTTGCCTTTCACTGAGTATTAGAGAGTAAAAACACAAAGCACTCAGCACTACAAAAGAATGGTACCAAATACATCTCTGCTATGGCGATGTCCCTTCAGAATACATCGAAAAATTCCTCACAAGAACAAACACTGTCTATCAGTCATTACTTTTTCTATTTTTCTTTCTTCTTTGTGAGTTTTTCTCAGAATACAGCAACACATTGTGTAACTAGCACACAAGTCAGATAAACACAGAATCACTCTGAAAAGATAAATGAATTGTGAATGAGAGTTATTTACAAATAGCCACGATGTATCATATGCTAACAACACTTAAAACTGTTTAGAGCAAGCGATGAAAAGAGCTATCAGTGGATCCCTTCGGAAATTACTTCATGAAATAAATAAATAGAAAGAGAAAAACTGTAAAATCTTTTATGTCAAAGTGAACTATGACTTTTATTGGTCACAGTAAAACATTTCACTTTTATAGATACGGAACCTTGATCTGAGCTGTGCATTAATTAAATGAGAAGACTCATGGTAAAAAAGAGGGGGAAGGAGACAAGGATGACTGGAAAGGCAAAAAAGATAAGAGAAAGCAACAATCTAATACTTGGTTATGTGAAAAGGAAAGCGATCCATATGAAAATCAATTTATTGTTTCGGTAATTTTTGAAGCTAGAGTACAAAACTGTTTCCTGCTTCTGAAATGTGAAGGTTGGATGTTTTTCTCTGTCATGTATGATAATAAGCTTAGTATCTTTGGGTTTTGGGTTGTTGGATAAAACAAGCAATCTAAAACGGTCACCTTGTGTATTGAAAATAAAAATAATCATTAACTGCAGTTCTAATTAGACGAGAAGTGAGAAGTACAGTGCTGTGTGAGTCAACGTGTGTGGCTCTCGTGTAAATTCCCCAACTTAAAAGAAAAGATATCTCACCTCATCACATCACATTACTTCGCAAAGTAAGATGTAGATTTATTTACAGATACAAAAATTAGCATTACTAGAATACAGGCCTGAAAAATGTATTTCTAAGACTGTTTATTGAATGCTATTTACTGCACTGTATGTAACTGTTGAAGATATTAAGATGTTTCTAGAAGATGAGAAGCATTCCAGTGGGGAAAGAACTTGGAAAAGAGTGGGGGGAATAGCAGAAAGGAAGGAGCTAGAAAGGACGGAGCGTGAACCGTATATTCTAAGGAGACAAGAAGCCCGAGTGGTAGGAGTTAAATGATGTGGCGCAGCAGGGATACAGATGAAAACCGCATTAGTGTGAGTTCCTACATAATTAACTACTTTATGTAGCCTCAACCCCCTACATGGCATGTTCTATATAAGGTGGTAGCTAGGAGACCCGCCTTGAAATGGGAAAAACCACGTTACTCCAATACACCCAGATGTTACTGACAAATAAGTGAGGAAAGAGGGAAAAGTTTTGCTCTGAAGTACTGTGACTTTTAACAACAATTAAAACATCTGGATCTTGAGTTACTTCACATAGCAGAAGCAGGGAGGCGTGTGTGGCACAGTTCTAATTGTGTCTGGATTTTAATGGTACCTTTAATGTTGCCTCTCTTTTCTCCTTTCAGAGAAGGGAAGTATCAGCCTTATGTGAAGTCTTTAGACACAGCCTCAATGAAATTAGGAGCTGACATAAGAATGGTGAAGGTGCATATGATGGAGAAGAGCGAGAAGGCCACCAGGCATAACCTATCCACCACCGCTGCTGCAAACTTCCACTCGCTGCAGATCGCCTCTCCGTCGTCCTGCTCTCTGAAGCGCCTCGCAATGTACTGCACTTCCTCCAGGATCTGGGAAATTTCCGGAACCTGCTCCAGCAGCAAAGTCCGCGTCTGCTCTGAGTGAATGTCGTGCGGGGACGAGCTGTTGGGGTGGCTGCCTCCTCCGCTGCCACAAACCACCACACCTGAATCAGAGCTTGGTGGGAAAGCGGGGTTGTCTGTGCCCATCGAGTGGTAGCCAAAGTACAGATTCATGTTCCCATTGGTTGTGGTGGACTGGGTGGAGGCCTGGCCTGTTATGGTGCTCATCTGAATGCTGCTGGTGCTGGTGTGGTGAGGAGAAGGGTGGGAGTACTTGTAGTTTGGGGGGCTACTGGAGCTCACAGCTGTTTTGCCTTCCTCTCCTGGCTTCTTCATACGGAGGAACCAAGCACACCAGTTGAGGAGGATGACTCGAACCTGGATAAAGACAAGAGAGCGAGCAGAGCGTTGGGAGGGAAAGAGGTGAGAAAGGGAGGAGAGAGAGAGGTAAACAAATTTACTTCCCAGTTTAAGATTTGTCAGCGTTTATGTTCGGAATGATGCACGATGTGCTATAGGAATATAGAAAAATAATGTAAGACTTGATACTGTGCATTATTTCTTTATAACTGTATGGTTCTAAGTGGAAAATATTTCTTATGATGAAGTCGTTTTATGTTTTGGATTCCTACATTCTGAAAAACCCACATTCAAAAAAACCTTTGTAAACCTTAAAATGAAAATAAAACCTTGAAAATGAAAGAAATTTAAAAAATACATACAACTGCAGAAGTACCACAATATGACCATATGATTCTGCATTTCATGGCTGCCTACAAATAGTTAATCAAAGTGTTGTAATCACATAATTGCTCATAAATGTTTTTTTAGTCAAGCCTTTATATTGACACAACCTTTGTCAACTTTTGAATAAATGTCTCCTCATCACTCCAAGAGGTAGGAGCCATGGCTCAGCAAAAACCTCGATGGGTAGTTGACTGCATCAATATGTGTCTATCATGCAGTTACTTGAAAATAATTCACTGCCTAGGGCTAATGAGAATAGACTGGTGAGAAGTCATTTTAAAATTGAATTGTTGGTAACCTACCCATTTGGGCATCTTCCCTCCACGGGGATCATGGTGGTGGAACTGTAGTACAAGGACTGTTACCACCACAGACAAGCCCACAATCATCATGGTGCTAGCAAAGTACTGAGCTGAGAGAAGAAGAACACATAAGTAAAGAAAAGCAATTTCCATTTGGGATAGAAAACAACTAACTGTGTGAGAAAGAGACTTCATAGCCTGATATTTGAAATATACCAGTGAATTTTGAATGAAATGCTCATTTATCTATGTATCTATATACAACAAGGACACACAAGGGTGAGCATGATAATTTGGCAGGACTGTTGCCAGGTCAGTCAGCCGGTTGGTTAGTCAGTGGGGAGTTTATCCCTGTCAACAAAACCTAGGGCCATAACACCACAGGGGCTGGTTAGAGGATGACTAACATTTTATTTCCTAATTTACAAAACCAACCAAAATACATACACAGGCTTGGAGGCATTGCAAGCCACAGAGACATCAACATTCATATCATGTGCATGTAGGCAAGCACACTACACCATTCACACGCACACCCGGATACAGCCCTCTAGAAAAACAACAAAAAAAGAAGTCTTTTTTCATTTTGATCAAGCAGTGCCCCCACAGAAAGGCGGACCAATCAAATTATTCCATATACATTTCAATGTCGAGGTATAATTAGAGGTGTATGGTGACCTGTCAGAGCGAATGCTCTGAATGCTGAGGAGCATTCAATTTTATCTCAAGTCCATCAGTTCTGCTCCATCTGCAATGTGTTAATATGTCTATTCCAGTAAAGGCAAGTTTGTAAATGGCTTTGATTTACATCACTGAGCAGCCAAACGATGTTGAGCAGCTTCTCTGTCAGCAGCCTCCCCTCTCATCTCATGGCCAACTGCCTTGTCTCTTCTGGTCTGTGTCAGTACGGTCTTATACAATGCAATTCTATTTGTGTCCTACACAGAGCATAATCTGCACATCCTGCATCAGCAGCCGTCCATGGTCAGACTCCCAACCCCCTTCAGCCACAAGATATCGGTCAGTCTGTGTGAAGACCAAAATTTTCCTCTGCAAACTTCCCTGCAGTGTGAATGTGAGGTGTGAGTATCTCAGCAGGATGTCACTGAGCTGTTCTTTTCACAACCCATCTCCCTGCTCGGTAAATGAGTGCTCGCATCCCTTATCTCTCCTATGTTATCTGTCTGTCTAACAAAATACAGTTATAATAGTTATAATATATCATTTTAAAGAGGAAATATCTCAACACTGACCAACCAACCATTGGTGGGTTCATCAGTCTGCATCGCCTCATTTCAGTGTATCCATCAGGTTTAAAGTATGGTCGCAAAGGACTAGCCCAACATTTTGGGAATACACTTATTCACTTCTGTTGCTGAGAGGTGATTAAAACTTCAATACCATTCTGAAATAGAACATGAAGAAAATTTTAGACAAAGTAGAAAAACGTTGAAAATCCCAAGGCTTTCTGAATGTCCTTCATAAACATACAAAGGCAAGAGGAAAAAAGAGAGACTGGAGGGAAATGACTGGCAGGGCCTGTTGAGTCTTGAGGTTAATCAGTGCATTGAATTCTAGTTAGTTAAAAGCTAATGGTACATTGGCTATTTTTGGAAAAAACAACATGGATTGTACAAATGGTCCAGCAGGACAATTTACACAAATGCTGCAAGGCAAAAATTCAGTTTGTTTTCTGTCTAAACCATGGATGTATTAAGAACTGGATACCATGGTCAAAGATGGCACCTCATTCATTCCTATGAAGACTGCTTAATACATCAAAAGAGTCTCCACAGTGCCCCTAAGGCTTCTGCATTTTGGGGCCCATACAGCATGTGTACGATAGACCGTCTCCAGCCAAGCCGGTTTAGAGCACGCAAATCTGAGACCTCAGCTGCCTGAGCCAGCTGACTTCCTGTTGGCTGAATGGGATATATATGAGGAAAATGTATTCACCATTTTACTGATGCTCCTTTTCCAGTGATTGATTGTGAGATAAATGCTTTTTTGGTGCAGCGTACATTAGTCTATGTGATGAATTCGGAAGCTTCAATACCCCATGTAGCCACTATGCTACTTTCCCTTCACAGCCCAGCGCCATTCCTGGGGGCTTGTCCAAGCCAATATAAAGCTGGCACTGGGAGATTGTCAGCTTAGCTTAGCACAAAGATTAGAAACAGAGGGAAACAGCTAGCCTGGCTCCAGTCAATGGTAAAAAAGAAAAATATAAAGCTCTAAAGATTCTAAATTGTAAAAAAAATACAACTTGTATTAATTAGTGGGCTTAAGAGGTTTGGAGCCAGGCTAACTGTTTCCTTCTGTTACGCCAACAGGTTGTTGGCTGTAGCTTCATATCTACCATACAGACATATTCACATATCCAACCCTGGGTAAGAAAGTACTTCTTTCTCAAAATGTCAACCCACGCTCTAAGTTTTATTGTCTTTTACAAATTACTGTGAGTGAATGTCACATGTCTATCACAAACAGCTGTTTGGGAGATATCCCTTGATTGTTTTCTGATGCATCATATTTGTTTTTCTTCCTTTTTCATCACTTTCAAAGTCAAGTAATCATTAAAATGAGCAAAAATTGGGGCATAAAAGTGTCTTACCAATCAGAGGAACAGAGTCTGAAGTAGCAGGCATGATCTCTGCTACCAGTAACATGAACACTGTTAGAGACAGCAGCACTGTGATGCCTAAATAAAAAAGACAGTAGAGGGGAGATAAACAGAAACACAAATATTTCATCACAGTCTAGTTTTCTCTTAAATGCTGACTTGAGAGTGCTCAAAATAAATGCAGGTGGTTGCTTCCCGATAGGTAAAAACAGCTGTGATTTATTTTGGAGTATTGACTCTTTATTCTTCCCTAAAGGGGATACTCACGGTTACATATTTACTCTGACCCTGTCTATCCGAATGGCATTTTGAAACAAGCTGGCATTTTCAGGTCCAGGTGATAATCTTTGCTGTGTTTATAATGAAGTTTGTATTCATCTGCTAATGAATGGAATCCAACACAAATGGTCATCTACAGCCAAAATGTCAGCATTAGCATAGAGCAATGTCATATAAATAGGTTAGCAACAGCATCAGGACCCGGTGCGCTGAGATCACCATGGCAGCAGTGAGAGATACATTTTAGTCCGCATGTATGATTGTATGATTAAAATCGTGAATCATTGTTCCTCTGTGCTAGTGTGACAGAATGTGTGTGTGCGTGTGTGTGTGTTATCGTAAGGATGTGTTGATGTGTATATCCTGCTTTGTACCTAGTGAGATCTTCTCTCCGGAGTCAGCAGGGAGCAGGAAGACCAGCAAGGCCAAACCAGAGATGAGAACACAGGGGATGAGCAGGTTGAGACCGTAGTAAAGTGTCCTGCGGCGCATGGTGACTGTGAACGTCACATCAGGGTAGGGTTCTTTACAGCAGTCGTAGTACAGCTCATTACGCTTGGCTGGCACACCTGGGGGACACATGAAGGGGTGAGAAGATGTCGATTAGAGGTCAGAAACACAGGGTTATAAAATAAATGTCCAGTTTCATGTTCTGCTTGGCTGAATAGTTTTCAAAGACACTGTAAAATAAGCCACCAATGCACAGCTGTGACTACCGATTTAAATTTTTTTGTCATTTTAAAGATCAGTGGGAAGATTAAATGATAAGTGTGACTTTTTAACCTGGTACTAACCCTTTTCACTACAATCAAATGTGTCCTTTCATCATCTAGAGGACAGTAGGTTAGAGATCACAAAAATATGCCACAAAATATTCAATGGTTGGATTCCAGGCTTTAACTCAGTGGACGCTGGGAAGATAACCATGTGAAAAAGCAGCTTGTCACTGAAAATACAAAATTTACTCTTAACTAAAATAATACCATACATAATACAATGATTCCATGATGTAATCTTTTATATAAAACAGTAATCTACTCAACACTGTTTCACCTTGTGTATGACCACACATTTTAGCTTATCTAAAATCCAGGTCCTAAACTTTTTACTTTTGAGTCATAAATAATATGTCAGCTATTTGATCCTATTGCAACATGGCAGACTCCTGTTGAAGAGGAGATTTTGTTTTCTGAATTTGTAGTTGATTAGCCAGAGGTTGCTTTTCATCCTTAGCAGAGTCCACTGGCTTCCCTGAGATGAGAAAAGGGATTTTACAGAAAATGGAGAGAAAGTTGTAGCAGTTATTAGAAACACGTATTCAGAATGACATAATTGTAAATCTGCATCCCTGCACACTGAGTCAGTCACACTTACTAACATACAAATGCATTTGAACATTAAGTATGTTTACTGTGTAGCCCATTAGTGGCTGACTCTCACAAGAGCCTTTTGTGTTACGGTATAAGCTTACTGTACATTCAAATCTGAACTGTACAACCTTCAAATTTAGTGTCAGCATCAAATGACCCTACTATGGCTTCATTTCGAAATCAATCATTTATGTCCGTATGCTCATCATTGTGGCTTTATTTCTCTTGTTGGCATATTCATATTCATGAGGCTAGTTTACCTCATACAACAGGTGACAATAAACAAAAGACAAACAATATCATGTTGGTCTGGTCAAAGTTAAACAACCAAAATGCTTGTGTTTAATTCACCATGAGACCAAATTTTTAACAAGATGATTATTAGGTGTCACTTTGATAGATTTCACACACAATCATTTCAAAGTGGACTACAGGTAATGTTAAATTTACCTTTCATTCAAAAATCAACAGTCTGGGAGCTCTGTGTATTTGTGTGAGAGAGGGATAGAGAACCACTCGTGGCTCACAGTCAACAGTCATGAGTCAAAATCAACCTCAAGTACCATTAATGCGATTATGATTCTCCACTCATACTCTTAGGTGTGTAGTGATTCTGAATGAAGCTATGGTACGCAATCTGCAACATATTCAAAATATGAAACGCGTCTTGGGATGAGATGTCACAATAACAAGCTTAAATGTACCTCAGAGAGGGTGTTTGTATGTTTGTGTGTGTGAAAAAAGTGTTCATTAACAAATTGCATAGATTCAATTTTATGTCATTTAAACTGCATCACCTAAACTCTGAGGAGACATAACCTTTTTAGCCATCTATTAATCTGATGGATTGCAGACCTGTAGACGCAGTCACCACATCCCTATGTGCATGTAGTTGTGTATACGTGTGTGTGTGTGTGTATCTGTGTGTATCTGTGTGTGTGTGTGTCTGTCTGTGTCTGTGTCTGTGTGTCTATGTGTGTGTCTATACACTGGCATGGGTATGTTCTGAAGCACCAGAACAGTGTGTGTTCTTGGCCAGCTTGCCGCCTGGCTGTGCCTGAATTAAGTGAACCATTCCTGGGCCAGCTGTCACCACACACACCCATGTCTCCCCCCTCCATTCCCTCAGCCAGCTGGGTCCACTCACTTTATGTGTAAGTGTTTTTGTTTGTGTGCGTGAATATAAATTATTCTGTTGGCCTCTGATTAATACACAAAATGATATTATAGATGATGAGAATTATTCATTTGCACACAAAGGCAGAGGATGGTAAAAAAGAAAGAAATTTGATGAGAAAAAGAAACAAAAGAACAGAGAGAAGGAATCAGTATATGTATTATGTAATTCTCTCTCTCTCTTTGTTCCTTTGGAAGAGACAGACAGTTTGAGAAGTTAGAACCAAGAAAGCAACAACGTAATGAAAAGAAGGATAAATAGAGCTACCCCAGATGTTGTCTGAAGTCATGATGCTATAAAATGACTATCAACAACAAAATTTCCACTAAACACTGAGAGTCATACAGCCCTAAGTAAGAAAGTTCTTCCTATTTGTCATGGAGCTTATATTCTTATATTCAAACAAAATATCATACTTATCTCCAAGACAGTTGCCAGTGGCTTATCAGGTAAGAGTTACTGAAAGTCATGTGCTTTATCACCTTACAACCTACTTTTTGGTAGGCTATGGAACTTCAATAAATGTATATAAATGATATAAGAGTCCAAGAATTCATCAGCAGGAAGAAATTGCGTAAACACATGTGCTAAACAGCAGTAATATTCTCCATGCTATCCGCTGGACTCTGAGAAAGGGCATCTTACAAGGAAGTTTGACGTTGCTGAAACACCTGCTGTCAGACCTGGGTGACACTGACTGAATGTCTTAATATGATATGAAAGATCTAATTTGAAAGAATCTAAGTCTTTCAGTTTCAATTTGATACTCAGGATTATCCCACAAACATTCATATGTTTTAAACCCATCTCTGCATCAGCCCTTGCACCTCATCTTTATCCCTGTTATGTCATCATGCAGATTCTTGGAAATTTGTTCTTTTTTTGGGGACCTTGTTTGCTGCAATAAAAAGCATTTAAAGCACTTTTCGCTCAGCAGGTAATGGGTCATTTGTTCTAACTGAACAACTTTACTCAAACCACTTTTCACTAAAACCCACAAAGAAAAGCAATGTAAAGCCGTATTTTTGTTGACTCTAGCCAGGCAGAAGCTGCAGGACGGCCATGATTTGCTTTTATTTTATTTTACTGGTCTTGTGCATCTAAATTTGTCTTAGCATGCTTGTCTGTTATTCTTCTTACCTACAAGGTCCCATTCCCCATTGGGTATGTAGGTGGAGATGTCCACATCCATCATCTGGAGGTCCAGCAGCCATCCATTGTGAGTCCAGGAGCCAAACTTCAGGTCACACTTCTGTACATCAAATGGGAACCACCGGACATCAATGTAGCAGGTACTCTTCAAGATGCCTGCAGAGACATGTTGGGGACTGTGTTACTTTAGAACTAATTACTATTTTGATGTGTTGTGAATAGTTACTTTGCCTAATTTATTTAAGTGAAATTTAAGTGAAACATCCTTAAAATTGACCCTTCTGACTCTAGAAAATTATAAAACAAAAACAAAGAAACATAGTGATATTATGTCTTTTACAGATTTTCCTGAGTAAATTCACTTTTCAAGCCTAATTCATGTTAACTGGAGGAAAACCTGCCAGCAAAACTTGAACACATCAATTCCTTGTGTATCACAAAGGAATGATTCAAATTACTATAAATTGCGTACATAAGTCTAAACTTTGTTGTACAAAGAATACTACTAATTTTCTATAAACTCAACACAAATATTCCTTTTTTTAAATTTCACTTTTCAGGTACTAAAAATTTAACCCTTTTCATGGAAAATAGCATCTAAAAACTCACAACTGTTTGACTGAACTGAAAAATAAAGCCATTAATGTACACATTTCCTCACAAAAGTAGAAATGTAGTTGAAAGACTGTGGAAACAGGGGTTAGATGTCTAAAAACCCTTAACTCTTCCTCAAAATTGATTCCAGCTTTAATCTAGATGTCTTTTTACAAGAAGATCACCATGCTTACTGAGAACAGTACAAGTTACACCCAGTGAGTTAGATGAGAATAAGGGGGATGCTGATGACAGTGATAATGAAAATGATAATGATGATGGTGCAAATGATATTTATGAAGATAATGATCATTGTAACAGTTCTGATTTTGGAATGATGCCGATGTTGGTTAGGATACGGTCACAACAACAATAAATGAATGAAATTCAAATAATACCACAGTGTTAGCAGCAGTGAAGAAGCATTTGCTATGTAACAGAGTAAGAGAAAAATCTGAGAATATCTCCAATGTTTCACCTGGTGGGATGTACTGGCAGGATCCTGAAGCATTGACCAGCACATTTGTATGGAACGTAGCATCAAACCGCTCATCAGCACTGCAGGGACAGAAGTGTACAGAGTATTTGGGTTTACTTAAAACAGTAATAGAGCCTTACAGAGCAAGTCCAAGAAATTAAGAAAGATTCATAGAGGAAAAAAAAACAGAAAGAGTAGGGAAAAGCCAGAGGACATAAAGTTGAAACTACAAAGGTATAAACAGATACAAAGAGAAACCCAGACAATAAACAGCAGGTGAGAATGAAGGTGACAGACAGAGATGGAGATATGAGGGGGATTAGCATAGATCCAGTCAGACAGTGTTTAATTTTGCTGATCACATAAAACAAACACAGTTATCTGCCGACGAGATGTCCTTCAAACAGAGGGGTATTATGTACACAGGGAAACCAAAGTACAGACATCATAATCCGGAAATCACACATTTCTCACGAGAGTAAAAATCCCCCCCCGGAAAATATGAATTTTTCTATCAGAGAGTAGGTAAAACTAAAGGGCTTTACATATCTGAGAACAGGCGTTCTTATAACTATGATTACAAATGTTGAGGACTCTTTTATACCAGACCTAAAGTTTCCTTCTTCATTCAGTACAGTAAAAAGAAGCATCGATATATTGAATACTTTGTCTTGGTTAACCGATTACATTCAGCGAGTATTCTGAAGGACAGATTTCAAAACCGAGTAGTACATTCAGTGTACTCATACTGATTAACAAAAAAAAGCACTCAGAATAAAGATCCCTCCACTGAAGCCCCACATCCCTCTAGATGAGTTTTCTTGATAATAAAAAAAAAAATTTTTTTTTAGGGCTATCTACAAGGAATCAGTGGGAACAAAATCAGTTGAGTTTGGCTCAAGGCCACTAAATGGCCACTGTAGCTCTACCTAAAACACAACACTCACATCTTTGATGTGATTTTGTTGCAATAGGTCAATTTGTTTAAGAGTTATAGCAGTTTATGTGAAATACCTACAAGAACTTGGCAACCAAGCGGTAACAAAAATTTAATAATGATAATACATATACATAGAGTAAATTTAATGGCTCAAAATCTGTTTAGATATAAAACCTTTGGCAGCCAATTAAGAAATCCAGGGAAAAAAAATAGTTTTCTACATGAACTAACTCCCACAGAGTTTCATTGAAATCTGTTAAGTACTTTTTAGCCAAGTTAGCAGCATGGCTCCTTGGACGGCAGTGTCAGTCTGTCAGTTCCAACTGAAATATCTCAACAACTACTGGATGGATTTCTGCACATATTGATGCCTCCCACAGAATGAATTGGGATTATTTTCTGGTCCCTAAACCTTTCATCATCTAGTCAGCCTCAGCTGTACTTTGTGTTCAGTGAGCAGATGAATGGACAAACATACAGGACTGAAAATATAACCTCCTTGACAGATGTAATGAAGCAATAAAAGGCAACATGCAGTAGTACTAATCCATTTATTTGTAACTAGTGTGGTATTTATTCATACATTCCTATTGCTCTGACCCCCATGAAACACTGAATGACGTAATGTTGACTGAATGCACCTCATTTTGCATAATAAATGAGTGCTCATCCAGTTCCAGACAATAGCTCTGTTATTGTCCAGTAGTACATTTCTACTATTTACAGTATGAGACTGTAAGCAGAGGAAAAAAGTGGGGGCATGCTCAAACTTCCTGTAGTCTTTTTGTTGGACAGGTGGAACATAAATTTTAACAAAAGGTCCACTGGGACTGAGCACAGGAGGCATATAACAGGATGAGCCTTTACCAAATGGAGACTTTTTGCTTTTATATCAATAATCTAAACTCTTTTCATCAACTCTTTCAATCACTCTTTTCACTTAGCAGAGGGTGGGAAAAAAAAGAGTCTGTTAGAATGGAACAGCTGCGATCGCTATATCCAACGTTGGGAATAAATAAAATAAATTAAAATACAGTCTTGCAATGACATTTGGAATTCATCTACCTAAGATATACATTAATTATGTGGCATTTGCATTGGAAATTGGTTTAATTTCTCTAAGGATCTATCAAAACTCTGGATAAAAAAAAAAAAATTCAGGATGCGGTTAATCTGAAAAGGGATTGGTGAACTATGCAACGTGGAAAGATTTATCCCATGGCTAAACAAGGCATAGTAAGTACATATGAGCATCACAGGAAATTCCTTGATGCGTAACCACATCTTAATTATATCACTAGGTAAATAGAATGTGTTTACAAACGGTCATATACCGTGTGGAAAAAAAAGAAGCATGATGATGGCATTGAATCTCAACGGAGTCCTTTTGCCTGTAATGGAATTTTTAAAGAGTTTAACCTTTTTTTAGATGAAAAACAGAACAGAAAAAAAACCTGGAAGCAAATGACATATTATTTTCTTGCACAGTAATAAATGTACTCAAAAGGTTGTTATCACAGCAGTAAATAGATAGAACAAGAGATAATTAGAAGTCACTAACTTGCTAAAACCAATGACAAATCAGTCATCAATATGAACATATTTCTTAAAGTGTGCCTCACTTCCACAAATCCCTGAATAATGAAGTTTTATGTAAATAATAAGAAAACCTCTCCCTTCATTTAAAACTTTCAACAGTATACGTATAGACCAGCAGGCTTCAACATCCTGCAGCTCAATGATATCACCCACATTTCCATTTAATACATAGTTTAAATATGAGTTGAATATGAGTTAAATCAATAGATGCTGTTAAAGTCAGGAGAGACAGCGACAGCACCATACAACTCAGATTCCCAAGCAAAAACCATCTCTACATGTAAAGCAAGCAGCTTGAAAGAGAGATGGTTTACATTATTTAGATAAGAAACACAATGAAAGCAGAAAAGTCAGTCCCTTGGTTCACCAGCATCCCAGGTGTCTGTAAATGGTGAAAGATTGAAAATCATGTCTGAGACAGGACAAATGGTTCCTTTATCATTCATATGGGAGGAGTTTAGGTTGGTTGCTGTGTTGACATGTGCACATACAGAACATACAGCTGTCTACCTTTTAGAGCCTCCACCAACTGGCTAACATAGAGAGACAACCTGCTGTGGATGGAAGAAACAGACCATCCTGCATCTGTTATAGTGGATACTTGAAAATGCATAACTCTGCACATTCTCTGCAAATGAATACATCAAAGTCAGTCATTGATCTTTGTCCTAAGGTGTTGTTTTACAGACCACTTTACCGTCAAACAACATGTCTGTTATGAAGCCCCCAGGCAGTGTCCTCTCCCGGACCCACCCAGAGACAATGAGAAGATTCTTTGAACTGCTGTTTACTTCATGGGCATAAACACAGTGCCTTCCTCTGCAAAACCTGCAGACACACAGTGTTGACCATCTTTTTCTGCAGGGAAAACTCCGGCAAACAGTAGAAGCACTCAGCCAGAGGCTTGTGACCTTTCATACCTTCCAATCTCCATCACCCCCTGCAGCTTCTCCAAGAGAAAGCTGACATTCTGTGTCCCCAGAACAAGATTTCACAGTCAGAGGTCAGCACACCAGGGCCCCAGCCTTTACCGGTCCGCTTGACTGACAGGGCCCAAAATCCTACACCCAGCATTACAGGAGGTGGGCTAACATGCAACAGCCGCAAGCTCCTCCCTCAGGGTTGGCTCAAGGAGGTGATCTCAGGCAAGGTCGTTTGATACAAAGGTTGCTCTTAAGACTGAGGTATGCATGAAACAAACAAGTTTATGAATTTCACCCATGTCTAGAGACATGTTCACAGCTGTTATGAATGGCTACGCTCTAAGGTTAGGCAAAGCACCTGCCACCTTAGAGAAGGGCAAGGCACAATGAATCTTACAAACAGGAACAAGGGTGCATGCTTTTTCTGAAAGTTTCTGTAATTTTGCAAAATCAATAATGTGACTTTACCAGCTTTCTGCTGCGTGGAGTTGAGAGAGGAACCAGTATTTGAAGTTCTCACTCAAGGTGTGGTTTTTAATTCTTGAAAGAAGTATTTCCATCACTTTTTTCAGGTGAATACCACCTTATGAATACCATAATGGTCAGACAACCAAACACAATGGCACACAACTGAGTGCAGTTCTTTGAAGGGTTTTCCTGGTCTTTGTTCTGGTAAATCAAAAATATGACGATATGACTCAAAAGTTTACCAAATGGAGTACAAAGGTATTATTACCTTGTCAAGTCACCACTGTTATCACTGCTGTTAGGGTTAGGGTTCATTGCCCTTTGTATATTTAAAAGCCTACAATAAACACACTTAATACTGCTTTTTTTCCCTTTATTATTTAAGAGGTTCTTTACAGTTTTATTTTACTTTGTATACAATCTTTCTTATCTCTTATACATTATCTCTTATCTCACATTCATGGCCCCTTATCTGCTTTCTTGTCTCATAAAAAATAGTAATCAAGGATTTTACTCATGACTTATACTGCATTCATCAGGACTGTCATCGTAAGTCTTGGTCTGTGTCAGGACTATAATATCATTATCATCAGTTATCAAAATGTCCTTTATCATCCTTGTTAGATTGCATTCACTCTCTCGTACACACACAACTTGAGTCAAGCTGGAAATCTTTCTCAAAAATACCCCCCCCCCCTAAAAAATATATTCAGTCCCCTTGAAGGTAGAACGGTAGAGCTGAGAAGCTAACATCATCAATCAACTTCAGTTCTGCCTTTTGTTTTTCTAGGGAGGCATGTGAAGGCATGATGCATTAAAAAGATCATATTTCCCTGTTACATATCCTCTGTTGGGGTCTTACAGTTTAATTATGGCCGATAATCAGACAAACTCTCTCCCCTGGTTCTTTTTACTGTTTGCAAAACCATAAAAAAGCTCTTTTAGTCATGTAAACAGGAGCACCACACACCACTTTGGCATTTCCTCAAGTTGAATTATCTTACACATTAAAATTATATATGTTCACTAAGGGAGTTCCTTACTCATAAACTGTCATCCATCACTTTGTTTGCTTTGTGAAACTGTAATTAATGCTTGCTATTGCAAAAACCGATCATAGACTGTACAGCGTCTGATCTTTCTTCCCTATTACTCTATTTCATCGCATATATATATCTTGGTTTTGCAGGGCAAGAAATACATTATGAAATCTTCTATGGGCAAAAGAACTTCACAACAGAAACACAAAATTTCTTGCCAAGGTAAGCATATCTATTTGGTTTTTTTGTTTTTTTTATGGCCGTCTTTCCCTTCTATTGGCCTTTTGGACACTTTTCCTAACAGTCCACTAATATTTTTCAGCCAAGACCTTTTTCACTTTTTGTGCCAGACAAAGTCATGCAGTTCCACTGGATGTACCACAGAGAGGCACATTGATTATTGCCATTGTTCTTTCAGTATGCCACAGCTGTTTTGTAAAGGAAAAATATCCTAGATGTCATTTGTATACCCTGTGGGCAGCCATCTATAAATTCAATAAATATCTGCAAGAAGTTTGTATTTGAGTAAAAAATTGGTGCCACAGAAAAGGTTGAAACACAAAGGACTTTGGAAAATGATCAAGTCACTCACTGGCAGACTTGGGAGGCCCTTGAATTTGTTTTTTAAAACTGAGGCTGTCCAGACCACATTGTGAATATCAATGTCAGAAACACAGCAACCTAATTTCTTTGCCGTTTCTGTAACCTGGCCAAGAAGTAGCTGAACAGGCAAAGGGCCTCATCTCCATCTGAACAATGAAATGTCAAAATGGCTGAGTAGGTTACATAGGAAACAGGTTCTGTTTAATTGTCCTCTGAATCAATGAAAACAATGAGCTGTTCAAGAGACAGATGATTTTTCTTCTTTACCATGAAAGTCCAATTCTTTGATAAAGGCGTAAAAACGCCTCCACTGAGAGCTCGATATAAAAGTGAGGCCGGGGCCTGTACTGTGGAGCAAATTCAACACACCCACTTTTCATCATCTGGCTTCACTAAGCCTTACAACAGTAGTCACAATAAGCATTCACATGACCGTGGTACTCAGCTCCATGAGTCATCCCTGGTTTCCCTGAGCCTGTTCACATGAAAGACGCGTTGTTCACAGCATTGGGAACTCACAAATATGGAGAGCAAAATGTTTTATGAACACATGAATTATTACTTTGCCAGAAAATAATATGTCAGTACAACTATAATATTAGACAAATACCAAGAAGTTAAACCCATAATCCAAGATTAATTACCATGGCAATGTACTCCGGTGAGAAGTGAAACTCCGTCATAACCCTGAAAACCCAGGTTTAAACCTGAAGTTACCTCGCTAACCACAATGTGTTGACTTTTCCAACCAGTTGATGCTTTGCTTTCTGTAGGCCGGTTCCTACAGCACTGGCTGTTACAGGCAACAGATGCACACCCCCCTGGGAGTTATGGTTTATGTCCTCCCAGAGGGAATCAGCTCAATCATCTCATTAGACAAGGCTGCATCCATGAGTAAAATTTCCTCTAGGGAATGTTTCTATCTCCTGTGTTACTGGGTAAACAGCACCCTGGCAATCTAGAGTATCTGACCATGTATAAAAGGAACAAAAAAATTTGCAGAAGAAGAAAAAACAAAGAGAGGAGAACAGAAATGAAACGAAGAAAGTTGACAGATAAACCACTCTACAGATAATGTCAGTGGCCAGCGGCCAAGACTGAGGTTTCATCATTTCACTGCCTTTCTTCATCCCTTGCATAAAGTCAGTATACTTTATTAAAAAACCTTCCCAAATCATGAGGGTAAAGCTTACACTGTGTGAGTCATTTTAAATGCAAAAGGGTAAAATAACAAATGGCTTTGTCAGAATAAAGTACTGAAATTCTGTATGCCTGTGGAGTAGAAATTACATTTAACCAGTAAAATCCTCATTGAATGCCTAATTTTGATGTCAAATTATAAAATATTCAATAAATATTTTGTGAATTAGCTTGCATTGCATGTATGGCTATTTTAGTTAATTATTAGTTAATAATTAATTAATATGCTCAATAACCAAAAAAAGAATAACTGTAATTAATTAATTAATTAACTTAATTATTGATTAATTTTTTCCATCTTTTTTTGATTTTGGAACTAGAAGATTCTATGTGGTGATCGTCAAAAATGAGTAGTGGTAGTATTCATGGTAGTATTCTTTAACAAGTTACTCATATTTTGAGTAGGTTTATCTTAATGTATTTTTATCTTATTTTAATGTCAATGTTAGACATGAATGGCCCTTAAACCTACCATGTCCCCTCAGTGCTCTATGACTGAGGTTAAAGCAGGTTAAAGGAGCTGAAAAATTCATGAATTATCTTAAATACTTAAACCTCAAAATTGATAAAAAAAAATTGGGACCAATACAAATGTTACTGAGTGTCATTTTTCTTCTTGTTGAACAGGATGAAAAGCTGATTTTTATCATTAACTGTGATGTTAGACAGTTAGGTTACTAATGTTAGGGAAAAAGATCGTGTTAATGCTTGTTAGCAAGAGTTATTGTTATCATAATTAACTCCTGTTAATGTGACTACTTCAGAGATGACGGTGATTAAAGCCAGAACTTTAATTCCTATGATGAACTCAGATTTCTAGCTAGATAATTGCCGATCTGATGCCAGCACCAACCTTTCAATGGTCTGAACTTTTGTGTGAGTGTATAACTTGTGTACTGCAGCAGAAACATGACAGTGACAGTCAGAGCTCAGACATAGACACTGATCACCTTGGGTTCTCCAAGCAAAAATGTGGTTGTGATATGATATTATAAACTGTGTACATTATATAATCTAGTACATTGTATATACTTATAGAACATCAAGGGGACCTGTTACTTTGACCAGTAAAAGGCCAGTAAAAAACTTCCCTGTATATCAGTTTTGCTATATACTGTTGAATGTAAAATCACTCAGATCACAGATAGGTCACAGTTTTTCTCAAGCAAACATACCAAACATTTGCTGTTTCCAATTTCTCAAATGTGAGAATATGGCACACTCTTTTGGCATATATGATATCAGACTGAATATCTTTGAGTGTAGGACTTTTGATTTGAAAATTTGAGAAATTGTGAGACATCATTTTGGGCTCTTTGAAATAACAATAAATATTTTCAGAGTTTTTGTAGACTAAATGATGACTTGATATTACAAGAAAATAATAGAGAAAATTTTAATTGATGATATATTTAATTGTTAACCTTTTGGGGGGGGGGGCTATTTTTCTTTTTTTTTCTTTTTTTGTCTTTTTTTTTTTTAATTTGTTTCACTAGTGACTCTGTTTAAAACTTTTCCAAATCTCTTATCATCACATTAAGTTGAACAATGAATAATATTGTTTATATCTATTCTTCTGGACTGGCTATTTCAAAGCCTGGGGGAACAAAGCCTTGTGAGATTTAATGATGCCAGACCTGTTAGATTTGGTATTAGGAGATCTGCGAGGAAACTTAGTGCTCGATCTACATGTAAAATTTTAAAAATTCTAAAAATTTATTTGAAGCCAGTGAAGGGATCGAAGGATTGGGTTACTATACGTGCGATTCAAAGTGTTTATCTCATTCAGCAAGGACAAATGATGAGTGTAAAGAACAGAAGAGAAGATTGTGACTATGACCTACCTGTTGTAGAGTAGAATATCTGGGACCCATATCAGATTAGAAGGGAATCGAAGGTTCTGAACCCCGGGATAGTTGTCTGGGTTCCATGAAAGGTAAATGTCTGTCCAGTACTGATAGAAACAAAGGATAGAGAGAGTAACCAAAAAAGGTAAAAAGCAGCCATTGAGGTGTGGACATAGAAAACAGAAAAAAAGACATGTTTATAAAAGTTAAGTGCATGATTGATAGAAAAGGTGCCAGTAACAGATTTAAGGCTCTTTACTGTTGTCTGCTTTCGGCCGTGCGTACAAATTTGTTGCTGTTGTTGTTGTCAATGTCATGTTTGGCAAGACAGCACATTAACAACCATCGTGGCTCTGTCAGCAAGACGTGTTTCACAGCCTTAATAGTGTTGTTGCTATGATGAAATGCATACTGCATACATAAGCTGTGCATCATAGAAGATTTCCTTAAAATATATCCTGGCACATATCAGTAAAGGAAAGCCAACATTTGTCAGAACTCTATAATTATGTTAAACCTTAAAAGAAGAGAAGTTTTAAGTTGTCCCTTCACACGAACCAATTTCCCAACAACTTCTGGCTCTTACAGCTTGTCTCCAGCGCTGATAATGAATCCTGGCAGGGAAACCACTGACCCTTCACTCCCTTTTGAGCCTGGGCCCATATTCAGTGGGGGGCTAACTGAGCCCAGCATCAACATGTTTAAAAGGACAAAGACTGAGTGTATGTTGTGTGTTGCCTCTGTGCCACTTTTCATGATTTACTTAGTGACAAGATGATGTGTGATCTGTGGACATGTTATAGATATTAATGTGTGTTCTGCCCTGTAAGCCCATTTGTGTGTGTGTTACTGATGTATCCTATGTGTGTGTAGAGTGTGTGTGTCTAGTATATGTATGAGAGTTACATATATAGATGGAGGCACTCAGATGCTGTAGCCATAGGGCATGTTTCCTATGGAGCAAACATTACTAATGTGGCCACAGTACACTGGACTCATCTGTTTATGCCTATATGTACATGTGCATATGTGTATGTATGTATGTATACATACATGTAAAAGTGGATGAAAATTATGTGTGTAATGTGTGTATTTTTGTGTTTGCATGGATTAGCTCTTGGGATTGTTTACATGTGTGCATGTTTGCATGTAGCTGTGCGCATGCAAATATATCTATGCATATATGTGTCCCTCCAGATTTTTGATTTTACGGACAACCCAAAATCTCTTCAAAGAAATCCATCTAAAGTGGGCCTGCTGACATGTGTCTCCACTCACGCATCTAATGACTTAATCACTACACTTGTTGTCTATGGGCCTTGGCAGTTTGGTGCTGGAGAGCCTTCTTTCATGTTTGTTGGCTGGGAAAGCACGACGAACAGCCAACAGAACAAATCACAGCTCACTTACTTTGCAGGAGGACTCTGGGCTACGTAAGGTAACAGCTGTCTAAGAATAGGTTTTGAGTTACATAACGGAAATTTAAGAAAGCATCACTAATTTGAGACAACTAGGTTCTTATTAAAAGAGTGTGAAATTCATTCCCTGAATGATGCATTTTAGGGTGTAGGATGCAAATGTGCAGTACAGTAGGGTCTATAAGTCTGAGACCACATTCCCATTCACATGATTGAGAATGTGCTATGGATTTTGAAATATCTGTCTCAGAGATTTGGTTTCTGGTGTTCACAGCAATGCAATAATGTGTTTAACTTTCCAGAAAATAATGTCTGTTGTACGCTGGATGAACCACAGACGTCATTGTAAACAATATCTTGAGTAGTAGTTCCAGTGAAAACTATTCACAGCAGGATGGGTCAATTAAAAAAATGGTAAAGTTTCTGGAGAGACAATACATAGGATTTTTTGTTTATTTTATTTTCTGTACTACAAAAAATTCCATTCACCTACATTATGTTGAGATTGAGGCAGGAATATCTGAGACAGAAATATGAAATTATAGGTGAAATAGTTTTTTGGTCATTTGGATGATAAAGCATAATAAGCCATAAGAACAGGCTGTTGCGGAGGACACTAAGTTAATACTCAGTTCTTAGGATACTTAAGCTCATTACAATTCTCACAGTTATAACCACATAAAATCCTATCCATTGGGATGTGGGGCATTCATTTCCTGATAAACCTATAATCCTAAAATCCTCCTCGATGTAGGGGAGGTGAAACCTGCCCCTTCTCTGTCTTGCTGTCTGTGAGCTAGTTAATGTACTTCTCAGGTCTCCTTCAAAATCTGCTGCATCTGCAAAGCCCCCTTAAGCCATTACACCAAAGCGGATGCCAGTATTAAAGCGGTGGCTTGCTCAATAATTGATTCATTCATAACTTGTAAGCCAGTCAGCAGCCAACTCAACCAGACCGAGTCTAGGCTGTGACATCCTTAATGGGCTATTTTGACCAGGGCCACTGTGATAATGAGGCTATCGTTCCTACCTGATTGGCCTGATAACAAATTCCTCAAGCTACTGAGCATTGTAAAGCATTTTTTAGTACCACCAACTTATATTCAACTGTCTTTAATGGGATAGATGTGCTGTAGCTGAGCTACGTAGCTTAGTCTCCACATGCTTAGATGGCAGTACACGGATACTGTTAAGAATCTGACAATTGATAGCAGAGTGCTGCAGGGATGATGTATTTTTGTAGGTCAACCCTGAAGTTAGCAGCACCGTGGTTCCCTCAGCAAAAAGCCAACAGGATCACGAATTTCAATGGTAAATCTGTCATTGTTACCAGTGTAACCTGTGCTGTGCCAGGAACACAAAGCTTGAGAGGCACAGGAGGCAGCAGGGCTACAGAAATAGTAAATTGGCACATACAAAAAAACTCAATACATCACTAGCAGTAAGTCAGATGTAAAATATGAGACCTAAAGAAAAAAGAAATGAACCTGATGTGAGAGTGAGAGATGTCTTGAAAGCTATAATATATATTTGAAAACCTTTTGTCTATTTGTTGTTTTTTAGGGATATTTTTATCCACATCCCCATGTGATATAGCTGAGGTTGACATTAAATGCTATATCCTACTATTAATAAGTATTATAAATAATAAATAATCCACAAAGTATCTTTTGTGACACAACCTGATGTCACTACCTTGCTAAAGAAAAGAAGTGCCAGTATTGAAACTAGTCTGACACTGGCTAACCTAAGCTTCAGACTTGTTGTTTACGTTTTGTGACATGGGG
Organism: Istiophorus platypterus; assembly: GCA_016859345.1. Taxonomy (NCBI): domain Eukaryota; kingdom Metazoa; phylum Chordata; class Actinopteri; order Istiophoriformes; family Istiophoridae; genus Istiophorus; species Istiophorus platypterus. The sequence goes on along the minus strand of CM029114.1, from coordinate 23,288,417 downwards.
CCCTGGAGATTCACTGAAATGTAGTAACCTTTTTTTTTTTTTAAAGAGAAAAAACTTCTTTTGCAAAACATAAGGTTATTAGTTTACATCCTATCTGGCTCTGTGCCGTCAAAAGCAGTCAGGCTGTGAGTACTTTTTTAAAAACAAGCACGGCAGTATACACATGCCACAAAAACCAAGCACAAACACCTTTCTAAAAATAAACGAAATGACAATTATTACACAGTGATCACACAAGAAGTGCTTGGAAAGGAGACATACCAGCTGGAGCCAGGCATTTGTGATCAACACTTGGTTCTTTTCATCCTAGAAGGGAGCAGGAGGAGAGAGAGAATTATCAGCAAACAGTAGATGTGGATTTAAACATAAAGTGAATGAAAATACTCTGCAGGATGGGAGGAAAAAAAAACATGAGGTGAGATTATGAGACAGATAAGCAATGAAGTCAAACTGTGCCCCAGGTGACTCAGAGCTGGCGCACTCTCTGAATGACAGTAACGCATCTTTTTTCTCATTTATGAGATTCTTGTCATGCAACATAAAAGAATTCATGTTTACCATTTAAACAAAGGTATAAACAATATAACAAAGACAAACAAAAACAATGTAAACAGCAGTTTGTGCAGGATGCAGACAGTGACACGGAGCAGAAAGGATGGGGATCTTCAACAAAAAGATTAGTTTATGGCAGTTTCTATCATTGTCATGAAAGCAGAAATATACCCTGGCTCCAGATGCATTTTGCACAAGGGTCAGCTCATGGTCAAACGGTCAGAGAGAAGGAAAAAAGTAAAGAGATGAGCAGAATCAAGACTGACAGAGAGAGAAGCAGAACGGACAACAGCTGTGATAGTTCAAGTAAAAAGAAAAAAGTCAGACTCAGAGGCACGAGGAAGTGGAGAGAAGAAAAAGGAGGTGGGAATTGACTTCTTTAGAGTGTGTTATGAAGAATCACACATGACAAGCAACAAAATTTTGCTCCTTGTTACCTACCACTACGTTGTGTGTCTGACAGGTTACCTCCTTCTTACCCCCGCAAAAATGTGTAAACTGCTTGACAGTGATAGAGTCGCAGCAGAATCTCCTGCATCACCCTAACACTTCTCTGTGTTCCTTTGCGGATTAGTCCTTTTTTATGTTCATTAGAACCACTGAAGTGACTTATCATGTTATCTTCCACCCATGACTGATGACGGAATAACACAGCCAGCTCAACCCCTTTGAAAACCTTTCTTTTAATGTTACTGTTACTGGTAAAAACCAAATCATGAAATCAATTTGCTCACTTTATTTTTTTTTTTATTTCTCATCCCACCAGGCCTAATCTGCTGTATAATTTCCTTTCTTATCACAAAGTCTCATACTCTTGGCGCTTGTTTCATGCTGCTTATTTGGCTCTCAGGACAGGACAAGTCTGACTTGTTCTGTGAGATGCTCACAGAGGAGTGTGCTTTGATTTTACTTTAGCTGTTCACAAGGCAGTTGATTTACAGGCTTCACAGTTCTTTACTTAGGAGCAGGGGGGTGGATTAATGTCTCTGGAAATACTTTACCATTTAAAGTTGTTTCTGATTAAGGTATTAGTTTACTGACTGAATTTTCACACGATGTCATTACATAAACAACATTATAGAGCATAAGCCTCTCTTGAGCCAATGTGCACAGTAAATTGCTTTAGACTCCATATCACGTATAAACAAGATCGATTTGTTATTTATAACAGCTCGTTCTGGGAAATAAAGGCAAGATGAGTGAAGACTAGGAACCATCATCAACACTCATCACCTCTGCCAGTTTATCAGGGTCACATAACTCAGTTTAGTCGTTTGTAGAAGTCTTCTAGTGAGGCAAAGTGTAAACATTGCTGTAATTTTCGAGGCCTTTGTTTTGGTGCTGTTGATCTCTATTGCATCATACAAATACATTTGCAAATACATTTCAGTGCATAACTACAGTTCAAATAGTCACTATTAGTCAGAAATATCTGTGTAAATGTAATTCATTTAATTTTTATAAAACATTGACTTTTGTATTGCGTTAGGATTTCATTATTTACTGTTTAAATTCTGAGTAGTTCATTCAATTAAACCTGTATCTTTCAAAGACTAAAAGTGGATAAATCTGAGTAATCTACACTTGGTCGTTCATAAGATGAGTTATTAGATGTGATTTACCTAAAGAAGTTTGATATTTATCAAGTTAGAGATGCCCTCTTAATATACTGAAGTTATGTTTGCATTCAATGTTTCTCTTCAGATCATATTGTTAATATTATGGAGGTCTAGTGGAGGAGAAATTGGTGGCCGAGAGAGCTCAACCCACTGCACTGGAAAACACATACAAATGGACAAAACAATTACATCGAGTTGACAACACATGGGCTGCAAATACACACAACACAAACAAATAAAAAATATGCTACAAATATACAACCAAATAGACATTATTCTGCAAGTAGTCATCTCCCTGCCCCGCTATGTTGGGTTCCACATTATCAAACAATTGAATATCCTGAGACTGACTGATGGTCCAGATGAGATGATTTAGTGGCTGGATTCAAAGACCTGAGAAAGCCGTACTGTAATCAAATCATCATCACTTAAATCAACTCAGCTTATTAACTTGATCAACCTCCTATGAAGCATTCAATTTTCATGACCTGTAATATTTCATATCTCTTGTCCTCTCCTTGTCTGACATCCTTCAACCCTTTGCTGAGGAGGAAGGAATGTTTGACCAGGACAATGGAAATTATAAACCTTGATAAACTATATAATCAGGTTGGAATCACAAGTTGAATGTCCACTAAATTGAATATGAATGTTCTTTTCAGTCATCTTCCTTTAAATATATTTAGTATCTACTTTCAGTGAAAATACCTTTTAAAAGAAACTTGTTTTATATAAGACATTTCATTAACTTTCTGTATCATTATTATAAAGATGTATGAGCAATGTCATGAGGTGCTTAAAGTCTGTGTCATTAAAGACCAGCAAAGTAAACTCACTGCTCTTACTTCTCATAGTGAAAATCGATCCTTGCACAATCGCCGCTCCTCTCTCTCATCCCCGCCCCCTCGCCTCTTCCCTAACTTTCTCCACACTCCAATCTTATCTCCACCTGTCCTCTCTGATCTGTCCCTATTTTAAACAACCTCCCTTCGCCACGGCTGAAATAGAGCAGCCTCCCATTGTGTGCCTCACAAAGCAACATTTTTCTGTCCATTTTGGTGTGCAATCTAGTGCGCAATCGTGGAGATTTGGCATTGCTTCAAGGTTGCCATTCATTCTATTTTGTGCCTGACCTCTCTTCTGTGGTGTTTTGTGGGATTTCACTCAGCTGTGATGGGCAGTATCAGCCCTGTCACACCCACTATAAACACTCTAATCTCCTCATAAATCTGCTCTGATTGGTTTTAGAGAGACTGACAAGGGATTGATGGACAATTGCATTCAATGAAAGCTCCTTAACTGTATTTTATTGCAAGTCATCTGACATCATTTGGTTGAGGACAAAAACATGTTCTTAGATATATGTACAGTATATTTTTCTAGACATTGCATTTCATCTGTGGAATTCCTTCGGTTTTATCCCTGGTTTGGCACAATAGGATAGCTATCTACATTATTTTCTTTCAATCTAGATCAAAGGATCAGTGATTCAAACATACTCAATCACTAAAGAGTGAAGAAAAGACATCCTAAAAGTATGAATGATATCTCAGAATTATCTATGTTGCTTCCTGCACTTGGCTTCATTGTCAGTTTCATCAATTTCCTGAAAAACAGTGTTTCGTGATGTGAAGGACAAATAGGTTGTCCTCTCCTTTTAACGGTTCAACAGATAAGCCTGAATTCTGCTGCACCAAAATAAAGTGTATGCATGAAGGATTCAACCTGGTTGAATCAGCCTGGTTTTACAAGAAGACAATGAGAAGTATCTCTCTCGATATACTTTCTGTGTTTGGTCGAGAGAATCAAATATGGACACAAGTAGAAAACCACATATCCTGTGCAAAAGCAGCATTCGTTAAGAGGGATGTTTCTGGTCATGTGACTTCATCAGGCGTTGTTTGTTTCTTTGATGCTTTCATTCTTTCTCTCTTTCTTTCTTAACTTATAGTTAATTCATGCCCTGTGACCTTGGCAGTGGGGGAAGTAAGTAGTTGGAGTCTAGTAGGTAAACACAGTGGAACGCTTAGCAGCCAAAGATAAAGATATCTTCCCTGGGAGTTGGTAGAGTCCAAAAACAGAGTTAAAAGAGAGTGAATACTTGAATCACAGTCATGAAGTGATCTGAGACACGACTCCAAATAAACACATAAATAAAGCAACTGTTTGTTTACTTTAACATACTGGCCTAAAAGATGATCATATGTTAATATTGTGTTCACAATTTTGTGAACTAAGTGTATTTCCCGAAACTCGAAAATTTCTGAGCTTGAAAATGTCATGTAAAAAAATGTACATTGCATCACTGAGAGTGTTATACTATTATATTGATATTGTTTAATTATAATTACTGATGCATTAATATGTAAGTAGCATTTCAATGTCAGTGGTTGCGGTGGAGCTATTTTTAACTATTTTATCTAATGTTAGGTAGTTTAACATATAACAATATATCATATTTTATAAGCTCATCATACTTTATGTATTATATATATATATCTTAAACTATAAAGTTACTTATTTACAGTCCACCAATGGGCCTTATTGGTTTCGTTTCTTTGTAATCTACAGAAGGTGTACAATGGCTCTTCTTTACAGTCGGGGACCAGTCCTGTGATCTTCTGTCAGTCCATCTGTCATTATTCATGGTGATGAGCCCAGTCTGTGAGAATCAACCTGCCCCAGTTCCCTGGTTAGAGAGTTACCTCCAAGCAGATGGAGGAATCAAAGTCCACATTACCAACACACACACACGCATACACAGTCAAGCACAATCAGCCTTACATTATTTACAACTGCCCAGCAAGCATTAATTCATATGGTCTCGCCAGCTTATCCATTATGTATCGGGTCAGCAAGCAGTGTAGTTAACAACAATACATAAAATAGCAAACACATAAACACACACCTATTTAAAACATGTTCAGCATATATTCTGATGCTGATATATGTTCGGCATATATTCAACAAATGTATGCCTGTCTTTGGTCTCTGAAGGTATATCGCTAAAGTACGATGCTGCTTTCCAAACAAACCTGATCAATTCAATCAAAAAATTAGTAGAACTATGTTAAATTTAATTTCCCGAAAAGCACTAAATAGTCTTGTCTCATCCAGCTTCTTGTTCTTCTTGGAGAATGCATCACCTCTGGAATCTGTGTCTCCAGGCTGTCATTTTCAAGCTCAGAAATACATTAAAAATGTTTTTTCAAATGTACTGTGGGAGACTTGACCACTTTAATAATAGAAAAGGAATCCTATGTTACGGCCCAGTGTGGAGCTCTTACCACCATGTAGTTATCATGAGGAGACGTACACGTCTTGTGACAGGGCTGGCTCAGGGATGTGATGGGGTGTCGGCTTGGGTTTTTTGGATGAGTGCTCCAGCTATGTGGTGGGGCTAACAGGCAAAAGGTTGTGTGTGGGGTTTGTGTGGGGGTAGGTGCATGAGACGGGGAACAGGAGGAAACACACAATGAAGTGCTCGGCAAACACAGAAGGAACATAAAATACGATGAGATATGACAGAAAATCTACCCAAACCAAAGAAGTGTCAATTTAAGAGCGATAGGTTTGACATAAGAAAGAGTGAAGAATGACTAAGAAAGGGAAGACTGTGGTCACATTGAACTAAACGGGGTTTCTTTGTGTGTCTGGGTACGTTTTTTTGTGTGTATTTGTGGGTGTAAAATGTAGGATACACAGATGAGAACTGATGTTTGGAAAGCTTTTCTCTTAAGAAACCACTTCAAATGTTATACATGAGAGAAGAAACACAGGTACTGTTTTTCTGTTTGGAGAGTTTGCAAGAAGTGTTCATAGGAATAGTTTGACATTTTGAGAAATACACTTAAACACTATCATGCTGAGAGTTAGAGAAGACTGTTCTCATGTTTAATATACCACTACAGCTAGTTATCTTAGCTTAGCATAAATACTTGAAACAGCGGGAAACAGCTAACCCGATCTTGTCCAAAGTTAAACAAAAAAAGGTATTGCTCTTACCATAAAATATAAAGCTCAGTAATTAACAGATAATATTCACTTTGTTTAATCAGAAAAAAAGAAAGAAAACCAAGTGAATTTTTCCCTTGTATCATTGTCTCAAACTTGAGCGCTGGACCATGTTGATTTGCCCCAAACAGCCTCAAACGTTAGCTGTAAGAAAGCTGGCAAGAGATACACCAGTCTTGGTTGGGTGCCGCCACTGGTTCCCCACACATCCTCACTTCTTCCCTCTGTCCTCAAGCCTTGTCTGTACTCTACACTTAAAGCGAGACGAAAACACACAAAAGCACATGCACACACGAGCACACACACACACAAATACTCACACACACGAAAGCACATGCACACACACACACACACACACACACACACACACACCCACACTCCCTCACCACATCAATGATTTGTAGTAATGTGAGGCCGAGGTCCACCACGATGGGAGCTGAGTCATTCTGGACGGGTCTCTCCAGCCGATTGTAATTGACCATGAGGTCTCGGTACAGCTTTCTCTGGTACATGCCGCCATGGGAACCTGGAGGGAGAAGAGTCAGGACAATTGTCAGTATGGTTAGGAGGGGAGAGGAAAGGAAGAAGGGAAAGGATAGAAGTAGTTTGGGGTATAAGAGCAGAAGAGCGAGGGAAAAGAATACGAAAATAGTAATTAATAATGTTACAGGAGTTTAAGGGAAGGAGTATGAGTAACAGGTGAGAAGAGACAATGGAAGATTTAAGGCAGTAGGCAGGGAGAGCACAAGGGTGGGAGGTTTGACAAATTCCACTTCTGCTGTTTACATCATTTGCAAAGCCTCAGTCAACCCAGTAGTTTAATAAAACATACCCTCAATATTCTTCAACAAATTTAAAGCCTATAATCTAATCAACACTATTACTGCAATTACTTCCAACATTGTTCATGCAGCGCTAAATCTCTCAAGAGAAGCTGATTAAGTCACGATGTGCTGGACATAATGAGCACATTAATAACTCAGTGAACAATAATTGTGTTGACTTTGCTTTCTTTTCTTCTCCTCTGTATTCATTACACCTCATCAAGAGGTTCATCAAAAACCCACACTGTTTGATTTGTTTCTCTTTCACCAATGCTGCTCTCAAAGTAAGATCGGACTACAAAAGGCTTTGACTGTGAGGAGAGTGTATCTCATAGAAGGAGGGATAAAAATTTTACAGTAATATATGTAATTTATATAATAATGTCATACAATCTAGTCCATATCATCAAGCTCCTGAAATGCAGATCCTGAGGCATGTTGGTAGTCTGCTTTCATTATCTCAGAGCCCAAATAAAATTGGTTTATATGACTAAATCATTTCATCAACACAGAGGCTAACAACAAATAGAGCAAAAAATGAAATAATTTACAAACACATAAAAATGTTTAGTATCTTGTGTGTCATGAAAGACACCTACAAACAACCACAACTGTATGATTAATGCAACAGTTCATAACTTAAGTGAGATTAATATACTACCCATTATACGTGTATATTCCAACTTTACATTATATATAATTATAAGATGAGGATGGACATTGAACCAGTAGATGATATATATGGAAAATTTAAAACGATCTGTCTATAGCACATGCACAGACTGAGCATTACAAGAAATGATGGCTCTAGACCTTTAGTATTTCAAAGCACTTGTTCGTGGTTCTGGATCTGCAGTTCTGGAGGGTGTAGTCAAACAAAATATTTTGTCATTTAGTTTGGCAGTTTTGTCATGTTCATCAAAACTAGAAGTAAGCTGTTTGTACAAGATTTCCATCAACACAATAAACATAATATTTCAACTATAACTTAACAGTGAGACTGAAAATCTTGTTACAGCATGCTGCTTTGTTGTTATGTGCTGTTGGCAACCACTGACCGATTGTGATGATGTGATGAGACTAATGACATGACCACCTGTCACCTTTTATTTAATGATAGAAACTTCATGTCAATATTCTCTATCCATGATCATTTACAAACCAGCATTGTCTGGAGGAATTTAATTTGTTGATCTTGCCCAACAGGCACATCCCCCACATGCAACCTAAGGTGTAGCTCTGCCTTTAAGTCATGTGTTGACCCAAATACTATAGTTTTAGTTTTTGTAATATTGAATGCAAGCTTAGTATTTGTTACCCATCCCACAGCTAACTGCAGGAGTAGCCCTAAGTCATAAACCTTCCAAGCCATCTACGCTGTGTACTGCTGGGGCAGTAGCCTGTGGGTGGCCGACACCCACAGACCCAACAAAATGATTCAGAAGGCTGGCTCAGTCCTGGGGGTGGAGCCGGACCCTCTGTATGTGGTCACAGAGGGGAGGAAGTTGTCAAAACTCCTCTTCATCATGCAAAATGTCTCCCACCCTCTGCACAGTGTGCTGGTTCGCCAGAGGAACACGTTTAGCCAGAGACTGAATGACTAAGTGCTCCACTAAATGCCACAGGAGGTCTGTGCTTCCTTTGGACATCCAGTTATACAATTCCTCCCCTTTCTGCACTTTTCCCTCAGTATTCTGCTGTTAAACTACTTTTAATTCACTGATGACTCACATTTCACTTTTCATTCAGTTTACATTTGCGCATTACAGTTAATTTACTACGAGATTACTGGTTATCTACTCTGCACGTTAACATTTTGAACTTTTTTGATTCTATCTGCCACATTTTTAGTGATTATTTATTTTAGGGTTTTTTTTACATTCATACAGTCTAAAGTGATACACAGGACACAAGGGCAGAGGGAAAGAGGGGTATGACATGCAACAAAGGTCCCCCAGCCGGGTATCAAACCGTGGATGAGTATGCGCCTTAGTCACCAGACACCCAATAGTCTCACTTTTCTTTAACATGTGCCATTAGAATGTTGAAAGATGCTATAACCACATAAAAATTCTACACACAAGGACCAACCGTCACTGAACCTCGGAAAACATGGAGGAAGTAGCTTCTTCTCTCACGTCAAGGTTGCCACCATCACAACATTCACAAATCTTCCAGGCTCCCTCATCCCTCCGTGTTTCATCTCAGCCAGAGTCAAAAAGGTCTCAGCCTGCATCTCCCCAGTGAACCTTGTCCAGATTAGATGTTGTCTCAACATATTCCAGCAACTATTGAGTGACAGCCAAGATGTGAGTGCACCCACAATGACTGAGTGGATGACTAGTTAGCTAATGAGGCAAAAATAAACAAAGACAGCTCGCTGCGTGTTTGTGCTGAGGGTGTTGGGGAGCATCACATGGGGCCCCCCTAAATCTTGGCGTGACGAGGAATCCGCATAATGGGTGAGAGCGGCAGCCAGCAAAGTGGAACGAGCCGAGCACACATCTCTGAATGGGTGGCAACATAGCATATACTGCTGTTAATCTACAACGGTAAAATGAATCGAGTCAAAAACCTTATTTCCTGCATTACTTAGAGGGTATTATCGATGTATTGGTTTCCTACAGTCATTCTTCTGGTCCCTTAAGTAACATTAGTCCAAACCAAAGACTCTGTGCCTCCTACCTCTGAGAGAAGATGGCACAGTCAAGTAGGTTCTGAACACGCAAAGTAATTCCTACCCCAGGAAGAGAGTCAAGCGACTTATACGGCCTCCTTGGACAGACTGTGCCGTTACTGTAACAGGCAGACGGCGGTGCCTGCATACAGTCTGTTGTTACTTAGTTGTGATGAGTTATTCCTGTGCATCCTCCGGCAGTATGTCTGCGTTATTACACTGGGCTTTAGTTTGCACAGGGGGCAGCTTCTTGAGAGCTGTTTGTTTATCCTTACAGTGTCCCATATGTGATGCTTTATGGAAGTAGTTCAGTAGTTATGTAATGTCGTTCCTACTATGTTTTCTGTGTGCCTCCTTTTTAATATCTGCTGTATGTTTGTATTTCCACAGGCTTTCCAAGGTTGTAATAACATTGCTATGCTTGTACTGTATCTGTGGCATTTAATTTAAATTAAGATATTAGCCCGTGTAACTAGATGTTGAAAAAATATTCTTTTAAAACATTTGATTTGATTTCATTTGATGAAAGCTGTCAAATTTAAAGAAAAACTTAACTCCCCCTGAGAATCCTGTTTTTGCTGACTGACAATGGTTTGGCTTCCCACCTTGCTGCAGTGATGTAGAATTGCGCTTCAGTACGAGTAAGTACACTGGGACATCACTGCTGGGTGTGGTTACTAGGGGGACAGGATGCATGTTGGACCACGTCAAACAACACCCATCAGTGTTGTGGACTGTAGCCTCTTGTTTTACTCCTTTTGAATGGTGAAATTTTTTGTGTTTTTAAAATGCCGTAGATGTGTGTGGGGTGGATGAGTCAACATTTTTACCTGCTTAACTTTTGGTTTTCAAGGTCAGAACATCTAATGTAATGTGCCTCTACGTTTTTTTAAAAAAAGAATCACTGCTTTAATCTAAAACTCAGACACAACATGCTCTGCAAAATGGGCAAGCTGGCATACTCTCAGCAACTGTCACAACTGGCTAGAACTTATTCATCAAATGTGTTAAAAGAGGCAGAGGTACATAGTTCAAGACCAAAGGCCTCTATTGATCTTGATTTTGATCTCCATATATTTGTACATTAATGTATTGTTCTTTTCTTTCTAGTTCTAAAAAAGACATATTTCCTGCTCCTGTTTTTGTTAAAAAAAACATTTACAGACAAAAAAAATTAAAGCAGCATCAATCACTGGTATAATAAAGTTGCACAGTTGTACACTAGAGGTTTATATAGTATATAAACGATCTGAGGGACATACAGATGGATAGATTATTAAATAATTTGTTGAAATGAATAGAGAAAAAAAAAACCTCACCTCCAATCCACTGTTCTCATTGAACACCGCAAGAAACATACTTTTACAGTATTGTTGTGAGTGATAAGAGGAGATAATGTAGAAAACAGAAAAGCTCATCTCTTGTTCAATATTGCTTTATTGCCCCAGTGTACTTGGCTGACAGTGTGACTTGTCACGTTAAAGGAGGTCACAAGGGTCTCAAGGAAGACCAGATTACTATCTCATTATGTTGTGTAGCCCTCAGGGAAACTGCTGCTGTGAAGCGAATGTAAACAGGAGAAAAGCATATCTGTCTGCACTCTCCTCCTTTCACACTTTGTCTCCCTTGAGTCTTTCCATGTGTGCAGCAGCAGCTAATAGATCAATAAATAAACAAAATTGAACATTGAACATAATACGAACATTATATTTCTTTCCATTATCAAGATATTGTGTACAGTATGAGTTCATTACTTTGTTATTTAAGCTGTGATGTGAGAGGTCGGTTTAAACACAATGCTGGTTCAGAGATGGGAGTTGGGAAAACAGATGAGCAGCACTCTTTCCTGCCTCATCATCTTAACTGCCCAAGGTTCTTTTTAGCAAACTGTAAAGTAAGTCTTAACAGATCAAAATGTTACCTCAATGAGGCCTGCAGAGTTGCAATACATGTGTCATTACTTCTAGACATGTACACTCAATGAGCACTTTAACGAACTCGTGCTTATTATTCAAATATCCAATCAGCCAATCATGTAGAAGATGTGCAGTGCTTCAAATGCTACAATTACAGTTCAGGAGCTTCAGTTAATGTTTACATCAAACATCAGAGTGAAAAAAATAAAAATGTGATCTCATGTTGGTGCTAGTCAGGCTGGTTCGAGTGTTTCTGAAACTGCTGCTCTCCTGGGATTTTCACGCACAACAGAGTTTACTCAGAATGGTGCAAAAAGCAAAAAAAACCTTCTAGTGAGCGTAGCTCTGGTTGGAGCTGATAGAAATGCTACAGTAACTCAGATAAACACTCTTTGCAACTGGGCAGAAAATGAATGAATGATACAACAAACCTTGAGGTGGATGGGCTACAACAGCAGAGGACCACGTGAGGTTCCCCTCCTGCCAGTCAGAAACCTGAGGCTGCAGAATCTGCCGAAATGTGATGCAATCATGACAAAAGAAAGAGGAGAAATAGTAGAATCTCATAGGAATATTTCCAGCATCCTGTGGAATCCAGGCCATGGACACCTGAGGCTGTTTTGAGAGCAAAGGGAGGCTCTACCCCATATAACTATGGTGTTCCCTATAAAATGCTCAGTGAGAGTTTATTTGCACAATGCACAAATCTTGCATGTGGCCTAAGTAGTGTAATGTCAGTCATGTATTTAACTTTTGAATGTCTTTCTTTAATTTATTGTGTTATTTTACTCATTTATTTTTAAGTCTGTTTCTCTGCCTTTCAAGAATGTTTCTGCTGTAAGACATAATGTTCCCCTCTATGGATTATTTTATCTTGAATGTTCTCAAGAAGATATTTAAAAAGCTGTGGTTGTCAGGGCAGCTGTGTAAAACCTGAACATGATTAAAAAAACAATGTGATGCCCAGTACACAACCAAACATAATGTTTCAGGGAGGGCAGTCATTGGAAAGTTGCATCGCTCCAATGAATCAACACGGAAAACAAAAGAAAAAAAATCTGCTCTGTTTTCCACACATAGCATTGCCAGCAAAGCAGCTGAGCATCACAATGGAAAACGTTTGTGCCAAGCAAGTCACTTTTGAATTTCAAACGGTTTTCAGAGATGGATAATACTTTGACTCGCGTTCTGCCCTGCACAAGAGCGCTTGGTTTCAGAAATGGGGACACAAAGAGGCAAATAAAATGAATGCAAAAAATGTATTTATATGCATCCTGTTTTGCTTTTTCCTGTATTTTAATATACATTTACATCAATCTAGCAATTAACAGATTGTGATAAAATTGGTTATTGTGCTTTCCGTAACAATTGTCATACAATAAAACTAATAGAAATGCTATTTACCTCTGTATTATTGATACACTAATCCTAAATAACTTAACTCAAGAACACTTTTGTACCAGCCTCAAGTCATGTCTCCAGGTTTTTGTTTTAGGCTGCCCAGCTCCAGCAACTTTCACCAGTAAGACAAGGTGGCCTATATGTAACTTAAAAGACAACACTGTGGGCAAAAAAGTTGCAAAGGCACAAAATCATCTGCCCGCCTACCCCCCCCCCCCCCCAGCCAAAATGTTTGCATTTAAGTTAGAGGATCTGATATGTTGGAGCGGAAGAGGTGGCTGCTACTTGCACATCCCTTCACTTTCCAAAACGTTGACTTCACCAAACACATCTACAGGACTCTTCATACTCTGTGATATGACTTATTCTCCATATTTTTTCCCACGAACTGCCAAAACTGTAACCTCAGAGCTTCCAGCTGACACACAGAATTCCTGCCCCAGATTTCCATGGCCAAACCACACTTCCACTTCTATCGTCTTTTGCATCTCCGAGATTGAAAATTCATTTTTTTCCCAGTTATCCACAATAAACCCGGTGTTCACTGATTTGCTACATGAGCAACAACCTCAATAGAAACACTGAACATAGCAATACAGACAGAGCCCTAACATACCCTGAAGGCAACTATCTATTTCAATTGGTGCCACATATCGCTCTCATTGCATCGGTGACCTCTCATATTTCAATTTCAGGGCCCTCTAGGGATCCCTTTCAATCCGCACTCATTAATGCTCAGGTGAACTGTACAGAAATAAAAAGGTTTTCACTTAATGGCTGGGTTGCTGCAGCAGTAGATGTACAGGCAATTCAGTTTACGAGCTGTTCACTGATAAAAGCATGTGTCGCCTTCAAAACCATTTTTACAGACTTGATGTCTACAGCATGCTAATTTTTTACTGTCACAGGCAGTGACAAAGGTGTATCAGATCCTCAATCCAAGGTTGATCTGACATGTGTTTCCAAGTCATAAATCCAAATCAAATCTCAAGTGACACAGTGTGTTGAATTTCAAAAATGTGCATCTGAAATTCTTTAAAATAGATGTTTGGCTTTGCAGATGCATTTATTCTATTTATTTTTGACTGGTAGAAATTTGTGAATGATTATGCCATTTTATCAGTCTCAATGTATGTCATTGAAGGGGTACACCAGCACTTAAGTATGTCACGTCCATAAAATTAGTGGACTTGTGGGGACATGACAAAAAGAGAATGGTCAAAATTCATTCAGCAGAGGGACTAAATATCCCAATTTTTAGTCCCTGGCATGGGTCAGGCTCCAAAAACACCTGAGATCCTATGTTTCCATAATGCCACATCTATTAGAGCATCTATGGATTTTCTTTCAAATTCCAAATGTGCAGTTTGTAACAAAGGCTTTCTCGTAAATTTGTAGTTACCAAGCCCACCCTGATGGCATCACAATGACATCGTCAGGGTGTTTTTCAGACTTGACAAAGCTGCTCCAGATGCACAGGAGACATGCCACAGCTGCTCTCACTGGCTGAGTTATACAGACTATGACCATTAAACTGATCTTGATGTGTAAAATTAGTCGAGTGCAGTAAAATACAAACATTTTAGGTCAAAGCTGGTCCACAAATCACAGTGGAGTTTTCATCTCTCAGTGGAGTTCTCATCTCTCCCCTATGTTATGTCATATTTATACCTGAATATATATTTTATATATAAATACTGTGCATTACTGATACAAAAGACATAATTTTCTGATTTATTACTTATTTGCATCAATGATGAGTTCCTAATAAATTGAAAATCGAGTGCACACTGGGTGTGCACTTTGTTATGGACTAAAGGTAATTTATGTCACTTTTATTTGTAAATTTGTTGTAATACAAACTTAACAGTGTCACCTGCCATTAATTTGGAACCTTTAATCTATAGCACTAAGAAGACACTCAAAGATGCATGAAACACACAGATATAGAAAAACAGGCAACAAGCATTAAGCATAAACTAGGACATTTTTATATTAGGCTGAAGACAGCATGCTCAAACACCCAGCATGATGTAAATTCATTAAATAAAACCTAGCTCATCTTCTCAGTGGGCAATATTTAGGAATTAGGTTGAGTACAGTAGAGAGCAGCTGTCAAAAACAATAAAAATTCAGACCCCTGAGAAAAGTCAGGGCTTCTTCTATGTTAGCATACAACATATTGGAGCTTTTAAGGGCCAGAAGGAAACTCCTGACAGCTTGCTGCTTGCAGCAACATTAACTTCCCACTGAGAGGGATGTCTGAGGACAGTAGGGCAGAGGCTGACTAGAGAAGAGCCAATTTTTAACATCCCCCGGGGGCTGTTTGATAACGGATAGTAGTAAAATGAATAGCACAAGGAAGAACAATAAATAAAAATAAAAGACGTAATACACATCGGACCTTTGTCACCACAACCACTAGAGAGACTGCAGTGAAAATGAAGGGGCTATCGACTGTCAGTATTTACAACAGGTGAAAAGGAAAACTACAGCTTTTTTAAAAGGCCATAGAGAGGAGAGAGGACCTCATATACCGATTAGTCCTCCCTCCATGCTGGTAAGACCCACTGAGAGAGTTGTCGTTTGCAATGTGCTGCTTTAGATTCTTGACATATTGTTGCCATAGCTATTGCACACATGCGTTTGGCTTATAGATAATTAAATATTCCTTTATGGATGTTTCCCTTCATTTTTCAGATCAGCATTTCTGGTGAAAATAATGTATTTTTCACAAAATTAAATTACATGTGTTTTGTAATGTACATCTTCAATGTTCTTCCCTTTGAAACATGTACATACAGCAGAACACAAGTGATCCCCTTTTTTGAGTTAAACAACAAGCTGGAAACTAGAGACCATTCAACTCAGGAACAGTTAACATGACACAAGGACTATGCCACTACACAGGCCGATTAAATATTGAATAGCCTCAGTTGCTCTGGACATCTAGGCAACTTGGCCAAGTTTAAAATCGAATTACATTAAAGCAGCTAGTACATAACTATCTGTAAAAGATCAATACTTATCCAGAATCTAAAAGCAATGAAGACAGAACAGAATCTGATCAATTCATCTTTTTTTTTTTAAGGTCACTTGGTTTGCTTCTGGAGATAAGCTTCAAGGAGCACTTATTCTGACCCAAGAGTACACAAAGAAGATACATAAATGCAGAAAACAAGCTGTCCAATGAATCTTGCAAGACTCCAAGTTCCAAATTTGCTTCACATTTACAAGTAGGATGTACTGTAAGTCCAATATTCTCTCTCTCTTAGCTCTAGTTTGGTCTTGACTAACTCTGGAAGGAAATATCTGGCTCTCTAGCTGACAATTGCTCCACTGTGTTCACCACCTCGTCGCTAACTTTGTCTGTCTTCTGTCTGGTGCTGAGGAAGTAGCCGGCAGTTAATTCATCACAGCTTTTTTGGCTGAAAACAGAAAGGAGGTGGATGAGAGAGGTGAGATTGAACCAGAAAAGACCAAAAGCCGAAACAATGAGCTGAAAGATGCTTAAATACTCGGTTTGAATGAGGGGAAGTGCAAAGTGGAGTGATAGTCATTTGTTAATCACTTTGACCAACCCCTTACACATTACACATATTTTTTTCCTATTGTGAATAGGAAAATCTCGATTATTGCAGCTTTAAACAAATGTTGTGGCCATTAATGTTATACTAGAATTAAAGCTTGATTAGGACAATAGGACAAAATCCGTATTAAATTAAATGAGTTTCTAATCAGGCAAATTGTCATCACGGTAGCTGAAGCTGTTTAAAAGTGAAATACAATTACTCAGTATCAACAGAAAAGGACATTTGTGTGAGTCACCCTGGATGTGTGATTCATTAAATCCCAGATTTATTTTTATTTACAATATTCACATTCAATGATTCATGGAATAGTGTTTTCTTTTTTTTTGGTGAGATGATATTTTCATTAATGCCCATTCCTAATCACTGCAGCAGGACAAACTTAGTTTGCTTACTTGTAAACATGGGTTAGCAAGGCTAGAAGGGAACTTTTCAACCATTTATAGACTTTTTGAATTAAATTTACATACAGTAACAATTACTGGAAAGACATGAAGTTAAATCTTATCTTTCTTTATCATTTAGAGAGTAAAAAAGGAGTATTATAGCCAAGTATTTCTTGTTTCTTTCCCCAAAGTAAGAAAAGATGTTGTTACACTATTACATTTGCAAACCACTGTAAATCCCAGACTACATAACACATTACACCCAGGGAAACCAATTGGAGGGACTGTGTCTGGAACAGAGGATGGACACACTATAATAACAGCTAAATATGTGAACAAAGGAATAAGCCATTGTTTAATTTCAGGGCAGCTTAAATCCTCCTTGCAGTGTTGACCTACAAATTGTTACCAAAGCTCTGTGGAGCATTGTTGCACTCTTTAAGAAGGAAATCCTTCATTTCACTGAGGAATGAAAAAGGGGTAGGATGTCTTTTTGGCACACTACGCTCCAGATATTTTCCTTTAGGATTCATTCAAATTTGTTTATACTTGGTGATTAGGGAACATATGTGCAGCATTTAACTATTTGGTGTATGTGAAACTGCTCGTGAATTTGTAGCAGTGGGGCATCACCATCTTGGCAAAGGAAACAGCTCTAGTCGTTTTACTTTATGATCCTGCAGAGCACCTGTTTGCCTTCGCAACAGCAGTTTAGGCGCTTTGGGGTACAGTCCTCTTTAATCTGGGGTCAGTGTGGTGCCTGTTGGGAGAGGCTGTGAGAACAGATATACTTTTTTTTTCTCAAAGTTACCAAAATTAAGTACCATCAGTAGAACATGACTGCAGAAGTTAAATATATTAAAACATCATTTTAGAGATACAGAGTGTAAACCTGGGATTCAAACATATTCTGGAGATTAAACCTCCTCTGAGGTTCCTCCGGCTCTGTCCCACTGTTGTCACGCACTTAACAATCCTTTAGCTGCAGATTACACTGAGGGATGAACGGCCCCACTGGGCTTCATGCATGGACGCTGGGACGCCCTCCTTATTCAGGGCCAGATGTTGTCGGCCTTTTAAAGACGGCTCACTGCTGAGCGCGCACGAACACA
The DNA here is from genome assembly GCA_016859345.1 of Istiophorus platypterus. NCBI lineage: Eukaryota > Metazoa > Chordata > Actinopteri > Istiophoriformes > Istiophoridae > Istiophorus > Istiophorus platypterus. The sequence goes on along the minus strand of CM029114.1, from coordinate 23,270,326 downwards.
CACACTCACACACACAAACACACACAGACTCGGGCGCTGTAGGCTTTGAATTTTAGTAGTACAGCAGTTTATTAAACGTGGTGCAAGGCACACAACCTTTTAAATACACAGCATTAGCCTGTAACACAAATAAAATATATTTGTAGCAGTATACCGAGAAACATCTCCAACTAAAGAACCTGCAGTCAACTCCTGTGCATGTCTTTTCTTGTTGTGGATGCCGATGTTCCCGTCACGCCAGATGTGCAGCGAACAGCCGAACTAAGCCCAAGTCTGTCTAAACTGCAGCTCTCATCTTTTCTGACAAATGTTGATGTAAATGATGCTCAAATATACAAAAGAGTGAAAAAGCGCCACGCTGCGTCTTTTACCCTTTGGTTTCATTTGGCATCTTTTGACAGACGTGAACAGAGACCGGACTGACGGCTCCGTCAGTGACCCACCTTGACAGCAGAATGTCGCCCACAGGTAAACTCCAACCAATACAGATCCAGTACACTTCCGAGGCTCCATGGCGGCGGCGGAGAAGGACTCCCTCTGTAGCCCGCTGGAGATGTAAAACTTGGAGGGAGCGCAGCTTTGTCAGACTGCTGGTGCTCTCTCTCTCTCTCTCCCTCTCTCTCCCTCTCTCTCTCTCCCTCTCTCTCTCTCCCTCCCTCTCTCTCTCCCTCCCTCTCTCCTTGTCGGATGGCACCGGAGACGCGCGCACGCACACACACCCGACGTCCGTGTCTGCTCGTGTTCGGGTCACCGTCACCTCAGAAGTCACTTTGGATTCAGCTCTCTGCTCCTCTCCCTCTGCGCTCAGCTGTATTTTTATATCAAACTAGCCGTGTGGGGCGGTGATGACAGCCACCTGCCCGCCGGCCGCCGCTGCTGCTGCTGCCGCACGATGCCGTCAACTTCGTCAAGGTTTGTCCCCTTTAGTCATTCAGGGCTCATCCTCATCTGCTTTATGGGTGATGACTTCAGGAAAGATGACCACGCAGAATCTCGACACGCGTACGGGAATCTCCGACAGAGGGCGACACCCCCCCCACCCACCCGCCCCCCTTGACTTTGGAAAACTTTTATTTCTCACTCATGTAAATGTTTCATTAAAGTAAACCAACTTGTTCGCGGCTTGCGTAGACTCATTACAGCACTTTTTTGCGTCACCTGTGCGTGTTTTCTTTTTGTTCCGTTTGGTTTTTTGGGTGTAGCCTGATGGGCACGCTCTCCTTTCCGACCTAAAATAGAAATACAGGGATCATCGCCGCACAGCTTCACCCTGGTCCACACTCACTTTTAAAACCCTAGTTTGATACAGTGATAAGCTGTACATTATTCATAGATGAATGGTATATTCAGTGTAATAAAGGAATATCAAATAAACACATCTAAATAATGTTATATGAAGGTGCTGACAGGTGTATCTCCAAAGAGCCTCCAGTCATGGACAGACTATCACACAAAGGACTCAGACATGCAGCTGCCTCGTTTGTTTCTCTGTGTTGATTTTTCATCCTCCCAAATTGTTTTTCCACTCCAGTCTTCACCATCTCTACCTTCTCATCTCTCATCATGCAGCGAAGCACGAATAGGGGTAAGGTCACGTAGCTGTGTAGGTGATGACCTCCAACTGTTAAACTATAACAGCCAAGAGAAACGTGTCCATCCCTTTGAAGTGTTCTGAAATCAAAGAGGTTTCATAATAAAACACTTTGGAGGTAGCCATATTATGTTAGTTAAATAGAGACAGTAGAACAGGAGAAAGAATACAAAACGGAGTCTTTAAACTATTAATGATTAGGAGGGACACTTTTGAGAGAGGAGAAAGGGTTAGAGGGAGGAAGGTCTTCTTCTTGGAATCCTAAAGTATGTTTTCATCTTCTAATGTGTATGCATTAAACAGTGAATGAGGTATTCAAACCCTTTTATTCTAATAAAAGCGCCTCGTCTAGCACCTGCACATCTATCTGACAAATCAGACGTCAATGATTTAGTTCTGCTCAGTTCAGCCAAAATATGAGGCTTTGCAAACCAGATTTGACAAATCCAGCAAATATCTTTCGAAGTGATGTGATCTTAGTGCCTCTTTAAGTGCCAAATTTTATACAAGTGCCTTCCCGTTTTGTTTTTCAAGCGTGTGAGTGGTAAGATGGTGTCACACTATTCCACTGATCTACAGGTGGCTTGACGGTGCCAAGGAATGCAGCAATGTACCAGCAAAGGCAGCGAAGAAGAGGGAGTAGACTTCAAAAAATGGAACATGGATGAAAACAATGCAGGTTTCAAAATATTCCTACCCGACAGGACACCTTTGAGAATTTCTACACAGAGAGGGTGTGGATTTTGTCCTCTATCACTCGTATTGAAATTGCATTAACTTATAAACTATAATGATTACAATGTGCAGACAAGTGAAAAGCTGAAGGAAAACCCTGAAAAGTGAGTGGAGAAATAGGATATAGGGGGTCACTGAATGGTTGGAAGAATATGAAAATAATGTGAATCATATGCTTTGGCCTTCACAGTCACCAGATCTCAACCCAGTTAAACACCTATGGTAGTTTTAGGACCAACCTGTTAGACAGTTCTCTCCACCACCTTCATCTAAAACAATGTCGTCTAAACCCCACATGAGGGAACATCTTCTAGAAGAATGATGTTCATCCCTCCAGTAGATTTCCGGATACTTGGAGAATTAATGCTCATGGTGCGATGACGCTGTTCTGGCCCAACACCTTACTGAGACACTTCATGTTGGTTTTTCCTTTAATATGTAATATGTTCTCTACATACAGGCATGTGAGTGTTGTTTTACGATATATTTTTTTAAAAATGTGAACCCATGCTTTTATAACAAACCAAAATGTGTATGCTGAAAGCCAGAAATCTCAGCATCTGGCTACGAGATAGGTAGTCTCTTGGCATTGACATTGCCTCTATCAGCCCTCTGCACATTCTTTGCATTCAATATAATGGCTTCCCTCTTAAATCAGGGGCTTGGCTTCCAAAGATTTCACCCCACTCCCCTTGAAGATTTGTCAAATAAGATGCTCACTAGTTCATTTTTCTGGTCAATTTTTAACACATTTTAAATCCACATTTGCTGATTTTTAACAGTTAAAAAATTATGTCAGTGTTGCAAACATCCGTTGGTTGACTGAGCATTTTATACCATCCATAGATATTGCCATATTGAGGCATGAGCATTTCTCAGTAGCAGCAGTGCAGATGATGAGTCAAGTTAGATGAACACAATTTCATGTTATCACGCACCACTGAATGCGTCTTTAATCAGCACGGCAGCCGTCCAGTGTGGTGAGTTTTGGTGCATGTGGCCAGTTGTTAAAACATATTGAATCACATAATTACCTCTAACGAGACATTCTCCCGAGCTTCAGTGTGATGCTGTGAGCGGGAGGAAAAACATCTTCGGGGCACACAGGCAGCACAGCTTACAACCGCCATGACACAAGATGGAGTGGTATTGTGTGTGTGGGCAGGTGTTTGTGTGGGAGTGAGGGTAAAGCCTAGTTAGCCTGCACAGCGACATTTTTTTAAAGTTGATGGTTGGTGTGATGCACCGATGATCTGTTTCCTGATCCGTTAGCTTACTAATACATGCCACCCCCGCATCCTCTGCATCATCTTCTTAATGGTCTTCTCTCTCTCCTTTTGTCTACCTCTTAGTCATCCTTTCACTCACTCTCACATCCTCTAGTTTTCTCCTTTCCTCTACCCTTTCCCCATCCACTATAACCCCCTCAACCTCGATCTGATCCCCATGTCTGTCCTCCCTCCTCCTCCTCCTCCTTCTTGGCCTACCATGTCTCTTTTCCTTCTCTCTTTCCTCCACTCATCTGTTCCATACTTCTGCAGCTCTGCTTGTGAGCATGACATGCATTGATGTCCTCAGACCATTACGAGAGCCCAGCAGCGCTTCTCTACCTCTCACTATCTATCACTCTCCCCCTCCCATTCTCTTCAGCCTTAGTGCGTAAGTCCCCCCTCCCCACACACACACACACACACACACACACCTCCCGTCTACTACTTCTCTCCTTCTCCCTCTGGCGTCAGTCTGGACCCAGTGTCGTACATTCACGTAGACTGCCATCAGCTCACATTAAATAAACGTCCTTTTGGCTGAACCTGCAGGGATTGGAGTTGGTACTGTGTGTATTTGTGATTGTGGGCTTGTGTGTGTTTTTGGTGTTTTTTTTGTGTTTGCACCTGTTTTATTTACAGTGCAGTTCTGTATATGTGATCTGTCTTTTCTAGTACAACTGAAAAGAGACCCCCCCCCTTTACCACACACAGCACATTAACATATAGCACATAGCGTAGCAGCCTCAAGCCTACGCCATAAAAATCATAATCATATAAACATCTCATGCAGAATCATCTAGCATAAGGTGGACCATATATTTTATGCTGAGGCTTATGCCCCTGCATATGTCTCAACATTCTTCATCATGTTACATAAAAATGTACTTTACACGTGCAAGTGTGGTAAAACAAATGGACTGCAGCTACTGTGCATGTAGAAGTGAAAAACAATACTCTCTGCTTACAACTGCTGTCAGGATTACAAGATCATATACAATATGAAAATTAAAGGCCCCTATTAATAATCCAAAAGGAATTTAAAATCACCTGCTTTGCAATTTTCTAACCCAATCCTCTCAGTACATTGCTACTTGGCAGCAGAGGAGCAAACTGTAACCGCAACGCTGACATGTAATCATCCATAAAAACTAGATGGGCAACATGTTAGCAAACAAACTTACACATCGATTTACACATCAAGCAGAATGAAGCAGCATGATCATTTATTTGGCGTCATGTCTCAGTAGGTGCATTTCCACCCAGCTGTTTTCATATGCAAATTGAAAATGTGCAGAAACACAGTGGAGATGGCAAAAATTCAAACAAGAAAAGTCAAAATGTTGTCAAGACGTGTTTACGTTTGGCTGAGGAGGAAACATTGGTGCATTGATTGAAGCAAAGTGTGTAAAACTACAATGAAAACATCCTTATCAAGTAAATCATGACACTAATGAAGGAATGTGACTGAGATATGCACTGAAGTGAGACTAAATACGGAAAATATCAGATCTGTGTGGAGCAATTTTTCCATCCTTTGAGGGTTGACTGGAACTATTTACATCATCTCGATGGGCCACTTCTTCGGCAGTGGTTTACTAGCACCCAACTGGAATGTGCCACAAACTGTGTATGTAAATGAATCGCATAAAAGTAGTAGATTAAGATGTACATGGAGTCCAATGTTTCTGAGTAATTTGCATAAAATTCATGCTTCATATGGATGAAAATTTGGCGTAAGAACTAAAGTATGATAGTAACTCTTTTTTTAAGCTATGTTTTGGTCACCATCAACTTCTGGGATATAGCTGGCTCTTTAGCAGTTAAATGCTCCACTATGGTCACCAGCTGGTTGCTAACTTTGTCTGTCTCTTGTTTGGTGCTGAGCTAGGACTGTACATTTGATTTATCAGATTCATCACGTTTTTTTGCTGGAAGTAGCATCCTGCTGCCGCTGGAAACAGAGTTGATAAGAAGGGTGAGACTGAGTCAGAACAGTTAATAAATCTTACCTGAAAGCAAACTTTACATAAGCAAGCTTTACTGTTTCTGAGCTGACAGACATTAAAAGGCACTGCAGAGCTGAGAGAAAGTCGACTTCAGTGATAATGCTCTTTATTTGTCAAGATAATTCGTTGTATTACACAGTCATTAGTGCAGCTTTAGATGTAGAAACAAAGCTTGAAATCCACTGTGCTCTGTCCATGATTGCATTTATGTAATGTGACCTTTACTATATCTACCATAGATACATTTACTTACACATGACATGACCTGGAGCCTTGTGTTAAAATCCATAACCATTAACTCAGTTTACCTTCTCACAGTAGCTCAAGATCTAATCCTTCTTCAGTGAGCTCTTTCTTTTCCCCTTGGGTGTTTCTATCAAACCCTGCACTTTCTTTTCACTTGTCTAAGTGGGCAAAAAGAGAAGCATTAACCAGCACAATCAATCAGACTCATGACCAATGACATAAAAGCTAAATGTCATGTTCCAATCGGGCAGTGTTGTCTTTGAAACGCAGGATGACTCCTTTAGACGGGCACGATGAGGTGAGCAAAAGAGCATGTTTTGCAGCACCTACAACGACCTTTTCATAGTGCTATAGTGCTACTGGCAGTCTGAGTCATGTAGTCAGAGAGTGACAAAGCTCACACAAATACACTCAAGCAGACACAGTTTGTATATGTGATGTTATAAGGACTAACACAGGTGAGACACAGTCACGTTATTGCTTTGGAACCCAGGAACAATCAGTTCTTTCCCAGAGCTGCTTGCAGCCTCGGAGTCAGGAGCCTACGCTATAATTTCTCAACAATGTACGACCTGGAGTCGCTTCATTAAGAATGTATTTGAGACTGACCTGGGGAATGTCTCAGTCTCTGAATCCAGATGAGCTCCATTCCTAGCAGATGTGAAGCAGAAAATCGAGTCTTTATATTTTCCCGGAAATTCCCCAGAGTGCACCTGTGATCAACTAAATTTTTTTCTTGTTGCAACTGGAGCTCCGTGTCGCTGTCACAGAAAATTAGGTATAGACACCCCAAATGAATACTAAACCTGTATACTGACTGTATACTCTCTGAGTGTTGTTCAGTGGGAACAGTTATTGTGTCCTTCAAGCCTTTATCTCTGTCAAGCAGTGCCATGACTTTGAATTGCAGTATGCGACATATAAAGGCAGGTCATGTTGGATTCTCTCTGCATAGGATTTATCTTAGCAGTAGATTGAACAAATTGCCCTGTATCATAAGTTAAATACTACAATCAGATGGATGCATTACTGTTGCACTAATGTGCACCTTCTTTTGCAGATGTTGTGGAAATTAAGATAAAATTTACATAATATTTGAACAGAAACTTGGCTACTTTGAGTATGGAGGCACTCTAACATTAGCACTTAGCTTATATCACTGAAGTGCCAAAGCTCGGGCTCAGAGAAGACCTAGCATGACGCTATTTTAAAGTTATTATAAAACTAGATTGCTAGACACAAATTTGCAATTCTGTTTCTCCTTTTTTCTTAGATAATGATATAACTAATGGGCCTTTTGTTAAGGTTAGGCTGAGCTTTTGATTGTGGCTCCACTAAATTTTTTGTAGAGAATGCAATATGGCTCACAGCTTTTTGTTCTCTAGGTACAAATAACTGATGTTCCTTTCCATAGCATTTAGTAGTAATAAATTATTAATTTCCCATCATGGCTAGAGAAAGTAAGTACATGAAATATGTTTTTGCTGGGAAAAGGAGCTCACTTCAAAATATTTTGGAGGTTTCACATATGGTCACAGGTTTTCTCCATCCCGAGACCTGAAAGCTTGTTTATTTATGTGGAATCCTGAGGCGTTCAAACCCTCCTGTGACACAGTCTGCCTGTGTGCCCACATCCACACACACAAACACACACACACACACACACACACACACACACACACACACACACACACACACACACACAAACACACACACAGGTCCCTTCTCATGCACTCTCTGCTGTGTCACACCCACACAGGCATACTGTACATATTCACTCACAAACACACACACATAGACACACACCTGTCTGCCTGAGTCAGATCTGTGGATTTGAATAATAGAAGAGTGGGCTTAGGTCAGACTGTTCAAGTGCAGGGTAAGACAGGGGGGAGGCTTTCACTTAAGCATGCTAGCCATTTTTAATAAGTCAGAGAACAAACTCATGTCTCCCCAAAAACTAGGCCAAAGCACAAAACGCTATGATATCACCAGAGACTGACACTTGTTACAATATTTGGAGGGTGACAAATGCCTGGAGGTGAAACAAGAAAGTTACAGCAGGTAGTAATCGCTGTCTCCTATTGTAATTACAACCAATGATATGACCTTCAGCAAAGAAGACACCTCAGGAACCTTAAATATAGATAGTACAACACTCTATGACCTACAATATCTCAGCACTGAAAAATATTTGCTCTAAACTAACAATTTTGTCTGCACTACTTTGCTTGATCATTACATCTTCTTATTTGTGTGCTCATGTACCAAACCTTAAAATGATTGGATTGCATCATTATTCCTTGGGAAACAGTTGTCAAGTAAATCCAGGCCTTTCTCAGGCAAAAAAAGATATTTGTTGCCACTCAGTGGTGATACAATGTCATTACAGCCAAAGATCCAACCTAACTGGTCCTGTGCATATGATCTACTAATTTTTGGCATCAACAGTTCAAGGGCCTGTGATGATCTAACTGCTAAACTTAAAATTTTTGACTTTGACTTTGATTGAGAGATAAATGAGAAAATCCATCACTTTGCTCCGCCTCAAAAACTTAAGAATAAACATAATTCCACAAACTTCTTATGACGTAAAAATGCTCTCAATTGTTTAAGAGCTCCTTGAGATCTGTAAGTTGGTCAGGAATAGATCCTAGATAACTGCAGTAAAGAGACAGTGCTGAAAGGATAAGAATGAGAATAATAATAAGAATAATGCATTAGTTGAAGCAGGGAGCAGTATAAATAAGAATAGAGCACGTTTAGTCTATCATTTGCATTTGAACAATTGACAGGATTTTACAAAGACACTGATTTTATTTGTAATCTTCCTGGTACTATCAATTCTTTGACCTACCTCATGTACCAACAGCAAAATTTTGTTTCCCTGTCAGCCAGTTTCTGATTACTCCATCCCTGTCTATATATTTATTCATGATAAATACTTTAGCTTGTTGTTAATTATCCCTGGTAATTACCACTGGATTTTTAATGATTTCACATAAATTTAAATGAACTTTTTAAAAAATTATCATTTTATATGTTCGTGCAGAATAATATACCATTGAATAAAGGATTTTTCCCTTAATACAGTTGTAAAATATTGCAGCTGTAGGGTCAGTCTATATCACCGCCTGGCCCTGAACTGAACTGCTGGCCCCCCAATTGACCCCCATTTCTCTCACTCTTTCTGCATTCTAATGTATTCATTACTATTAGCAATTAATTTACGGCTACCCTATGAGGCACACATTTATTCTGAAATATACATCATGTAAGGAAAATATAGACTGAAATAACAAAGGCTTTGCATATGTACTCTACCTCAGTGCCCTTCTACAAACTTCAATCATGAGATTAAGTAATAAAGCAAGTGTTGAGTTAATATCCCTATCATTTGATTTTCTAATGTACCTTTGTGGTGTAAACAGTATTACCAAGCAAATTTGACCTTTAACAACATATTATTGAAATTAACAGCTGTATCACCAACAATAAAAACAGTAGTTGCCCACTTTGCTTGGTTGTAAGCATCAAGTTACTGTGAAAACCAGATTGGAAAATGGATTTTGTTGCTTTCTTTTTTCTTGTGATCACCATTACAGTACATACAGAGTATAGCTGGCTGGATGACAAGGTGCTTGTGAAACAAAAAACAACTCATTATTTATGGAGTGATATTGTGCACGTTGTTGCATGTATAATTATAAAGTTACAGTTATACAAACACTGATGTTCAAATCATACACACTATAACCTGCTTATTGCTTTCACCCCTTTGCACTGCTGTGCATTCACCTGACAACAAATAATAAATTGTATCTTGAACATTACAGTTTCCAGGCATCATTACAGGATGACAACTGTACTTTCGGGAGGTAAAAGTTTGTAGCTAGAGCTTGTTTCTACAATAGAAATATTTATACAGTATGAATGTTTTACTGAGTTTTATCAATAAATCATAGCCAAATACAAACTGGAAAACAGGAGTGAGGTGTTGGAGAGGATTTGCGAGTATGTATTTGTGTTCATGAAGGTGTGCTGAGGTACATCTGCAGAGCAGGAGTGAAGATCAGGATAGTTCCTAGTATTGATACTGTGAGGAAGGCCCACAGAAAAATCCTGTCCAACACCTGAGCCACGAACTTCCAGTCTTGCACTACCTGAGAGGGAGAAAGAGAGAGGGAGAAAGAGAGAGCGAGAGAGAGAGAGAGAAGAGGAAAAGTTCACAGATGTGAATTTGTTTCAGCATTGAGTATTTTTTAACAGTGAAAACATCCCTCATTCCTCCCTCATGCAACTCCTCTGTGATCTTACTAAGATGTTACTGTATAGAGTAAATGAGAATTAAATTAGGAATGAAATTTCAGCAAGCAAATAGCTGTTACGGTATAAAGATTTTAAAAAGAAAGTAATACAACATGTATGCAAACACATATTCATCCCCGCCTTCCGTCATGTCTGCCCACTTCCACACCTCTCGGATGAAGTGCTCCTTTTTGATGTGACGGCTGATGTAGCGGACTGAATTTGTGGCTTTCTCCAGCATGGCCAGCCAGGCTTGGTTCTCATCCTCCTTCCCTCCGAGGGGGCCTCTCTGCTGGCTGCCACAATGGCCAGGAACCCCCCTCTTCCCTGCACCTCTGCGGGGCTTCAGCTCTGGGCTGCGCATCTCGATATCTGGATAGTGGTATCTACAAGTCATCGAAACAGCAACTGTTAAATCAGTTTCACATATGTGCCTTCTAATATAAGCAGGCAGATAAAATAGACTTGATCCTATACTATCCATTTTACCTGTCAGTGTGACCCCTCATACACAACAGTCTTGGCAGTCTCTGAAGGAAGAGGCTCTTTACCCAGGGGGCCATGGGGTGGTAGGTTGCAGAGGAGCGGTGGTGGACGTTAATGACAAAGACGGTAACGATGATTGAGAAGGTGACAAATATCATGATAAAGAGCAGGTACTCTCCAATCAGTGGGATTACCTTGGACAGAAAAAGGACAGGAGTTCATTTGCCACATTGAAAAATGTGAAACTACAAATCATCTGCTTGAAAACATACTGTTTCATTGGCTGTTTTGTAGAATTACAATGCTACAAATCTTCTAAAATCAGGTTTTTCCTTTCTCGTGCTTATCTTGAGAAAGTCATACATCCTTATATATCGTCACATCTTGATTATTGCATTTCGCTGTATTCAGGGTTCAGCATAAATCAATGTCATGCCTTCAGTTAGTTCAAAATGCTGCTGCTCGGTTTACATTGAGATTAGATTACATAACTCCCGTTCTAGACTCTTTTCATTGGTTACCAATCAGTTCCAGTGTTGGTTTCAAGATTTTACAGACAACTTTTAAAGCACTTCATGTCTCAGGTTCTAGCCATATTGCTGAAGTGCTGCAGCTCTACTTGCCAGAGCAAAAAGGTGGTCTGGAATTTTTTAATTTTTATTTTTGCAAAGTGCTTGTAACATTGTTTTTTAAAGATGCTATATAACTCAAAATTATCATTACTATCAATTATTGTTATTATTTTTACCTCCACAATGGAGGTAATTTTTACATCGTGTCTGGTTGTAGGTTTTGCTTGTTGGTTTATTTGTCAGCAGGATTATGCAAAAAGTACTGAACTAAACTGCACTTTGGTGAATGGACCTAGGCCAGGGAGGAACCCATTACATTACGGTGCAGATCCAGTAAAAGGGGATGATCCAGGAGTTTTTTTTTTTTCCTTTCCTTAAAATTGCATGATAGGGTATTATTCCCCTCTGTGGAGGTATCTGCTCTACTGAGTGCCATTCTACTTAATATTATGTACTCTCCTTAAGTACAGTTTTGAGGTACCTGTACTGTCAGTCGAGCAGAGATTGTAAATGCCCACATAGTCCAGAGAAGAGGTTTAATCAGACAGCATCAGTGTAAACTCCTGTTTAGGTGTATAAAGGTCGTGATTGGCTTTTAACAACTGTAGAAGGGTTGGTAGTTACTTTGATACGTTAATCATATGATCAACTAACACAGTATATACAATGCATTGTTATAAGTCAGAGGCCCTGCATACCAACACGTTTTCAGTGGCTACTTATATGGCTATTCAAGTTGCAATATGAAACAGGCCATTATGCACAATCTGTACTTTCTTTTGAATACTTGTAGTACGTTTTCCTGGTAAAAGTTTTGTACTTTTACTCAACTAATTGTTTAGATGCAGGTGCTTAAATTTTAACAGTATTTTTAGTTTTTTATCAGCACTCCAATTTAAGTCAAGGATCTGACTAAATATTTCACCACTGTTGTGTCCTCTATAATGAAATGTAATAACCCTCAACAGAATTTGGGAAACATCATAAGGAGATGTGATTAATAGTGGACAATATGGAGAAAAGTCTATTGGACTGAGGAACATGAATATCTGAAGTCAATAGCCTGTTAATTGAGTTGACATTTAGTGTAAGCTGCAGGTAAGTGTCTGTGGTTGTGATCTGTGTTAATTAGGGAATACTGCAATTAAGATTACAATTAGGATAACTGAACACAGGGAAAAGCAGGGGAGATTAAAAAAGGAAATACAGCACAGCAGAAACCTAAGAATGAACATAGCTCTCAACAGAAAAACCTTTTATTATTCCCACCTTTGAGGATGAAGGGATGATTTCTTCTATGACCAGGAGGAACACAGTGAGTGACACCAACACAGATGTGGAAAGTGACAGTTTTTCTCCCTCGTCAGATGGCAAATAGAACACCAGCACAGTCAGAAAGGACAGACCAAGGCACGGGATGATGAGGAAGAGGGTATAGAACAAGGGCAACCGCTTGAGAATAAAGGAATAGGTGACAAACGGGTACCAGTAAACCCCATCCCTCCTGCTCCCCTTCACTCCCGTGGCATTGAGGATCTCCCACTCGCCATTATCGAAGAAGTCTTTTCGGTCCACATAGTGATCCACCAGGACCAGGTCCACCATGTTCCCATCATAAGTCCAGGAGCCAAACTTCATGGAGCAGTTCTGTCGGTCAAAGGGGAAGAAGGTGACATCCATGGTGCAGGAGGACTTGTAGCTGGCTGGTGGAGTCCACGTTATGGTGCCATCCCAGCGCACGATGGCTTTGGTCATCAGTGAACCCTCGAAGCGACCGTCCGCACTGTGAGAGGGTGGAAAAGTGAGGGAAAAGGGAAGAGTCATAAAAAGCCAGGTAAGGTACACAAAAACACAAAGGAGGAGAATGAAGCAGAAACTGCAATAAGAAAAGGAAAAGTGATTAAGTTTATGAGTGTCCATCAGAGTTAATATAACTCACTTTTCATACAGGACGATGTCAGGCAGCCATATAGTCTCTGAAGGCACTCTGATGGAGGTAATGCCTCCATAATCATCTGGGTTCCACTTCAGCTTCACATCTATCCACTCCTTTAAAAAATGAATGAATAAATAAATAAATACAAATCCATTTTAATAGGATCAAATGTTTGTGCATTTTTGACAACATCTTACTGAGTTAATTAATTTATTTTAATTTATGACATGGCATTTGCCAATCACAAGGTCGTACATAAAAGGTATGAAGAAAAGATATAAAAAACACAGGGCAATATAAAATGACACATATAAAAAGGAAAGAGTAAGAGAAAAGGGATAAAAATAAGCTAGAACTGAATAAAACATAAAAAAGGAGAATAAAATGTACAGTGCAGCTGCAGTGCAAGATGTGAATGAACAGCCTCCCATGTTTTTGGTGGAAAATGGAAAACTTTTAAACCTCGATTTGAAAAGAATCGATAGTTGATGCAGAAATTGTGTTTTCTGTGAGTTTATTATAAGGCCTGGATACTGCTTCTCTGTGTTTATGTAATTGCATGTCAGTTAAACCTGTCCTGGATGACTTCAGAGGTCTGGGCAATTCGCAAGTAGCAGCAGATCAGGAATGTATTTAAAATCAATTCTATAAGAAAGAGGGGCAGCCGTACTTCTTCGTGAGGCTTGTTTTCTAAATCCTGTTGAGACACAGGTCCTTTCATTCCTGATATATTTTTATGACGATAGAATGCTTATTTTATAGTTGTCCTGAAGTGGAGGTTAAAATTTTGGTCTGGGTCCAGAAATATAACAAGTTCGCTTTAGCAGACAATCCAGAAAAATTCAAAGAGGCAGCCCTAAATCTGTGTACTCTCCCAATATGACTGATTTAATTAACATCAAATGATGTGTTATCACTGCCCTCTACTATTTTTCTGAGAACTCACGCAGGAACCTTTGTTTCTAGAGAATTATGTGTATTAATGTGGATGATGATGCACCATAATTTTGCCCAACTCTCCCTTTGTCCCCATTGAAATATTTGAAATGTTAAAGAGATCTATATTTCATACAAATGTATACAGAAAATACCACCTCAATGTGTAAACGTCCAATATCTGTGAACAGTATGGGTGGTATTCATCTTTACCTGCCAGAGCCAGACATTTGTAGTCATCAGCTGGTTCTTTTCATCCTGTAGCAAAAAAGGGAAGATAATTTTGTTCACTAATCAGAAATCTTACAATGAATGTTAAATGAGGCTAATGCGTAGGTATTTAATCAGAAGCCAGAGACAAACAGTTGAGTGGGGTGAAAGAAAGCACTTAAGCCTGGTTAGAAAGGGAAAAAAAAATCAAAGTGAGTTGATTGCTCCACTTGCTTTCTACTGTGAATGTAGACTGAAACAGGTCTGGGGTTAAGTGCCTTTAGGATATATCTATAGCATTTGATGACAGAGAGAGAGAGAGAGAGAGAGAGATGCACTAGTTACTCCACAATGAACATATCACTGGCAAAACTAATACAGGTACTGCTACCGCTTTTGATTAAATAAGTATTGACATATACTCTGCAAAAAAGTGGACACAAGAAGAAAGGTGGATGAAAAATAAATAAGAGGAGGAGGATTTCAGAAAGGTTTCCGATCTAAGCTGTAAGTGGGTGCATCCTGGCAGAGATGTAAAAAGTAAATTTGTGCAGAGGGAAGATCAATGGGATAGATTTTTGTGGTTTGTCTGCTTTCGAGAGACACCGAGGCAAAACTGATTGCATATCAAACTCCTGGGAACAAAGATTGATCTGAGGTGTTTTGCGATTTCTTTTTTTTATATAACAGGTTTTTAGCAAGAATACCACAAGATGTCACCCTCTTAAATTTAATTTCTGCATGGTAGGAGTACAAACAACCAATGCTAATGTAGTCAAAATGTAACTCTTTGTGTAGCTGGGCAAGCAGAGGGTTTGTGTGTGTGTGTGTGTATGTGTGTGTGTCCTTGTGTAAATAATGAATGTGATCTGGTTCCTTTCAGCCTGATGGCTGCATTACATCCTCTGCCGCTCTGAAAGACCACTTTGGACTTTCTTCCTGTCTCTTCTCTTTACTCTCTCTTCCTGTCTTTGGCCCTTTAAATCCCTCAGCTCTTCACCTTCTGTCTTTAGTGTAGCCTCTGTACTATGTTTCCTCTGTAGACCTCCCCAAAAAAACACCCTCCTTAACATTTCTTTGCATTTTTCTCCTGTTACTGTCTTGGAGATGTTGAGTTTTACTTCCTCCTTCCCTTCCCATCCCTCCTCTCATTCCAAAAGAGACAATCATAACAGGATTTTATGAACCATGTTACATAAGGCAATTTTAATTTCTGCAGCGTTTCCTTAAAAGGTACATGCAACGTTAAGACAGTGTGCTATGTCTGGTCTCCAGAAGGCATTGAAGCCCTTTATGTCTCGCTCCAGTTTCCAAAAAGGTGCTGAGGATATGATCTTGGCAGAGATGGTTAAAATGCCCTCATCTACCTAATATTTATATCATACAACATGTATGGCAAGGATGGGGCAGGAGCTATAATTGAGAATACTGCCCTCAGTAATCTGATTTTGTTTTATTTTTGTCAGCTTGTGGGTTTTAGCAACCTCTGGTGTTTACCTTCTCTAATGTGAAACTTGCACAGGGTTTAAACTTTTTTTTTTTAAACATCATTTGGAAATTTATGTTAAGAAAAAATCTACATGCAATATGACTGAACTGTTGAGTTCACTAATTAATTAAGCCTAATTTAAACAGAGATTTAAGAGCTTGTTTTTGGTTTCTAGTCCTAATTTTCTGAGGGTGGTAGAGGGTGTTTAGGAATCACAAGCTATATACACGTAAGAAACTAATATTCGAATCAAAATCTGTTGCCTAATTAAAAAACAAGAGAGGTACTGATTTTCCTCTCAGGAAATGGACAGAATCTAATAAGCTATGAGGTCGGAGAATAGACAAGCTTTTGATGACCGATTCTACCTGTATAATTAAACTTGAAGTGTGTGTTGTGTCCTTACCACATCAACCAGCTGTGAGATCTTGAGTCCAAAGCGTACAGTGATGGTATCATTGGCGTGCTGGACAGGCCGTACCCACTTCTGGTAACCCCTGAAAAGGTTCCTCAACAAGGAATCCTCCATCTCAGCCAGGGACACAAAGTCATCCTGAGCTGGAGGGATGAGCACAAAAGACAGAGGGAGAAAGTTTGGGAGATAAAATTGTAATGTGCATAAAACAAGATTATAGCTTTGGATATAATAATAAGAAATGAGTAGATTAGTCAATTAATTGTAAATAAATTATTTTAATGACTGATTAATCAGTCATTAAAATAGTGTTGTATAAATAGAAAAAGGCTTTACGGCCACGCTAGCAAGCTGGCATCCCAAAATGTCTTGTTTTATTCAATCAACAGCTCAAACCCCTGACATATTTATAGTTTCCTAGAATGTAAGACGAAGAAAAGCAGCAAGTTCTGATATCTAACAACTTGGAACCATAAATGTTATAAAACATATATATATATATATATATATATATATATATATATATATATATATATATATATATATATATATATATATATATATATGCTTGTCTTTTTCCTTTTAGTCTAATTTTTCCAACTGTAAGAAGAAATGATATTTACCATGTTCACATCTTAGTTGAGAGTGTTAACATGCGACCCCTTGCTTTTTATCACTAAGCAAAAAGTAAAGCTGTGGCTAATTGGAATATCATAGGGTTGTAGGTATTTGGTCATAAACCAGAGTATTGGACAAATAGAGATTTTGATCTGATGGTGGTAGTAAATGACAAAAATTAAGGGATCATAAGAAACCACAAATGTCCACCACTGAAGTCATTAGGATTCATCCTCTGGGTACCATGAATGTCTGTACAAAATGTTAGGATGGTTCATCTAATAGCTGTTGAAATATCTCAGTCTGGACCAAAGTGGTGGACTGACAGACCAACATTGTTACCCCACTAAACAATGGCAAACACTGATTGGTATCAGGCTCTAAAATGTGATGAGGTGCTGATTCTCTTTGTTTTACATCACTGAAACATGAACTTGCTGTTGTTTTGGACTATATTGGAAAAACAAGCAATTTGAGAATGCTACTTTAGACTCTGGGTAATTGTGACAGGCATTTACTCTGTTTTTAGACATTCTATATGGTAATTTTACCAGATTAAAAAATAAGTTAATCGATGAGGAAAAAATGTTAGTTGTAGCCTTTATTACAACGCTAACTAACTCACACATATTTCGGATTCATTTTCACGGATGCACAGAAAGATGTGCACATAAATTTCCTTTTCCTCCCAGCCTTACATGTTTTTGAAACTACAAAGACACAGTCGTGCATGAAAAAAGGGAATCGCCTCTCCAGAGTCTCAAAAGGAAGTGGGAGTTAAAACTAAGTCAGGACCTAAGAGTCACACACACACACACACACACACACACACACACACACACACACACACACACACACACACACACACTCACACGCACACTCACTGCCAACCCTGGCCTGACAGCTGGTCATGGCCGAGCAAATGCATCTAAGCTCCCAAAGCTGACAAAATCATCATGTTGACAAGATCACCTCAGACAGAACAATTGCCAGGGGAGACGAGCTGAACTCAGAGTGCTTCGTGCAGTCAGGCACAAGACATAATAGTCTGTTAAAGAGTCACGCTCACACTGAGCAGGAGACAGTCCAATGAAGGAACAGAGCTTTCACTTCAGCAGCCACTGTTCACGTGCAGACAGCTGGGAGATATCAGGTCTCTTAGGCAGATAATTATAGAAAACTCACTGTGATGTTTTCCAGAGCCAAAAATGTATAACGTGTAATTCAGTTTGGTTAGACTTCACTTCTCTGTTGAAACTACTGTGTTGGTACATAGAGGTAAAGCCCAGAAAGGATTAAGGAGCAGTATTTATTCAGTAAAACACAGTGGTGTAGTCTAGTAATCAGAATGTTCAAGGACTATTTAGTGACTTTAAGTTCAAATGCCTGGTTTTAATGACAGTCAGGATGCTTATCAAGAGCTACAGTATATGCCCTGTTGAAATGTCCTTCAGCAAGACACTGAACTGCTTTTCTGTTACTCATTGTGTGTAACTAAGATGAAGATGACAGTGGCATTCGCTGGATACTGCAGGCATTATGTGGTATTTGTACTTTAGCTACTCCAACATTAAATCAGTAGCTCTATCAGCTCAGAGCTCTGAGCATTTGTCCAAATAAGATAGTTGGCACTGCCAAGGGTGGCGCTGCAACAGAGGCTGATAGACTGAAATGAGAAGTTTGAATCAACAACCTCTCAAACAAGGGGGATGGAGCAGAAGAGTGGAAAGAGCTGATAAAGAAAGGAGTGAGACAGAGTGACCCAGAGCAATTCCCTCCAGTGTCTGCGAGAGACAGAAAGAGGGGGCATGGTAGACGTTGGTAATGAGAGAGGTTAACCAGGGCAGGGGAATGAGAACAGACAGCAAAACAGATAGCGAGGAGAAAACAAATTCCCTGTTCAACTTGTTTCTTAACACAAGCTTCTATACTAAGCAAGCCATTCCCTCACATCCCATATGCTACATACATTAATTGATCATATGTACACTGCTACTGTATTTTGCTGGGGGGGGGTGAACAATATTTCTCTGCCTAAAAGCATGCAGCATCCTGAACAAACACCTTGGAGATGGTGAAAGAAATGATGCAATAACAATTTATTTTTCTTTCTTCTTTGTGTATATCTCTATTTCTCATTTAGGTTGTCGCTTTGTAGAGGGGCTATTTCAGGGATGGAACTTGGGTTTAGGTTTGCATGTAAAATTAGTATCACAGAAAGGTTTTTACTGGGTCAGCAATCATGAAGAACATCCTATGAAAAGCATAAAAATCTGTATTACGCTCTGTAATTCTACTACTTGTCTCAAGATAAACTGCAGTGTCTGTGTTCTTCATGGACATTAAGGCGTTTTATGTTAGTAGTGGCTAAAGCAGCCTTGAGCTGCAAGCCTCAAGCAGAGACAGATCTGTATGATCATGGTAACACTGTCCACTGATTTTCACACATGTTCACCAAACTGAAATTTCTAATGAGACTGTGTCGTAGGTGTGATGCTATGAATGCTGTCAAGGCAGATAGGGTTTGGGGATGATAAATGAATACAGCAAGTGGATTCAGACAAACAACTGTTTGTCTTTTTCTAAGCTGTGGTGCGTGTGAGGAAAAGAAGAAACTCTTCAGGTGCTTTAGGGTGTGTGTGTGTGTGCATGGACACCAGCAAAAACTTATTTTGCCTTTCCTCTGTCTCCTGTTTCCTCTTCAGTGTTTTGGAATCTGAACTTAAAGGACAAGATTTTTTCAGACTCAGACAGATTACTTCCCATTGCATCAGATCCCCTGTATAGGACTCCGTTTGTAAAGGCTTGAAACGGGGCAGCACACTCAGCACACTCAGCTGAATCCTATCTACCATCTCTACGGGAAGCAGCTCAGCCTCAAGATCCTCATCACCAAAAACACAGGAGTCAAATATGGCAGGGATTGATTCTTCTACAAGAGCCTGCTCCATCCTTCAGATAGAGGCTGACTGATTCCTTGTGTTGGTGTGTTTTCAAGCATGTGCGTGTGTGTGTGTGTGTGCGTGTGTGTGCGTGTGTGTGCGCGTGTGTATGTGTGTGTGTTTGATTGTAGTTGATTGAGCAGAGGTGATGGGGAGGGTATTGATTAGAACTAACAGTCTGATTGCTGGGGGGATGGGATGGATTCTCTGTGAGGAAAAAATGATGCATTAGTGTGTCTGTGTGTTAGTGACTATGTGTATGCATGTATCTTCTAGGGAGGACATAAAAAGGCCATGCACAGTATGTGTATACACTTTGCATGTATGCATGTGTGATGATTGATGGACACACGAGGATGACCCAGAATTCATATAAACACTATGCCTCCTCCTCAAGTTTATAAACCCTATGGGCAACCCAGTGGTATGATCACTTTGACACTGTGGCCATCTGTTTGCTGTGGACACAGTGGGTTGTACCACTGGGAGGGGTAATAGGATGAGAGGGAAACCAGAGGGGACCCTTTTTTTCCCCCTTTACACAACAATGAATGACGGTTTAGTCTTTGATTGTGCATTTTCCCAAAGCAGTCATCTGATTTCTAATAAGCTTTTCCCACACGATTGGTAACATGGAAATTTTCAGTGGCAAGAAACATGAGAAACATAAAGAAAGAGAAAGGGAGGCAAGCTTTACATTCTGATCTGCAGCCTTGCTCTTGTTTACCCACAATGCAACAGAGCAGGTTCCTCTGGGAGAACCAAGACTTTACACGATCGTTAACCCCATCAGTCATAATACCCCGTGACAGAATATGCGTGCACGTGCACGAACATGTTGGTTCACACACAGTCATACCGTGTCAAAGATGCTGGTCATCACATGACCAGAGGTGACCACATATGGGCAACATTACTGTCCACAGCCTACACATGTACAGTACATCAGAGGCTCACTGTGAGCAGTTTTCACTGGAACTACTTCCTGTTGAAATAAATAATCCTTATGGAAACTGTTGCCAACAAGGTCTTTGGATTATCCTGAATAATGGGGACATTATCTCTGGAAAGACATTTTCTCCATTCATCTCTGTTGTATTGAGTTATACGGATATCTCTAAACCTGATCTGAATGGCTCTTGTGGTAAGTGAGATTTTTTTTTAATCAAAGCATACCATCTCATTCCCATCTGCTTTCAAAAGGTGCCATTAATCAGAAGTCCTTTGCAAGGAAGATTAGTGTCAGTTTAAAACGTGCTTCCTCATGAATGCGAGTGTGGACTGACACTTACGCTGACGCTAATTGGTCACTGAAGGTGGATTAATCATTTCCATCAGCTTGTCCTCTCACCAGTCCGCCTGCTCTGTCTTTTTCTAGTTGCTTTCTTACAGGCGCCACACTCAGAGGCACAGGTGCTCAAATACAGTACACAGCAAGGAGGATTTACAGCCTGTGCTGGTAAGAGCCACTCCATCTCAAGAGTAGTGACAGAAATGCTTTACAGTAAGCTGATACAAACATACACTGACAAACACACGTACACAAACATATACATAAACACATACATAGAGACAGAGAGAGAGAGGGAGAGGGAGAGAGAGAGGGAGAGAGAGAGGGACAGAGAGCTGGTCCAGTGTCTGCCTCTCTGTAGCTCAACACCACAGTCACACAATATTGCATTCTTCACTTTTTCATAACAAAACCTATGAGACGTACCTGAAGGACGCCTTTATTATGTGAGGGAATTCTTTTCCCATTGATTCCAGTATTTATTAAATGTTATACGGACCCACATTTCCCCTGAAGCGCGCCACACAGCCTCTCCTCCGCTCCCGGGAGGGCGCCGCGCTCCCCTGCTTTAATAACCCATCAACGTGCTCCTCACACCCGACCCAGCATTTTGTCCCGCCGTCTAGCACGCGATTAAAAAAAGTGCCGTCGCACCCGAGTTAAACAGAAACGACCCGTGCTCCGTAAAAGTCCGTCGGTATGAAGGGGCACGGTGCAGGACGGTTTAGGGGACGGACGCGTCCCCCCCCCCCCACCGTCCTGTCCTTACCTTGCATAGCAGCCTTCCCGAGAGCCAGGGAGAACCACAGCACCGCAGCCGCAAACTTCATGCTTCCTCCGGTCACCAGCAAACGAGAATGGCTTTATCCGGAGCGAGGACGGGAGCGTGGCACCGTCCGCAAAGTCCCGCGGGATGCGTCCGCTCCAGCGGCCGGGCGGGACCTCCGGCGGACCGCCGCCGTGATGTCCACTTTAAATAATGAAGGACAGGCGCTTGTTGGTGGGTTTGTATAACACGGACCGCCTTCACGTTGTGGAGCAGCAGCAGCAGCAGCAGCAGCAGCAGCAGCAGCAGCTTGAGTGATTTCTCCCCCCCTTCCTCTCTCTTTTCCTCCGGTACCTTCGCCTCTTCTGTTTCCCCCCCGCAGCCGCTTTCTCGCCTGTGTGAGCGTGTGTGCGTCCCGGTGCAGAGGTGGATGCTGCCGGAGGGGAGTCGGACTGAGGGCGGGACGGAGGAGGGCCGGCCCGTCAGAGGATGGAGGGACGGCACAGAGAGTGGGGGACAGATCTGGTCCCCATCCAGAGGTAGAATAAATGAATGAATAAATAAATAATACCACATGATATCCCCTCCACATACGTACTACTATTTTCAAGATGGTGGGCCCACGTTTCACGGTTTGCCATAATGACATGATAATAACAAGTTGTTGATAATCTGACACTGTATTTAATCTGTGTTCATAATATATTTCAGTATCGTTTTGGTGAATATCAACAATGTGGATAAGTGATATAACATGCAACAAGACCTTACATTTAAATATTGTAAAGTAACGATAACATTTAAAATACATTAAATAAATAGTGAAGGAGGAGCTGGTGAGAGCCTGATGAAGGTCGTATGAAAAAAAAACAACCCAAAAAAACAAAGAAAATTGTCAATATTGGACACTTCTACAAAACCCCATATTATGTTGTTTTCATATCCAATTGTAGACACTCATTGCCATTTATGTGCATGGCAACTGAGGTATAGTTCAGCCTAGGGAAAGACTTGGGTGTGCAAATAAACTACGGTTAAGGTAGGGTTAGAGTTAGGCTACTAAAACACCTGCTTTGGGAAACAAATTTGTTATCATTAATAAAAACACAAAAGTTAACTACAGGTACGTGTCAGGAGGCAAACTCAATGTTTCCTTCACCCCAGATAGGCCACAACCTTTTCTGCATATCTCACTGAATGTTTCTTCAGTTTTAATTGTGGATTGACATCTTTGGCTGAAGCCAAAGAAAAAAAAAAGCTTATTACTCTTGCTTCAGGCCTTAACATGACTGACATCCCCCATGACCGCAACTTCATCAAAGGTCCAGCTCGAGTTACTGCATAAAAGTTCACATGAAGAGCAAAATATTGCACTGAAGTACAGTGATGACTACTTTACTTGATAACTAACACTCATAGACGTTGTGAGGCATTTTAGTCCATGATAAATGGCTCAAGATCATCTTTCAGGGAGCAGTGACCTGCAAGTTTCCTCTCAGATGCCCATCGCACTCTTTTATAGGCAGTGGGTCGTAAATCTGATAATTGTAAATCATCAGACTACAATCTGATGCTTCATTCATTCAGCTACACACAGAAACTCATTTATACATTCCATGCTGTGCCATGCCATAGCATGCCATACAGTCCCATATGCCTCATGCTATAATCCCTTTACTGTCACAGGAGACTGTGGGTGAGGCCATAAGTCCAAAGAATGTTTCAAACAGAAGTGAATCCATGCTAATGATATGAGGACACTGTGCACTGGAGTGAAAAGAGGATCCCAGATGACTGGAAGAACGCACTCTGCCACATCACATCCTGAAACCAAATCTGATTAGAGCCTATAATGCATTCGGACATATTAGATCCTGATTAGAGCTGATTCCACTTCAAGTGAACCCACAAGACTGGAGGTGATTGAGCTATTATTTTATGTATGTTGTTTTAAAGCTATCACCTTTCGCTGATAAAAGGTATAGTTGTGAGGATGAGCACTTAGTGTAGCACAATTTATCTGATTACCTGCTGTGCGAGCCGAACAGATTAGGTGATCTAGCTATCGATCTCAAAGAGAGATTTCATACGCTGTTGTGAAATTGAGAAATATATGTCTCCCCCAGTTTGATTCACGGCTTTACCAGTTAATGGCATTGTGTGACAGAGGGCAAATTAAACCTACATGATTATAATCAGGCTTTAGATAAGCAGCTTTATTTTTCTTACATGTAATATAAAAAGCATTGTGTCACTGTGTAACAATGAACTAGCGAACTAGCGAGGGTGTGAAGAAGGGGAGTGATTTATGGAGGTGCAAAGGGTCGACAGCCAGACCATGTGACAGGGAGCAGAGAGCCTGGATTCATTTGCTTTGTGTCATTTATTCAGGCAATCAAATAAGCAGTTGGTTGACTCGTAAACAACTTATGGTGAGCTGATGAAGGAGATGGACTCCCTCTCCTAATTAAGTTTGAGTTAACAGCAGCTGGAAGAAGAACTGCAAGGTGAATCATTCTGCACCTACGCACAAACACACACACACACACATGCACACACACACACATACAAACACACGCTTACATGCAAATGCATGGAATTTGATCGTTCATTTATAAATTCCATAAACACACATCTTTGCTGCACACATGCAGATCACATGCTTGAAAGTCTGCCACTTGGCTACTTTTGTTGGCTTTGTGTATCTCATTAAATGCTGTCTTACTCAGGCACCTGATCGCTGCTCTGCTGTTGCCAAGACTTGCCCGGGGGGGAATCCAGCCTATCTTTCAAACACACACACACACAGAAAGAGAGAGAGAGAGACAGAGAGAGAGAGAGAGAGATACACAAGCACACTGATCAAGAAGACACATCCTCCCTGCTTTTCTAACACCCAAACAAACTGCCACTTCTATGTCACTGCACACAATCTGACAGCAAGTGCTTCAATAGGCTTGTTATCCAGCGATGGAGGTAAATGTAGACTGAATGGTCTTTCAGTTGCAGACTACATCAGTAATTAGTCTCATTCCACTTCCAATCCAAGTTAATTCAGAAAATGAGTTCACATTAAGGTCATCAGTGCCGAGAGGCCGTCGGCGAGAGCAATCTGTGCTTTAATTATAAAAGAAATGTGTGAGGACTCTTTTTGGCAAAATCATCAACAGTTTTGGAATGAGTGCTCTCTTTCCCTCACTTTATAATAGCTTCTCATCCATCTGCTCCCCACTTCTTTTCTTCTGTTTTGAATTGGGGACAGAGTAATTGAGTGTAGCAGAAACATCATGGGATCGACTTTTCACAAATGCGGGATTTTATAGAATTACTGTATTTGTCCCTGATTGCAATTCATTGAGTAAGTGCCATGTTTCTCTAAGAATATGGATGTATAGTAACATAATGCAGAGATTTCTGTTGTTGGATGACTCAGGCACTGTGGATTTGCTGCTGCCCTTTAAGCCAACCATAACAGACTAGAGCTTAATACAAAAACACAAAAGCAAATTCACCTGGCTGCCCACAAATACACACAAACACACTAACAAACATCTCCATGCCCTTTTTTCAAACTGCGGTCATCCCCGCTACCATTTAACGGTCATGCTCCAGTGTGTTTACTGACCTTTTCAATCCAAACAGTAAGAGAAAGGTAAACCAAGATCAGCACAGGAGCATTTGCCTGTGGCTGTGTACACACGTGTATGTGTGTGTTCCTATACATCTATGAGAACTTTAACTTTTAGCCCCTCAAAGTAAAGACAGAGTGAGACCAATTTGAGCGATCCTCCCCTCTTTATGGGGTTGCTTTAACATCAGGATTAAGGTTTATGGTTAAAGTCATTATTTTTTTGTAAAGCACATAGAAACTCAGACATGCTAGGAACATGAAAGAGTTGTGAATTAGCCTGATAGTTAAGACCCCGAACTCATAAACTGAATTTTAAGCATATAAGCAGCTAAATTTCTCACAAGATGATTTCAAGAAAGATGAAATAAATCCATGCTGCAGGCGCTAATATCTGTGACTTTACCTGCTGTTGTTTGTTACCAATGTAATGTCACATGATTATCATTCCCTCCTCCTTGTCACAGAGAGAAACATATATTCAGGTATATTTACACAGACTGACAGAAGGAAAACAGACATCCAAGTAGTCACTTGAGCAGGGGGTGACAATGAACGGCTGCTGAAAAACCTCATCCACCAATAGGAAGCCAGGATGGATGAGTGACCAGCATTTTTGGGAAGGAGCAGCTCCTGGAAGAATAAAGCTTAATCTTCCTCTTCTAAGTCGATTCATCTTAGGCAGAGAGAGTGAAAAGGTTGGAGATGGACAACAAGGGATAAAGCACAGCTTAGGATAATTAGTGGTGAGTTGTGGATTTCAAAGGGAATAGTCTAAATCCAAACCAAACCCAGTCTTCATTGGTATGTCTGTGTACATTTTGTGTATATTTAAATGCTGGTTAATTTTGAGTTCTCTGGTCTCAGACACCGGAAATATAACCTACAATAAGAAAATTAGGATGACACAGGAAGACATAGGATGGCATAACAGAAAACACCTGTTTGAACCTCATTCAGATTGTTTTGTTCAGACTGTGTTTTGACTCCATGGGCCAGAAAAGGTATATGAAAGAATGAAAACTAGCTCTCAAACATGCAGCCACCACTAGTGCTCTACATGCACTGTACATGCAGCAATGTTAGACTCCCAAGAGGAAGCGCTTAAAAAGTTCAGTGGTGCTAATGGAAGGTTGAGGGCGAAGAGCTCTTTGTAAAAGCTGATGCACATGTTTGCACATTCACATGTGTGCACACAAACAGCAAGAGCATGCCTCAGATGCATGAGAGAAAAAAAAAGAAAAAGACT
Organism: Istiophorus platypterus; assembly: GCA_016859345.1. NCBI lineage: Eukaryota > Metazoa > Chordata > Actinopteri > Istiophoriformes > Istiophoridae > Istiophorus > Istiophorus platypterus. The sequence goes on along the minus strand of CM029114.1, from coordinate 23,243,631 downwards.
TGAGTGCAAAATGATACCTGTGAAAGATTATATCATCAAATGAAAAATCAGAGAGCAGAACAGAGAATGAGGCAGACACAAAAGAAAGCGGGGAGAGACACAGAGGGCTGGAAAGATCGGCAACCGCGATCTGTTGCTGATTATGACAAAGCGATAACTCTGATTTTCTGCCCCAGTTGCTGTGGCAGCCAGGAGCAGCTGCAGTGGCAGGGTAGCATTTGCTCTGCCATTCCACTCCTCCATTCCCCGAGCCGGTCGATTACCAATGATACGGAAAAGCAGGGAAGATCCTGCCGGGCCCGCTTCCCAGCACATGCTGGGGCCACAGGAGGGGGGGGGGGGCAGAGGGGGTGAAGCATGCACTGAGAGAAGTGGTGAGAGAGGACATGTTGTTGGCTTCATTAGTGCACCAGTTCATGCTTAAAGGCATGAGGGACAGATAGAGAAGGAAGAGAATCACAAATGTACACACACAACTTGTTCTTGTTCTTCAGGAGGTATTCAGAATGACTTACATGAATTTAACTGGACACTTGCACTAAGATTAATTATATGTGAAATGCAGCATCATCTCATATGAGAAGGATACTATTTATGGCAAAGACTCCCATGTTAATGTTTTGAATGTGGCGATGTTACCGTGCAACTCAAGACAGTTGCATGATTACAGAGTTGGTCATGTAAGGGTTAAAATTAATGTACATTAACAACATAACATTACATCCATCACATATGAATTTCATTACAGTGCACTTCCATGTTTATTATTAATAATATTATTATTTTGCACTGAGTCAGAGATTTCAAAACTCAAAACAATTTGAGTATTTTATTTATGACTTGGGTGTTGACATAAATGCTATTTACAAGTACTTAGGAAGTCTGATATGTCCTGTGTATGGTGGTGGTGTCATCCACTGCGGAGTCAAAGATTTTTCCCATTGCAAAGCCTAGAGAAGCGACTGCTTTAATGGAGGTGGGGAAGGTGATGCAATGTACGTTTGGCAAACCGGTTGCCAAAAGTTGAAATATCATCTCAGCGAGGATACAACTAAACATCTTAGCAAACCTACACGGAGAAATGTCTCATGGGTAACCGTTGGTCACACAGGCTCGCAGAGGACCTGACGGGCACACCTCCCAAATATCAACAAGGTGTCATGTGGACCTCTTTTGGGAACCAAAAGATAAATCATCCTTTCATCAAATGGAAGGCAAGTGCTGATGATATGACTGTGTCTGCAGAGTTATGTCCCACAAACTGATTAATACAAATGCATACTTTTCTGAAGATGGTCTGAAGGGCTGAAATGCTACAGAGATGGAGTGAAAGCCATCATTTCAATATATCTGTCAGTCATATAACATCTGCTCTCTTGTGTGCAGTGACACCTGTAAAGCTGAACTGACATTTCATTTGTCAAACATTTTGTTTGGTGCCTGAGGACAGCTAAAGGACCTTTTAGTGAAAAAACAAATGCAACACAAGAACAGGCAAGTGAATACACAGTGCATACACACACTCAAAAGGAAGGGACAGGAGCTGGCATCAAGTTTAAATCAGGTCTGTCATTTCCACTCTACTACTCTGCCTCTTTTCCATTGAAGCTGTCACAAAATATTCTGATAGTCAGACAGAGACCTGACTCAGTGCAACTCACTGTCTGCACTAGTGGATACTGTGTACCTTGATACTTGAACGCATGCGCGTACACGCACACACACGCATGCACACGCACGCACGCATGTACAAACAAACACACACACACACACACACACATGTTCATGTTCCTCTATCACCAAAGTTGTCATAAAATGTTACGGACTCAGAATAAAAAGTATGACTCAGGCTCCATCTCTCTCCCTTATTTTACTCCCTCTGCATGCTGCATCACACACACTGCACATCTTAACGCATGCATGCTCTTACCATGCACTCACACACTCGAACACACACCTAGACACACGTACACAAAAAATCTTCAAGTTAAACTGTCACAAAGAAAAAGAGACTCTCAAATGGAAGTCACTGAGTCTGTAGGATTTCTCTCACCATATAGCCTCTTGCAGTCTCTCGGTTCGTCTCTTTCTCTCACAAACGCACACACACTCACACACACACACACACACACAAACATATACACAAACCCTGTAATCTACTGTATAATACCACGGTGGAACAGACCAGTATTTGAAGCCTCTGCGGTATCCTGGGGGTATAGCTGTGGCAGCTATAAAAGAATAATGATTCACCCAGCCTGCCTTAATATGGAATATTTTATTCTCTAATTACTTACACACACACACATGCACACACGCTGTACTTACATTAATATTCACACTGAAAATATATACTAGTGCTTTGTAATTCTCACATTTAGTTTATCATGAATAAATGTCTCTTGTTTTTCAAATGCCTTTAGCTACAAACAGGTTTGCATCATGCCAATTTATCGAGTATTTTGTCAATCAAGTTGGGAATTGAAATTAAATATCTAGTATTAACAATACTTTTTCCCAATAGGCTAACAGACTGGTTATGAAGAATACTTTGGCGAATCTGACCTTGATCTGTTTAAGAGAGCCTGGTAAATGTCAGAGGTGGCGGAGTTGACTGAAGAAAAAAGGACACAAGTGAACACCACTCGTAATTTCATAGTGTTACTCGCAGACTGTGAGAGCAAGACTTGTTCTGAGGTACATAACAGAGAAGGAGATGATACTCAATAATGATCAGTGTGTTTTATGAAAACATTTCTCTTGCTGCCCACTCCTGTCCTCCGAGGAGCTCTCAGAGAGGGGTCTCTAATGAGATTTAATGTATGGGTCATTAAAGACCTATTATGATGTCACAGCGCTCTCAGAGCAGTTTGCGCCGTAACGCTTAGTCATCATCAAGGAAAGGAGACAGGATGATTATGTCATTCCACTTCCCTGAAATGACCTTTTGGTATCAGCGACATCAAGCCACCTGAGAGAGACTTTATTAATATTTATATTTATGTAGGTTTTCTCTGCTGCTGAAAGTTGTTTCTTGCCGGTAGCAGGTACAACCATGAGAGCTTCAGCTTAAGTTGCCTTTAAAAGACAAGAGGTTAGAACACGTCGTCCGAGCAGCACTACCTCTTCATCCTCTCATGTTAGACTGAGGCAGACCGGAGGCTACAGTGAATAGCTATCGGACGGTGATGAGACGGGATGGGCCGGGGCTAGCTGGTCAGCATGCTAGCTTCAGTAGAAGAAAAGAGGTGATAGAAATAGAAGCGAGACCAGAGTTGGTGTCGGTCTCCACTGCTGGAAACAGCTCTAGGTGAGTAGAGGACTGAACCGATGCTGAACTCGCATCATTTCCTTCAGCCAGGTAAGTAAACGGCCATCAATGGTAACGGTGGCTGTGTAGCATTGATACCTTTTAACAAGCAGCATGGGTGACTGATTATATTGATGTTGAATAGTCTTGAGTTCCCCTACAAACAGTTCATGTATGTTTATGTTTAATCAAGGTTTCGGAGTAGTTGCTTGAGCTCAGCAATATGGGTGAACTCTAGATCTCAGCTCACAAAAACTTTGCTCACCTTCCCAAAAATAGTGTGGTGGAGGTTTGGTTTATTAATCTCCTCCTCCTGTATAGTCCTCTACAGCTCTGTAACTCACAGCTCCACATCTCTCCACAGCTCCATACTGCACTGAATTTGTTTAGTCATGCCCAGTTTCGCGTGATCTAATCAGATCTTAACTATTTGATTTAAATCTCTCTCATAACTAAACCCTGCCCACATTGTTCTTTTAACTGTAAATACATCACATTAAGATAAAGAAACTCTAAATTCAGTTTCACTGTGACTTTAACAATGGAGCTGGAGCTGAGGCAATTAGCTTAGGACAAGGATGTAAAGTAGGGGGAAAAGCTCTGTCCAAAGGCAAAAAAAAAGAATGCACCTACCAGCACTTCCATTTGTTTCATTTGTACGAATACAGAAAAATGTCAAGTCAAGTTGTGGTTTAAAGGAGATTCGTGTTGTAACAATAGTCCTTGCAAACGGCGAAGGAATGAAGCTTGATGCTGAACTTGCAATGTTTCTTTCAGACTGGTAAATAAACAGCCATTAATGTTAACATTGGCTATTTGGCAACAGCAACATGCAGGGACCTGCTGGAGTCTCCAGTGGTTGCCTGGCAGGCTACCAGGCTTTCTGGTGCACCAGCATGTCCTCCTCCACAAAATTTGGCCAACCTCAGGGTTCGTTTAAAACCTACATCTGGCTGCTCATTCTTCTTGCGCTGTCAGAATTTTTTCAGTTATGTTGCCATATTCCCCAGAACTCAGTTAGTAAGACCAAAGTTGTAATAAACCGAACTCCACTGGCGGCCATTTTAGGGGTGATGTTATAAAATTTACTGACTCTGCTGTTAGAGTATAACCCCTAACATTGTGAAATGTCCGAACAGCAGTTTTGCTCACTTTCAAGGTTCTCAAAAGTTTTTATGAATTATTAAGAGACATGCAGTCCCTTCCTTGTTAGTTCCAGGCCTTTTGTCTGGCTGATAGCAATAATGCTGAATTCCCCAGTACTACACACATGGGGTTTTTCGCAGATAAATACACATATGAAACAAACATCTTGCTCCTATGCACTGTACATTTCTAGCAGGAATATACACTCTAAGAATCAACATTTCCCTGCTGACCCAGGAAGAGCATTTTGGGTCAGGTTTTGGAATGTGACGTAAAGGGAAAACAACCCGTCTCTTAATCCATCTGATTTGCCTCACTATCCCCCCAACCTTGTTGGCTAAATGTTGAAAACAAGCGACCTGAGCTGGAGGAATGATGTGTGGGTCTGCCTCTGGGAACAAAAGACATGGACAAAAACATGTCTTTGATACCAACACAAGCACTCACATGCCAGAAGGTTTCACTTCAGGAGTTCTGAATACTTGATGACCCAGGAAACCCACTAAAACCATGAATAGAGAAGTAGGTAGAGCAACCAGGCTGACAGGCAGGCAATTAGATGAGGCTGCTTTATAAAAGCCAATACTCATCAGTACAGTACATACTCACATGGTGACACTTAGGGAAAACAGAACAGATCTTAGTTTTCGAGAATTCTGAAACAAGACATAAGGGTGCAATGACAAAGAGGAAATGACACTTAAGTGGCATTTTCCCTTGCTTTCAGAATGGAAAAAGACTAATTGGGGAAATTAGATTTTAAATGAAAGAAAAAGCAATATGAGGAGCTTAGTCAGACGGCTGAAAAATACATGGCCATGGTGCCCTTTGCATTGGTCTCTGAACTGGGATTACATTATATCACTTGTTCATCCCTCCTGAAAGAAACAAAATAATTGCAATAAAAAAATGTCATTGCAAAATAAGTCAGTGGACATGTTTGAATATAATTTATCAATGTGTACGCTAACTACAACATGTTTAAAGCTGCATTCATTGACTTTTTTGTTTTGTTCTGCTTTTTCGGTCAGTTGGAGGCAGCAGAACAAGTTCCAAACAAAACACAGTCATATCATCACTTCATTAAATCATGATAGTGAACAAGTTAGCAAACAATTGCAAACAATATCACATCCAACAGTCAAGAAGCAACATGAACATTTATTTAGAGTTGTATTTCTGATGTGGCTATATATTTATATTCCTTTCTGCTGTGTTGTAGTCTCCACAAATTACTGAAGCAAATGTCTGACTCTTTGGCTGCTAAATGCTCCACTGTGATCACCAGCTAGTTGCTTAATTTATCTGTCTGCTCTGTGGAGCTGAGCGAGATATATAGTAGGTTTATCACAGCTTTTTTGCTGGAAAAAGCTCTGTGGTTGGGGTGGAAATAAGCCTGATGAGGGTGAAGTTTACAGGCCACAACACTAAAACAATGAGCTGAAAAAAATAAAATGCTACATATAACTGAGGAGAACTGCATTTAGGTGATAATTATCTGTAGTTTCAACAGTATTGGCATCACCACTCAAGAGTACTGATAGTCATATGATACGTTGTTAAAATGCAAATATCGACTGGTGCACCTTTAAACTAGGATAAAAAAAGTGTCTTATCATATTTGACTTTTTTCCAAAGTATCCCAGCTAACTGCGTGTCATTGAAAACATCACTAAATATGGAATATTATTGCAATAAAATCCCATGCAGTATTCTTGTACATCTCCCTCCCACTGTTCTATGTGAAGTGTGCCTGAGAGAACTGCTGAGTTTAACATCGAACATTCAGTCTTGTGATCCCCAGCCTCCGCTTGCCATCAAAGAAACATCTCTCTGCTGTGGTGGACTGCATCTCTATCTTTCTTCTTTTCCTCTCTACCTTTTCTTCCTCCACTGTCCCACAGGCAAGCGGTTTTCTCTGATTTCTCTAAAAGGGAATGTCCACAACGCCCTCATAGTTAAATCGCAAAAAAAAGACAAAGAAAAAGTTAGGTAAGGATTCCCACACATTCAGCCGAAACACCTTTTCAGAGTTTTCAGTATCAATAATAAAGTCAGCGCACATGTCTATTACATTTGTCTTGCCTGCATCAGGATCTTGTATGTGTTGATGTGTGTATGTGTGTTAATGAATGTGTGAGTTTATACATATATGTCAGAGTAGTAGATGCAAATTCAACTAATAAACTGTGTTTGTTTCTTTATTTCTCGGCATATCATAACTCTTAATACCACTTTACTCTAGTTTTTAAAGAATGAATACAATCAAAAATAATATGAAACTGATCACTCTGAGCGCAGCAAAGCCTCAGATAACACAATTTGAAGCCAGCTATCAGAATACGTGTTTTATCACAATGTTAAATTAGGCCATTTAACACAATTTTTACCATTTCCATCATCACTCTATTTCATTTTAGAGAAGATGGTTTCATATTCACCCCCTGGAAACTCTTCCTCAAATAGAATTTTTCAGATACATCATAAATCCTTGGCAGCCTTGGCAGCATAAAAAAACAAATTATGTGTTTAAATATTACACCAGACACACTGAACCAAGCACAAGGTTGGTTTGCGTCATCTATTTTCACAACTTGGCTTTTCATAAAGTCATGTGACATGATTTAATATGCCAGTACGGCGCAGAAAGGCAATTTTCTAGAGGGACTTAGATGTAAATTTGTATTACATTTGATAATATTTCCTATTAGGATTGAGCTCCATTCCTTTTTGCAAATCCCAGGGAAAAATAGAACATGAATCATCCCATACAATGTAATTCCAATTCTGCTTGACATCCCAATTTCATTTGACCTCCATTACTAAGAGCCTCCTTTTGTGGATGGCACTTCATAGCACCGTGTTACGCTGCTCCATTAATGTTATTCATTTCTCTGTGTTTTTTTCTGCCTTTGAGCATAGAGCTAAAATTGTTATGAATTAAATTTAAATCAAATTGCACACTTTTATATAAATTGGGAAATCAAGCAACAGAACACATAAAACCCCTGTCAGCTACAAAGCATGGAATATTGATACTTTCTGGCCAGATTATTCAATATCTACATCACTGGGTCCAAAAGGCACTCTGATTTTTTTCAACATATGGTTCCTTACAAGAAAATCAATCAATGAGCCCAAAAGATCAAATGTGTTTATTAATCTACCTTATAAGTGGCTCCATTTAGGAAAGTCTCAAAGGGATGTTTGTGTTTTTTTTACATTATAAGGCAAAGATTTGTTTTTTAGTCATGAATGGAGACGATGATTACTATAAAAGCTTCAGTAGAATCACCAGGTGTGGGACTGTTTCATCATCCAGGGCATGAGAAACAGTCTCAAATGCTTCCAACTAAGAAGGTAACCAGTTACCTTTTGGGATAAAGGTTGACATTGAGATGTCTCAAGCGTTCACTGTTGGGTTTGGTAAGTCTATAAAGACTAAATATAGTGTAAGTCAAAGCAATGCCCCCCCTAAATGACAAAGACACAGATGTGTGTGCCTGTGTCTTAGCTAATTATAGACACTTCGCATCCCTTTTACACACAGTACATACACAGTATCTTTTCTTTTTTTTCATTTAAAACAGAGTAAATTTCAGAGTAAATTAGTTATTCATACAACAGTAATTAAGATTATAACATTATTCAGCAGCTGACTGAACTCCTCCTGCTGTCTGTGCAAAAATGTCACTGACATTGCAACATCTCCACATGTCTCTGTTATTATCCCACTGAGTGTGCTGGATAATATTATCCTTGACATTTTCAGTTTTTTCATTTTCATGCCACCATATATGTCATCATTATAGTTTTTTTTGTTTGTTTGTTTTTTGTTTTTGTTTTTTAACTAACATTACACACTTTACCCAGGGAGAACATGAACTTACATCGAAAGTAAGCAATGATCCGTCGGAAGCACGGGTTCTAAAATGCTTACATTTCTTCAGGAAACTAGGACTCTAGCACGCATGTTGACATACTCACTGGTAACTGTCTTGCATTTATAATAATTAATTTTTTGTTTTTTTCTTTCCTTTGCTTTGTTCTCTCTCTCTCACACACACATTTTTAGAAAGTTATTAAAGGGCAGTTTGCATCAGTACACACCACAGAGGGCATTTCAGGGTATTAGGTTCTTGCCTTTATTACCTGAAATGAAGCCATTCGTCATCTGTGTGACTCTAGGAGTCATCAGACACATTTTGTATGCAAAAATATTTGTTGCTTTTTAAGCTAGGAAGGCTGCTGTTATTCGGTTGAAAATATTGTTATATACAATTCATTTCATTTGAGAGCAAATCTTAGCATATCTTGTTATTCTTATGTGCAGCGTTTTTGGTTGGTTGATTTATGGAACAAGTATTCAGCATTAAATTGTATGGAATACGTATTGCTTTGCAAAGATTTTTGTCGGTTCTTACTCCATCATCCAAATTCATGATGCACACTGCACAGGCAAATTAACTCACACGCTTATAAATAATTAATGCAAGACAGACCACACTGGATCCTGAGGCTTTACCAGCCCTTAAACACGCAGTTATGTTATTTAGACAATATTACTGTAACTCATTGAAGGCTACTTCTGCCAATTTCGGGTGATATCTCTAACATGTCTAGGTCAGCAGAATATAATCATAGGAAATGCCCTTTAACTTGGGTGTATTATTCAGTCTATGTCCACTGGGCAACAATTAGCTGTGTAATGTAGCATTTTGTCCATCTCAGCATGTGCACTTCTCTTCTAGACCAGCCTTCATGTCTCTGTTTGCTCTGTCCCTGCTCTCTGGCTCTGTTGCTGCATCGCTGAGGCTTCTCCAGCCTCTGGGCTACAGTCATGTGTTTCATGCTCTGATGGCACCATAACTTACCATAGAGTAGATTATCCAGTGAGTCAAACCGCTCTCTGATCTATCTTCCATGTGTGTGCAGTCGTGTCTCCTATGAATTATGTTCACACACAAATATTCTGCACTAGAGATTCATGTTCAGTGTTCAGTGCCAATGAAGGAAGTCAATGAGACGTTCATAAATTGTGTGAAGGTTGGCATGGTGGGTCGGTTGATACTGTACTGTAGCATGTGCTTTCTAGTAGTCTACTTCAATGTTTTCACATTTTAACAACAATTTTTGTATTATTATCAAATAAGTTTACAGTTAAAAAAAATCCAGGTGTCATAAAATTCCCCTAAGTCAGATCCTACAATGCCAGAAGTACGTGGACACCCAAACATTACACCTCTATGTGATTGTTCAACATCTCATTCCAAAGCCACGGGTGTTAATCTGCTGCTATAATGGCTTTGGGATGGTTTGCCCTAAGATTACTGAACCTGACCGCATTCAGCCAAGGCATTAGTGAGGTTGGCACTGACATTGGGAAACGACAAGGTGGCATCAGTATGGGGAGTTACAAATATTTATTTATTTTTTATTATTTCATATTAGAATATTAAAAGTTGTTCATTTGTTTTTCATTTATTACACTGAATAAATAATGTAACTATTGGTAATGATGAGTGTATTATTGCCAATATCCAGGGCCTTGAATTTCAGTCTAAACATATTTTTATTCTTTTTACAATTGTTTCCCCCTTCTTTGCATCTGGGACAGGGTTCTCTGTTGAGACCATTCAGGTTCTTCCACAACAAAATGGGAAAACCATTTCTTTATGGACTTTGGTGCATGAGGGGATTGTTGTTACAATAAAACTGGAAATAGCCTTCCCCAAACTTCTACCACAAAGTTGGAAGGACTGTATTGTCTAAAATATCATATATTTATGTTGAGGGCCTAAAGCAAACCATGGGCAAACATGGGATATATTTATATATACATACCACATGATCCACACCTACTGACTAATGAAAGTATCTGCACTGCATAAACACCTAACCCTAACCCTCAGCACAAATGAACCAACTACTCATGGATGGGACCCACTCAGGTTGGTTAACCCAATAGATGACAGTTCTGATCATTAAGGATCCCTAGAAAGGCACAATTCCATACAAACTACTGGTCAATAACCAGCCTCTGTACAACATGGAAACTACTCCTAGGCATCATAGTGGCTTAGATGATTAGTCACATGGCCCAATCCTTGAACAGGGCCCAGAAAGGAATTGGTAGTAATAGTAGGGGAGCCAATAACCAGTTACTGGTAGATAGAGCAGTCACTCAAGACTGCAACACCAGGCAGACCAACCTGTGCACCGCCTGGATTGACCACAAGAAAGCCTATGATTCAATTCCACACACATGGATACTGGAACACTTGGAAATGTACAATATCAACAGGACACTGAGAGCCTTCATTACAAATTCAATCGGGCTGTGGAAAACAACTCTACAGGCCAACTCAGAGCCAGTTGCACAAGTTACCATCAAGTGTGGCATATCCCAAAGTGATGCACTATTCCTGCTGCTGTTCTGCATAGGTCTGAACCCCCTCATAAGTGTTGTCAGATGGTATCAAATTGAGGGAAGATTCTCACAACCTAGAGGGTTGAACTACCAGAAGGCAGCATTGCAAATGTTCAGGACAGCTACAAATACCTTGGGATCCCACAGGCAAATAGGAACCATGAGGAGGCCGCAAGGAAGTCAGCCACAGGCAAATACCTACACAGAGTTAGGTAAGTTGGCTGAATGGGAAGAACAAGGTCAGAGCCATCAACATATATGCCCTGACAGTCATCAGATACCCCACTGGTATAACAGAGGCCACTGATATCAAGACAAATAAGCTCCTCACACTGTACAGAGGGGGTTCCATTCCAAGTCCAACAACCTGAGACTGTACACTAAGCATAACGAGGTAGGCCAAGGTAGAATGGAGAGAAGGAGAATGAACTATCATTGAGGGTCAAGTCCCTGCATGGCATGTACCACCAAGAAGTGGAAGAAGAAGTGGCCACCAACAGATAGAAGAAAGGCTGGACTGGCTGGGAAAGGCTGGACTGAAAGACTGCACAGAAGCACCAATCATAGCAGCACAAGAAGGAGCATTCAGTACAAGATCAATAGATGTGGGGTCTGCCACACCAGACAGGATCCAAGGTGCAGGCTGTACAAAGATGCTCCTGAGGCAGTTCAGCACATACACGCAGGGTGTAAGATGCAGGCAGGAACAGTGTACATAGGGTTCAGGGACATCTACACTGAGAATGGGCTGGAAGTCCCAGGGTCAGAATGGAAGACACCACCTAAGGTGGTTGAGAATGACTGACATGAGATCCTGCGGGAAGTCCAGATCCAGAGGGATGGATCCAAACTAATCCAAACTGGTGATTGCTAACCAACCAGACATCATGCTGATCAACAAAGAACAGACAAAGGCAGTGGTGATAGACGTAGCATTTCGAGCAACAGTAAGAAGGAACATTTAAGGGTGGGGGGGTTTGAAGGCAACAATTGCAAGTAGTAATCAGAGCACTGGGGGCTGTGACCCATAAAATTGGGAGAGTGGCTGCAGCAGATTCCAGGTACAACATCTGAGTCAACAGCTAAGATATTGCACAGAACTCTCAAACTCCCAGGCCTCTGATAGAGGACCTGGGCTGGAGGACGGAAGACACACCACCTCCATGGGGATATTATCTATATATGGGAGGGGAGAGGGAAGAAGAAAAAGACATTAAAAGAAGACACAGTCGGGGGGTATTACATATAGCCCAAATAATAAACATTCTGAAAAACAAACAATAGTGCAACTGGTAATGAAAGTCTTCTGTTATAAAAAAAAATGCATATCTAAGAATAACTAGATCATTACAACCTGCAACAACTGCCTCTGCAACTGCAACTTATCTTTACACATGTACATTACAGCTGGGTGATCAGCCCTCTGATAAATAAATGTAATTATGTAGCAGTACCATGTATTATGATGCATTTTATATTAACACTAAAATTATGCTGGTATAGATCTAAAATGTCAGGATTTTAATTAGCTCTTACAATGGGAGGTTTAATTATACCTCTGGTGGCTGTTTTTGTGAGTAATAGCAACAAAAATATCAAAGCATCCTCCTGTGTCAGTGCATGCATGTGTGTGTGTCTGTGTGTGTGTGTGTGTGTGTGTGTGTGTGCATGTGTCACAAGTAAGTCATTTCTTTTCTTTCACCTGCACATTTTAAAACCTTTACCAGCAAATGCTATTCACTTTATTTGAAGAAATATTGCATTTATTTTCAGTTCGGCAAAGATTATTTGTACAAACACGTGTGTTTCCTTCAACATGACTTTTCCATTCTGGATGCATTAGAACAAAACAGATATAAGCCAGAAGGGAGGGGATAAATGAAATTACATAAATTAAGTAGCATCCTTATAGTGCTGTATTCTGAGGACAATGTGTTTGTGGTCAAAGCAATCAAAATTTATGTCATGCATAATTATTGCAGTGCATGTTTGCCCTTAATAATAAACTTAAAAGTGACAAGAAAAAGATTAAATTAATAGCCATGGAATTGGATGATAGAATCCTCTCATGAATTATTAAATGTAATGCTATTTCAGGAACAAATAATCAAGTACCATTTAATCCAGTGTTTACCACAGCAACCAATTACCTTGTGGAACATTAATCAGAGAGAACATTTATAAACACATGGTATCTAATTACAAGAAGAAGAACTGCCTACCCTTGTTTGTTAAAAGTGTTGCCAGGAGCACCAGAAATCTGAACTCTAATTGGAAATGACACACAGAAGCAGCAAGCGCGATTGCCTCTGACAGTGAGCAGCTTGATGAATCAGACTTGAAGGAGAGAATGACAGTCATCAGTCAGCTCGATGGAGGGGGGGTAAGCTAGCTGCTATAGGGTTGAGTTCAGTGTGGTATCATATCTACTGGACGTGGGAAGTTCCCAGTTCACTAACATCTGTTAGATGTTCAGGTTCTAGTCCTGAACGACTACTGGATGTGCCAAGTTTTGATCCCAGCCAAGTTCTAATCTGCCTTTTTTGAGCCATGCAGAAATCAGCACTGCCCTACCAGGGTGAAATGCAATATTTGGTCAAAATTAAGTTAAGACCTGAATGGGATACTTTGATGTCTGTTTTATAATAATAAATTAAATTTGCCATAGAAATATATTTTGTAGAGACAGCATGTAAAATTGGCAGTCGCTAAAAAATGGAGCTAAAACTCAAACCACAGTAACTGATTTGCATAGAGAGCCATGGTGACATGGAACTTCTGGATTCTGTTCCTGAAGTAAGAAAACCTAAGTCGATAGACCTCAGAGATTACAGCTCAAAGGCTGAAAAATGACTTTAGAGGATAGGGTGGGTGAGTATGGATGAAACCAACTTTTGATCATATGAGTGCCAGCACTGCCACCATTGTAGTTTTCCTTTAATGGGAGCTGTAGTTTTTTTTTCTGTGCCAACAAAGGAGGGTAACTGTTGTTTGAAAGCAGATATTGTAGTCGATGTTGACTTGTCTTAGAATATGGAAAGAAAGCCCTAGATATAAACTTTGATATTTTCAGAGAGACTGATGAAAGAAATGCTCAATGAGAGACAGCACTGAGTTTACAAGGATTCGGGAACAGAGGCTGGCCCAGATGTGACACCATGACAGCTGGCTAGGCTGCAGTGACTGCACTCTGCTTTGGTCGTCTCTGGACTGTGCAACATGCTGTTACGCTTACTGCACCCTCTGCCACAGAGAGAGAGCCGACTACAGGTGAAGCAAGTGAGCTAAGTCAAGTGAACGCTAGCCGGTGATTTTAGCAATGATTATTTTGAGTTAAAACTAAAACTAAATGTACCTATTGATTTTCATAGTTGTTACCTGTAACTGACAACTATCACTTTTAGTGAACCCACATTTTGGTAACTCACTCATTTATTCCACATAACTAAATGAGACAGCAGATAAATACAGCCAGGCTGGAGTGAAAAAACAGATGGCAACTCCTGCCAAATGCTAACTTAACTATCTTAGCACAATAGATCTAACCAACAGTTCAACTTTTGTCTCTGATTAAATCTATGCAATTTGGTGTGGTTAAGCTACATTTAAATCAAATATTTAAATGTATTAAATTGTAACTTAATTTACTTTTTAATTTCAATGTAAAGTGACAGACCTAGCAAAACAGAGATGAATTTAATACCTATGTCTGTAATTATACAGGATATAATCATAACAAAGTAAATTTTCTTAATCACGTTCGAAGATGGAAGAACATATTTCTATGGAGATATTGCAATATCCCCTAGCTTTCTGTGAGAATTATCAAAAGCCAGAGTGCAGTATTTGCATTTTTAGTTTCTATGGCAATTACTTTTTCCTCCAGTAAAATAAGAAGCCTTAAAAGGCATACAATTAAGGCTTACAACTTTTTTGTCTGTTGCACAGTTTACCAACCAGCCTGCAAACCTTAAAAATACGTTTTTCCTCAACCCTGATGCTTATGTAGTAACTGCTTTCTGCGAAAGGCAAGAAGCAAAACCAGCACAACAAATAGTGTTTTAGGACTCAAAACTCTGCTTTTTTTAAACGTCAACTGAGAACTGAGAGTTGGTCACTTGTTCAGGATTGGTCGACACAGGGCGGAAGCAGACCCTGATCGGTCAGCGGTTACGAGACAAAGCCAAAAAGCGGCTGGAGGAAGAGGCCCATGGTTCCCAGGACGCACACCGTCACAAACACCCAGAGGAAGATTCTATCAATCACCATGGCAACGTATTTCCAGTCATCCTCCACCTGTGAGGGAGGGAGGGAACAAAACGAAAGGTGTGAGAAGCGAGAGGGAAGAGTCAGCGGTGACAAATGAAAGACCAAAATTGAAGATAGATTTTTTTTGAAAGCAGGTGAGGAAAGGTGCACAGCCAGAGGAAAATGGTTTGATTCAGAATGTCAGAAATTAAGAAGTTGTGGGATTCAACGGGGCGAGGAGAGGATTACACAGCACGGATGGAAAGAAGGAAAGACAGAAAAACAGGAAGAGAGAAAAGAGTTGAACGTTTCTTGTAAGCCGACAGAAAACTGATACATAATTTACACAGGAGGAATTTACTATGATAATCACATTCAAACCCCGGCGTCAAAAGAGGTGACAGGCGTTTTGACAAAGCTGATTGAGCCATGAGTTTTGCATATCAAAGGCTGCTTCTCCCCTTTGCGAGATTTCACGCACTGTATTTATAACTGACGCGTAGAGGAGAGAGAGCTCTCCACTCAAATCTAAAAATGATTTGGTTCAGACTTGTGCTATTGTTAACTCATGCAGCAGGTTAGGATCTGCAACAATGCTGCCCAGAATCAAAACTGAGCTCTCCCATGGCCAACACTGCCGAGAATGTTTTTGCATGAATGCATTATGCATCAGACACACTTGCTGTGTGTTTTGCTCTCTCTGAGCAACTTTAGATTTATGCAAATTTTTGAAACACTGGCATGTCATATTTCCTATGAGGCTTGATTCTGAAGCTTTGTCAGCTACTGTATTTCCTAAAATGGTAAAGCTCAAAATAGTCAAAATAGAGTTACAGCAAAAAGACTGCACATTGTAAATATTATTGTTACACTAGAGTTAAATTCATCGCATAAGTAGGAGACTGTTTAATGACTCAACAGAAGCAAAAGTTGTCTTGTATGAAGACCCCAGGGCTTCTGTCTGGGCTTGCATTGTAATGTAATGTATCTTTTAGGGATACTTTTGGTTCATGAAAATTTTAATCATTTGTCCATCATTTTTATCAGTTACTAGAAGTACAGTAGGTCAAAACTGATCCAGGAAACCATCTGTACGCCGTGTTGTAGAATTACAACAGACATTTTTGGTAATAATTTTACTGTCCATCTTCAGCCGGGCTTTACCTGTTGTGACCAATTAGCATGTCTGCCGTGAAAAAGCAAATAATCCATCTCATCCTCCAGCCTAAATGACCAGATAGGTCATTTGTCCCAACCTTCTGATACAACCTGAATTTGCATCCTTTTATGATGTGACAACGTTATGTTGAAGGTTGGTTAGGTTAGGGCACGGAAACATCTTGGTTAGCTTCAGGAATAGATTGTGGTTTGGGTTAAAATGAATAATTTGTTAAGTTTAGAAGACCTTCGTCATCATATTTGTCACCGACATGGTTGAGGTTAAGAACAACCATGGTCATGATTAGAAGAAACAATATTGACTATCGGTTTGAAATGTCACATGTATTTAAACACATGTCATTTTGGGACATTTGCTTAAACAACTGATGCTGTTTCACATCTGTAACCTGTAAAAACTGGAGAGCCATCATAAAGTATTAGAAGCAGCTGGGCACTGTTTTGAAACATAACATGATGCTTTTGACTGTACCAACTTGCAATAAGTATATTCAGACTAATTAGGGACAAGAAGTATAAAAGAAACAGTGCTATGCAACTAAAATGCTTTTCTGACAGCTGTTCTCATTCTAACAGTCTCCATGGTTAAAAAAACAAAACAAAACAAAACAAAAAAACTAATTTTTATGTATATATGATTGAAGTTTGGATTTCTGGGAATTTATTTTTATTCACTCAATCTTAACGTTTTAACATTTATTTTTTTCTCCCTCCTATTTATTTTTTTTTTTATCTAAAGCTGATATCAACTACTCAGTGAATCAGTGTCTAGTAAATCTTATCTCATTTAAAACCATTTGTATCTCCATTACTTTGGACAAATGCAGAATTTTTGATAACTACCTCGTGATTGACTTGGATTAATTGGTAGAAACAACAGAAGCAAAACTGATTGTTCCCTCTGCTCTGTCTTTGTTGAATTTTATGCTTATACTTTGCTGATATGAATATATGTAATGTATGAAATGGTGAACCTAAAGTGGAACAAACTTCGAGGGTGTGCCTGTACGTGTGTGGGTATTTTTGATGAAGTGTGTTTACAGCAGCAGCTCCAAAGGAAAAGCCTGTAATTCCTTTTACCCACATCATTCAGAGTGATTATTTCCAGTGAAAACTAGAATGACTAACCTCTTTGGCCTTGTTGCGGCTCCTCATATTCTCGGCGATGTACTTGACACTCTCTATGGCCTGTTTGATCTCAGGTGAAACCACAGAAAAGGCCACCACTGTGTTGATGCTCTGTGGACTCAGCTGATGTGCCATCTTCCCCGTGTCTGGCGTTTCTGGGGTCTCTTTCCCATGCTGGCAGGGGCAAGGGCATTTCTTCCCAGTGCAGCCCTCTACTGAAGAGAGCTTACTGTCCCCAAACTCCAGGCAGTTGAGGGAGCCCCCTCCAACCTGCTGGGGATCACAACCAGGGTTCAGATTATCTTTCATGTTCTGCTTTACTTCAGAGTGGACATTATTTGGTAAAAAAAACTTTCACACTTTTACACATGTGGGATCTTTGGGATATATCTTTGAGATCTTAGCGGTACAACATTTACAGGGTGATATCATGGAGAGTATCAGGGATATTAGGGAGTAAAACTTTTAATAAGTGCTTCCTCAGAGCTCTAAGTGCTGACTGTAAAGAACATATTGAATCCCACTATATGTGTGGGAGAACTTTAA
Source organism: Istiophorus platypterus (assembly GCA_016859345.1). Taxonomy (NCBI): domain Eukaryota; kingdom Metazoa; phylum Chordata; class Actinopteri; order Istiophoriformes; family Istiophoridae; genus Istiophorus; species Istiophorus platypterus. The sequence continues at coordinate 23,225,644 of CM029114.1, read as the reverse complement.
TTTAATTCTTTATTAGTAGAGATGAGTTTTTAGTGGATTCACCTGGCTGTACTTGCAGGAAGCGAGTGCCTAGATCCTGAGGTGTTAAGGTATTGATTTTACTTTTGTTGAGCAGGGATTAAAGAACTACAGTGTTTTAGTCAAAGCCTGGCTGCCTCTTCCCTAATACTCACTGAAACATCCTCGAAGTTCAAAGTCTGCAAATTATAAGTTAAAATTTTGAGAGAAAGAACTAATCTGTGAAAAATAGAGCTGCGCTCTCTACATGTTTGCAGAATTGCTTTGTGCCAGCATGAGTCACTGTTCATCTAAGGAGAATGTGACGACAGTGAAACTCTACACAGCCTGGGTGTTGTGCATTGTTCAGACATTAGGTTTTGCCACTTTGCTCAAAGTTCAGTCACTTTCAACTTTCATCTTTGTATTCATAACCTTTTAGTGTATGACTAAAATGATGACAACTAACCTTGACATAACCTGAAAACAACCCTTGGTGAGAAGGATGAACAAGGTTTAATACATCCAACCTGTATGTCTTTTTCTCTGAAGGAAGAAACTGCTGATTTCTTTTGTGTTTAGCAGCTATTAACGCCATGTATATTTACTGCTAGACTTGTCATTTAAATCTTCCAAATTCTGTCACACATTGACAAACCCACATAACACTCTGCATCGTGCTCTTTGCCAATTAGTCATGTATATGATCATGTGCAGAGAGCCTTAGAGATACTGTAGGATTCTGAAGGTTTTATTCTCTCACAGACTTTCTTTGAGAATATTCACTGCCTAAAGAAACTGTTAGCTGTTTGAACTGTCCTTGTAGCCTAGTTTGGTCACTTCAGAGTGAACTTCTGTGGTTTATTGGACAAGCCCAGTTGTGAAATTTAGGTTAGAGCTTTCCTGAAGTGAACAACCGTATAGGGGGTAGGGACCATTTACCTGCATCAAGCTATTCTTCCTTTTCCTCCCTCCTTTCCCTCCTCCGCCTCCTCCTCCCCCTCCAGCTCCTCCTGCCTCCCCACTGCTGTCCAACCCCCCAGCCTTGCTGTCTTCATCAATCGGTCTCCGCATCAGCATAATCCTCGGCAGCACTTTGAGAAACACAGAGCGCACCCAACCCGGCATGGTGTGGGTCATCGGCGTGCGGTAGTGTACGTTCAACACAAACACGGTGATGACGATGCTGAGTGTGACGAAGATCATTGTGAATAGCAGATACTCTCCAATGAGCGGGATGACCAGCGACGTGGAGGGGATGGTCTCGGTGATAACGAGCAGGAACACAGTGAGGGAGAGCAGGACGGAGATACAGAGCGTGACCTTCTCTCCACAGTCAGACGGGAGATAGAAAACCAGCACTGTGAGGAAAGAGATGAGGAGGCAGGGGATGATGAGGTTGATGGTGTAGAAGAGTGGTAGGCGTCGGATGTAAAAGGAGTAGGTGATGTCTGGGTAGATCTCCTCACAGCAGTTGTACTTGATATCGTGCTTGTAGCCTGGAGCATCAATGATTTCCCACTCGCCACTCTCCCAGAAGTCTTTCAGGTTCACCTAGGGGTGGATAAAAATCTTTAAATAAAATAATGATATAACACTAGTACAACATTCAGGGTCAGCTTACTGTTTATTAAAAGGACCATGTCAGTCAATATGAAACATTCAGGGGGGTTTTTTGTTTCATTTTTTTGGATAAATATTATTTTTTTTTAAATGGTGCAAATCAACTTAAAACCAATTTTCACCTGGATTTTTTGTCCATATGCACCCAAAACTTGTTGCTGCAAGGAGACGCTGACCGCTGTAGTTGACAGTAAATAAGGTCATCTTGTTATAGCTCATTAGGGCAATTGTCAGGAAATGTAAATGCAGCTAGTGATCGTCCCTCTAAGTATGTGAAAAAAAAAATGTGTTCCGAATGTTACTTTTATAATTCAATTATCTGGATTTTTCAGTTGAATGTACTTTCAAAAGACATAGTGGTAAAAGATGCTTAAAGGGATACTTCAGTGATTTAGTATTATGTTTTCATAAAGCTGAAGCATCCTGATTTTAGGTACCTAGTATGAGTCAAGCTTCAAAAACGCTAGATCCTACATTTTCCATAATACAAATCATTTGCATTTTTCATTAAACTCACCCTGCCTCCTAAATCCTAATGACATCCCCATAATATCATCAGGGTTATTTTCTCAGACTTTAGAAAACTCCCTGCAGAGCTGCAGAAGACATTATACAACTGTTTTCACAGGCTGAGTAGAGCTCTCCATTATTAGACGACTTTAATGTATAAAATTAGAGGAGTTCCACTTATATAGGCCCTAAATTTGTGCAAGCAGGACAGAAAGAAAAACGAGGAATTAGATAGAAATCGTGATAGGTGTACCACACACTAACACTGACACTAACCTTGGACCCAATAAGTACCAGGTCAATCTTGGCTTTGTCATAAGTCCACGAGCCAAACTTCATGGAGCAGTTTTGGTAGTCAAAGGGGAAGTAGGTGATGTCCATGGGGCACGAGGATTTGAAAATGGCAGGAGGAACCCAGGTAATGGTACCGTCAAATTTCAGCAGAGCTTTGGTCTTATCCTCCACAAGGAAATCACCTACAGCGCTGTATATGATATGTGCGTGTATGTATAATCAAGCAGAAGTTATCCCGTTAGAGAGAAGGAATGAGGGGATATGATCAAGAATATGTGTTGAATAGGACGCAAAGATTAAAAGAAGACAGTGAAGTCCAAAAATGTGAGGGGAGGTGAGGCGAAAATGTAAGCAAGGAAGACAAAAAAGGGGAAAAGATAAAAAGGTGAAGTTACGGAGGTAGGAAAGAGAGAATAAGGATTAAAAAAACCCGAGGACAATGAAACTGCATTGCACATTATTGTTAACTGCATTTGATTGACATTATGAATCACTAATGTAAGTAGAAAGAGAGATTAGTCCACGATTAAGTGGATATTTAGAGAAAAGGGCACAACAAAAACTGACCATTAGAAATTGACAATCAAGTTAGCAGATTTAAATGTTATTACAGTCTAGTCTGATACACAGTATCACAGCAAAAAGACATTTGCAATATTTTGATGATATTGATAAAATCACAAGTTCTTATAGGGGACCAATGATGGGTAGTTTGTCATTGCCTTCAAAAATTACCCATATGACCACTGCAAAAATGATTCACATGAGCATTTTCTGATCCACCCTCTCTATGGGAAAGGTTTGGGTAAGTTTAGGCTGTTATAAAATTGCATGGTTAAAGCATTAATGATTGATTTTTGTCACTTGGAGTAGCAAAACCAACAAAATTCATTTTGAGTGTTGTTTCTGGTGAGTAGTGAATGTGATCCAATATTTACTCTTGTTCTAGCAGTGTTTGGTCTCCACCAAAGCCTGAGGGAATTGTCCAGCTCTTTAGCTGTCAAATATTCTTCTATGTTCACAAGCTAGACACTTTGTCTGTCTGCTCTTTGGCACTCAGCAGTTATTGTACAGTTACTTTAGCAGTTAGTTTTTTGCTGAAAGCAGCTACCTGCTGCTGCTGCTGCTGAAAACAGGGTTGATGAAAGCCGTGGGACTGAACCAAAACAGCAAAGTTGCAGGCTTTAAAATCTAAACAATAAACTGAAATTGCTGTACAGAGCTGAGGGTAACTGCAGAGTTGAGTAATAATTCCCAAGTGATGCTTTTCTTATTACATGTAGTTTTTTGAGCCATTGATAATATAAACATATTGACCGGTGTAACTTTGACATTAGAGAGATTTTGGTCTGAGTTAAAAGAAATCAGTGTCGATAGTTGGAAGTATACAAGATACAAAACACATTCTCTGGTGTCAGACACTTTGTTTGCCCAACCATCCACCCCAACATCCTCTTAAGGGAATTTCGGGCACTATAGCACACTTATTTTATGGCCATATCTTGTTGGAAAAACATAAACATAGTTCCCTTTGAGTGTTACATACAACAAATCCTGATTATCTTCTAGTGTCCACCAATGATCATGGTAATTACAATCGTATTTTAGCCAATGATAATGTTGACAGCCTCACTTGTTGTAGAGCACAATGTCGGGTCTCCATATCTTGTTTGATGGAACTCTAATGAACTCAATCCCGTCAAACTCAGCTGGCGTCCATCGCAGTTTGTAGTCATTCCAAATCTGAATAAGATGACAAAAGCATTCTGAACATACTGGGGAGTCAAAAATCTGTTTTTTGTTTTGCATTGTACACTGCGCCAGATTCAGTCACTGGAGACATCCTCCTTGATGGGAATATTTTGAAATATGTATTTATACTGCAGGCAGAACTTCCTTTGATGTTTTCCAGTATATGCAAATAAGGATTTTATAGCAAACTAGAGCCCATCTCGCAATGGGATCGCACCAACTGCAATGCCCATCAACATGTTGACATTCAGACCCCCGAGTACTGAGTAGCCATCGGTAGGACCACTCCCATCTTCAAACTTGGCCTTCATTTTGATCCCAGCAACACTCTTGTAATGTTTCGTGACTGTATCTTGCACAATTCTGATGCTATCGTGGTAGACAGACAACAAGACAGACAGACAGATGAAAATCTGCCAAAGCCCTAAAACTGTCTCTGTGATAGTTCTTGCTGCAGTAGGTGTATCCAGGACCACATTTTGTCATGATGACACATATACACATACACAGACACACACACATGCACACACACACAGACTGGCATGGTGAAAACAATACAAGCACCACTGTCGCAGCTGGTAAAAATCTAATATTTATAGACAGAAACACATGTTTCACTGAGCATTGGAGTGCTTTCATTGCTTTTTCACTGAAATCAAGCAAACATGTATTTTTTAAATGCAATACCTTCTGGGAGTAGGATCACAATGCAGCTGTTTTGTAAACAAATAATAACGCTTTAAGAATAGTCACATTTTTGTAAGCAGCAGCCCAGAGAGAGGGGAAGTACATGAATAAATAGCTCAATGAAATTTATAAAGGATGAGTGCGTTTACTTGCTATCCTGTCAAAATACCTAGGGGTATCATTTCATGAGCCGTGGATCCATTAGTCTTGGTTATTTACATGTCATTCAAGATGAATTCATTCATTAGCAAGCCGGATTAATACCCAGTTACAAACTGGGAGCTGTTTAATTAACCACTTCATGCTACACTGGCTTTTCCATTTATTTATCCCAGCAGTTTACATTATGATTGGCTGGAAATGTAATTCCTGATTGGTCAAACTGAATGGCTTTTTTTTTTCCTCAAAATACAGAGGATTCTACATTTAATCTCTCTAACATTATGTCCCAGAAAGGAAAAAAGGCATACAGTCTCCTAGAAATGGTTCTTGTAGGTATTTTTTTTACTGCAGTATAACAAATGCAATAGAGTGCTGAACAGCTAGATAGACAGTCACCATCAACCATCCACCATTCTAACAAATGGATGAGCATCTTTTAAAATTCTTTGTGCACACGTGGTTAAGGAGTGTACACAAATTATTATGGACCCAGGAAAAAAAAAGGTTGATTTGATATTTCTTGATTTTCTTTTTTGGTCTAAGCCAAGGGTAGTTTGACTTTATTGGAGAACAAAGAGGGGCCTTTTATTTTTTTTTTTTCCCATTATAATTAAATATTACAGTAGGATAGTTTCTTTAGTGAGCCCAATAACCTTTCATTTAGAAGTTAGAAAGTGGCTTGAATAAGCAGAATTGAATTTTGTCATATTTGCCATAAATTTGGCTAATTTCACTTCCTCCAATGCTATTGAACATAGAAAAAAAATATTTTGTGATACAGAGGCGAGGGTCTGACTCAACAACTTTTGTCTGAATGTCTGCTGAGAAACAGAGTACTGAATCTTAATTGTGATCCTACCCCTAGGGGTTAATATACATGCAAATGTCACACAAAATGAAATAAATAAAAAATTGGTATACTCCATATTTCATTCCTTTATTATTAATTTCATTGCCTAATTATCAATTTAATTATGGTAGAGATAGTCATGTTTTTCATTTTAGATTTATTAAATTTCCTATTAATGTATATCACCAATCATTCACTAATATTTGAATTCATTAATTAATCAGTCAATTAAGTTTAACTGTCTAATTTATCAATAAAGTTCTGATCCATGTAGTCTTTTATATGGCCCTGCTAAAACATTAGGTTAGATTAACTGGCTTATGAGGCATAAACAAAGTAAAAGAGGAAAAATGAGGATACAGGAAACATTCAACAGAGAGAAAAGAAAAGAAAGAAAAGAAAGAAAGAAAAAAAACGAAGAGAGGAAGGAATACAAAAAAATGAAATACAAACAGTGGCTGCAGTTAAAATTAAGTCCTCTTATCCCTGACATAAAAGTAGGCAATGAAGCTCAGTATTAAGGAGGATAAAGTGAACACATTTTGAAACACTGTGCACTGTTACAGAAGGAATCGCTCGCAGTGTTACTGCAGTGTCACAGTATTTATGAGTAACTGTGGTATTGACACAGCTTCTTATTAGTGATGCCTTGTTTAAAAAAAAAAAAACAGCCAAGGCATAAAAAGCCCAAATGAGATCAGCCTATACTGGCCTGTCAATTCAGTTTAATCGGAGAACCCAGAGATCACAGAATGAGCTTATCCTTTACTGACTCACATCAGCGTCCAACTGCTGTTCTGCCATCTTTTGCTATTAGTCTTATTTAAATCATGGCATTGGCTACACTGTTGATATTATGTTTTGTTTTTTTTTTAATATGACAAATACAGGTTGGGACTGGGGAAAATGAAAGGGGGGAGAATCACAAGGTTTCAGAGAGGTAGCAGTCTGGAGAACAAAGACAGATTGGGTTTTTTTGAGAGTAGCTGGCTGTGTGAGGTCAGGAGTTCAAGGTCTATAGATCTGTTGAGAGACAGAGCGTGACTAACCATAATGCTAACATTGATCACCAGCCAATGGCGTTTAGGTGTATCTGAGATATCCTTGGTTACTTGTGCACTTGTCCTTCTCCTTCATTCTTAAGGTGTTTAAGATTTCCGTATTTTAGGACATTCACCCACACACATTACAAACAGACACAAAGTAAGACACAGGGAGAGAGAGAAACAAAGGGTAGAGTCCCATACTGATGTCTGCTTCATATGAATAGATATGTGCTAACACACATGACCGCTCCTCAAGCTTCACTTACCTCTGTCTCCAAAGAGCCCAAGATGGGGTTACGTCAATGAACATGCAGTGTGTTTGTATGTGTGTTTGTATGTGTGTACTTACATGCCTGAGCCATAGGTTTGTTTCCATGATCTGATTTACTTCATCCTGCAGAGACATATGGGACGAAGGCAGCTTGTGAGCCATCACATTGCGTGTGTGTGTGTGTGTGTGTGTGTGTGTGTGTGTGTGTGTGTGTGTGTGTGTTCGTGTGTGTGTGTGTATGTGTGTTGTTAGTACAGCATTTTTAAAAGAAAGGAATTCATCCTCTCATCTTGGTTTCCTCTAAAGCTCAGGCTGATTGACTGAAAAGGTTGACTATGAATAAGTTATTAATAGATGGAGAGGTTACAGATGTCAGTCCCTCTCCACCTTTCTCCATGACCCTTATTCAGTTTTGATTTGCTGTCTTGTGAATGTCAGAATTCCACATTAAGCACATATAGAGATGTATCAGCCACATATACTATATACAAGCAGAAACCATGCGCACAGACACACACACATAGTAACACATTCATTGAGTGTGCCCACACCTACACCTGCACATCCACACATTCACCTTTGAATGAATCTCACCTTGCCGAGCAAGCAGATATAGCTACATATCAGTCCAGTCTGAAAAAGGTTCCCCCAGGCAATTTTCTTTTAATCTGAGGATTTCCATTCTGAGCTGAAAACCTCTTTTCCCTGGGGAGATGTGCAGCAACCACCCCAGCCCACACCGTCCCCCCAACTGCGTTAAACTTGATATGGCCAAAACAAAACAGCTGTGCATAACAAGACTGTGTGCCATTTTTGGAATCCGTGAAAATGAACAGAATAAATAAAGACTGCATTCACTTTCCACTTTCACTTTTCTCATTCCGAGGCTTATCTTTTAGCTTTTCTGTTTCAAAAGTAGGAAATATGATCAAGATTCTGATGGGAAAACATCTCACAGTTCACACAGAATCTCACTTACTGTTGAGAGGATGCTATTAGTTGGACACATTTACTTTTGCTCATATATGATTGACATACAGAACTGTACGAAAAGACTGTGCAAAGGTGCTGTGTGTTTGGCTGTGTAGCTTACAACTTTGACCAACTGCGAGATGGAAACCTCAAACTCCACAGTGACGGGGTCAGAGACGTTCTCCACTGGTCTGATGAACTGGTTATATCGTCTAAACAGTTTCCTGAACAGCCGGTCCTCTGCCTTGGATGAGAAGCAATCTGAGGGGACACAGACAAAGAGGCAGAACTAGTGCTCAATGACTGAACGAAGGAGTTTCAGAGGAAAGAGAGTGAAAGACTGGAAGAAGGAGTTGCACAACCAGTACAAGTCTAACTATAAAATTCATCTACAGTCCTCCAATTCTAATCAACTCAAGTCATGCTACAAATAACATTAATGAGAAATAAGGAGAAAAAAAGGGATCTGCTTCTTCTGATTTTGATGCAGTGTCACATCAACAAGTCCTTTGAGTATGTGGAATCAACGTTTTATGATATTTGATGAATCATCTCTTACGAAGTCTCTTTAGATCACAGCTTCTCTGCTTAGATCATCAGAGTCTACTTTGAACAAGTCTGTGGCATCAGATAACTTTTAGGGTGTTTCTCTGTGTGATTTAGCTTGTTTAAACAGAGTTATAGCACTGAAGAATGTTTTCCATGGAAGCCCAAAGCAGCAAAGTCCATTCTGAATGATATAGGTGTATTGTAAATAATCTGTTTATATCTGTTTGTTATATTTCTTAATCTCTTACACTCCTTTTTCTGTAACTGCTAAGCACAGGGGATATGAGAAGGGAAGGAAAAGCCCATCACTTCGTCCTTTCATCTTTCCCTCTCACCACTTCGGTCTATTTCAGTTTGGTTCAGTTACCAATGTGAGTCATTTAAACTCAAATAAAATGGAGTATCTCCAAAAGGAGACAAATCAAAGTGACAAGCATGTCCTCTTCTCTTCTCCTAACTCAAGGTAAATATAGATAGGTAGGTGTTGGCAGCTGTGGGGTTCATCCTGTAACAGAACACTATTATATTTTACCTAAATATAGCTATGTGTTTGGCTAGACTGCTGCTTAAGTGCACTATGTATCACCAAAACATGAAAGGCCTTATTTGCTGATTATCCACAAAGAAACTGAGAAGGCCTGAAGCACAATATCAGTCATGTCTACCTATTGGACAATGCACAACAAGCTATTTTAACCCAGTGCAGAGGAGATGCAGGATGCAGACCAAGTACAAGAGATGAAGCACTGAAAGTTTTTTGTAGCATATCATTAGTCTTACTTAAAAACATTAAGGTCTCCAAAGTAATGTAATGATGTTGTATCTTTATGTTATCAAGTAAATAAAAATCGTCGGTATTTCAAGATACCATGTTGTTGTGATGTTGAACAAAACACTACACAATAGTTGCTAAATTAACAAACAATGATCCAGAATCCAAATGTCAATTAATTGCCAAATCTAGTAGGACAGATCTTCAAGATCATAACTTTAAATGTAGTTATTATGTGAAATCACAGAGAATGTGTTTTCTCTCCCAAGATAAACCAGCTGGTTGTGAGCTCAGGAGTAATCACACTGAAGCATATCAAAAAGAAAATAGGAAAGTTTCCAATATAATTTGGTGCATTGAAGCCTACTGAGTCAAGCCAGTGATCACTCCTGTGTTTTGTGATCACTCACTCTTTTTCCTTCAAGACCCCCCAGTTTTCATAGAATTGTCCCCATCATCCTCTGTAAATAGGGAGCAGGAGGAGGAAGGAGAGTTCAGGTGAAAACGGGGAAAGGATGCAAGGAAGAAATAAGTGACAGACAAACAAGGATAAGAATGAGAGGAAGAAGTAAGACAAAGAAGTGTAAAAAAAAAAAACTCAGGGGAAAAAACTTTGTAGAACATGTGTCACCCAAAGGACTCCAGCATCTTTTGCCTTGAGATGTGACTTAGTTTTTTCCCCCAAACTCTTTTTTAATATTATCCTCATTTGAGTAAAGCCAGCCAAATTGAGTTTGGGGTATATGAGTGGAAAATCTCTTAATTAAAATGGACTTCTTTGGGGAAGGCCTTGAAATCCTAATAATGAAACATTGCTGACCCTATTACATCAAGATCCTTCTCTAAAAGGCAAGAGATAATGCCCTTCATGCAGACAACAATGACACTGGAAACTCAGCTGGTACTGAACTCCTAGTGACAGCGCTCTGGAGAGAACAAGGAGAATTAAAAAACAAAAGAAAAACAAAAAAACACGAGACAAGGAGAGGAGGGGAGAGGAGAGGAAGATAGATGAGAGGAGAGGAGAGGAGGGGAGGAGAGGAGAGGAGAGAGAGGAGAGGAGGAGAGGAGAGGAGAGGAGAGGAGAGGAGAGGAGAGAGGAGAGGAGGAGAGAGGAGAGGAGAGGAGAGGAGAGGAGAGGAGAGAGGAGAGGAGAGGAGAGGAGAGGAGAGGAGAGGAAGGTAGATGAGAGCAGAGGAGAGGAGAGAGGAGAGGAGAGGAGAGGAGAGGAGGGGAGAGGAGAAGAGAGGAGAGGAGAGGAGAGGAGAGGAGGGAAGTGGAGAGGAGAGGAAAGGAGAGGAGAAGAAACAGAGACACACTGAAAGCCAAGCCTTCTTAAGATGTCACTCAGAAGATTATGTGAATCCAGACTTCATAGCCCTCTGTCTGTGGCTGCCAAGCATGTGCTAATGCTATGCTAAACAGACTTTAAAGGAAGCATGGTACTAAACACTTTGCATCTGATCCATGTTTGACAAAAAATTAAACATTTCAATGTACAATGCTGGCAGCACAAGCAGAAGAGACAGAATGGGAAAAAAGGGAGGAACGAAGAAAAGAAGAAAGATCATTCATTCAAAGAAAAGAAATAGAGAAATTAGATGGACAAAACAGACTGTCAAGGTGCTTCATCCACTTGTCAGTGTAGTTACAAAGGCAGAGCTGCTATTAGCTGCACAACCACTGACTAAACCAGCCCTTGATCAAACATTAGAGAACCAATTGTGACATTAAAATGAGCCACAGGTCCTACCAACTTTCATCTGGATTTATTTCTACCACTCTCAATCGTCAGTTTTCACTGAGTGCTTTCATCATACTGGGATTAGAATATCACATGGCAAAAAGGTAAAGGTGTTAATATTGTTCATGTAAAAGAGGGTATAGTAAGAAATAAGTTTAACAAGCGTGCATCATGATCCATAAAAACAAGATTTGCTATCCTCTAACTAATAGTACGACCAACTAAATTGTTTGCTGAACCTTCTTCCGCACAGCGATTTTCCAATCATATCTCAGCAACTGTAACTAAGCATGGCAACTGTCATTTTTTCCACTTGTTGAAGCGATTTGTATGGGGTTGTTATTAGGAGCAGAAGTGTAAAGAAAGGATTACACCATGTGCTTATCTATTCTAATGTAAGTTGCGGTAGACATGATGACAAGTCATAGAAGGAAAAGCACAGGTGTTACTAAAAACATTAACAAGGGCTCTAGTCTACTAAGTGTCCTAGCAGACCACTAAAGTGTGAGTGAGCGGGAGTAGTTTCACTATTTTCCTACTGTGATATGTCAAAATGTTTCCTGTGCCTATTAGCATAACCTTTTCTAATTTTGTATGTTGCATTTTTATTGTGTGGAGGGAATTTAAAATCTTCCCGATTTACATCATAAGCGACTGACATCAGCTTTTTATGAACTAAACTAAGCAGCAGTTACAATTAGCTGTTACTGAGATTAAGTAATAACTACAGATCTCATTGTAAGAACTAGTTTTATGTGATGCAACCTGTTTTAATTGAGTAAAGCATAAATCTCTTATATATTTACATCATAATTACATCATAATTAAGCTAAATTTAAAGAACGGTTGGTGCAACGGGCTCCTTTCTTTACTGTATCTGTAGCCTACAGTTCTTTTTTTTAATGTCACCCATTTAGAGTTTTTGTCCCTTCAGCTTTCCTTTTCTTTCTAGTCTTTGTCCTGACATTATAGCAACCCATGCTGGCAGCATGACTCTAGGCATGGTATTGTCAGTCAGTCAGTCAGTCCACAACTTTCGTCCGGATGAAAATATTTTGAAATAGATATTTGGTACAGATATTCAAGGCATTCTGAGGATGCATTGTAATGACTTTGGTGATCCCCTGACTTTTTCCCTAGTGCCATCATGAGGTTGACGTTTGTGGTTCTGAGTGAAATGTATCAACTCATGCTGAATTGGTTTTTAGCAAATTTGGTGGACACATTCATCTCCCCAACCAGATAAAAATTAATAAGTTCAGTGACTGCTTGACATTATTTCTACTGCCATCAACACGTCAAATTTAACTATTCACTCAATACTTTGGTTTATGACCTCACACCTTCAAAATAATGACTTTTCCATCTGCCTCAGCTGTACTTTTTGTGCAACTGTTAGTGTGCAAACACTCTGAACTAGGATAGAGAACATAGTAAACGTTATATCAGCTAAACATCAGCATTTTAGCATTGTCACTGTGACCCTGTAGGTGTGCTGACATCAGCATTTAGCTCATAGCACTTCTCAGAGCTGCTAGAATGGCTATAGACTTTAGTCTTGTTTATTTATTGGTTGAGATTATCTTTCTGATAGGACTTTGCAAAAAAAATACATAAAATATGCTAGCCACAGTTTATGATAGGGGAGAGAAGTGGAGAGACATGAAGAGGATTTGTGAGTACAGCAACATCAGCAGCCTGTACACTTAATGTACTCAAAAGTGCAGTAACAGTCATTCATCTAAATGGGCAGAGCCTGTCAAAACTCATTTAGAAAGCAAAGTACCTCAAATTTAGATCCCATGAGGTATTTAACGAAGCAAGACATGAGGGTTGGAGGTCAACATGCATGCTGCTGAATAATAGTCCAGAGATGACTGTCATTCAGGAGGTTGATAGAGAGTGAATGTGAGAAGGAGGGACAAGAGGAAAAGGTGAGAGTCAAGAGAAGAGTGAAGGACAGATAATGAGTGATGAAGGAGAAGAGACCATTTTATGGGCTGTTTGAGAGGATACTGTAAAAGCCATTTAGCCTTCATTCTCCCCTGAGCATGCAAATGCTTTTAAAGGAGAGTGTGTGAGAGAGATGGTGGAGGAGAGAGAGAGACAGGGTGATAGAAAAAGTGTTTCTTTACTTCTACACCTTTATCATGTATTGGGCTTATATGGTAAGTATTGCATAAAGGAGTTATTGCTTTGCTCTGAGCTGCTTGGGTGGCATTGTTTGTTTTCCTTTTGTACCATTTAAGCTCAGCTGAAATGAGCTGTTGGCAACTGGCGGAGATTAAATGGGAGAAGGAAAGTAAAGAGTGGGAGAGAGACAGCAAAAAGGATGGAAATAAAAAAAAATGAAGATGAAGTAGAAAGATGATGACAGCTACAGAACCTGAGAGATTTGTGAGAAAGTGTGATGGAGGCACAGGCAGGTGCTAAGAGCCAGAGAAGATAGGACAGTGGTGCAGGACTCTTTCACTCTCTTTCTTTCTGTCTGTCTTCAGCAGATACAGTCACTAATAAAGGTCCAGCAAAACTCTATTAAAAGCTACATGACTTTCACACAAGACTGCACATGTATCTTTGCGCTCACATATTTTCATGCAGAAAGAAAATGAACTTTTTTCTCCTTCAAAATGAGCATATTAAATAGAAAAGTGCACGTCTTTCCCTCAAGGCATACTCCCTCAACAGTGGGTTACATGAACTCGAATATGCTTCATGTGAGAGAATCATTCATCCTTTTAGAGTCCAATAACAATGGTTACCTCGTTCAAAAATTGACATCTCCTCCTGATTAGTTGTAAATGAGACCCTGAAATGTCCCTTCAAACCATCAAGAGTGAGAAATTCCAGCTTCATTGATTATTGGGGCCAGTATATGAATTATGTTGAAGTAAATATGCTATTAGGAAAAGTGTTGGCATGTGAGATCAAAAACTGGTTATATATTACTGTGTTGAGGACTCACCTCAGATGTTTTTTTTTTCTTCACAGAAATGAAGAAAACTCTCCCACAGTTTATAAATACCTTTTTAAAACTGTGAGATCTAGTGAAGCGGTCGGGTGTTGTGAAGGAAGCGCTGTAGTGTGAGGTGTCCTCAACACATTATCTCTGACTCATTCGTGTTTAGCCACGCCCCCTCCGCTCTGTGTTCTGCTCTGTAAATGTTAGTACGATATGAGTCTTGTTACCACACAGCTACGCACACACCTCATCGCCACAGTTCACTGACTGGATCATCAGTCATGCATTCAAACACATTAAGAGAACAGCCTCTATTTGAACACAAGGGACAGCATCATGAAGATACCTACAGGCAGAAATATCACATTAGTAGTAGCACATTTTGAAACCACCTGAAGCAAAATATATGCTGTACAAAAGTGTACATGCTGTTTACTCTTTGGCTGTGTGTGTGTGTGTGTGTGTGTGTGTGTGTGTGTGTGTGTGTGTGTGTGTGTGTGTGTGTGTGTGTGTGTGTTCATGTACTTTTAGTGCATTTTCATGGTTTCTTTTGGCCAATCATGTATAACCACATGGTCAAAGTTGAACAAAAGTGAACTCTGAGCTGTGACATGACACAGAAAATGCATGTTTGAATTTGTCTTTTGTGGAAGCTTCTGTGAAAGGGAGTGGAAGAGGAGAATAGTTAATACGATGTTGACACATAAAAAACATGTTTGTATACTTTTAAGTCACTTTACCAAATAACGCATGGAAGAAATGTAATTGCTGACCTGATCATGTCACCAATTCAGACTGTCTGACAATTTTACACTGCACAGAGGTTATAGGGTCGGGGCCAGGTTTACAAAGTACAGGGCTTTGAAACACACCTTCTGAGTTTGTTATCCTCTATCCCTTGTGCTATTTAAGGTTCCTTAAACGCTTTCACTTGAAACCAGTGTCGACTTTGTCAACATTTAACCAAGACTGTGTTTTCTCTTTGAAGCAACATTATGCAGCTATTTCACCTTAAAATAACAGCTTTAAAATCATTCTGATGGTTTATTAACTTGTAATAGGCAGAAAGGCACCTCTTCCATTCCAACACTGCGCCCTGAATAATCATTGTAGCACTCTGTAACTAAGGTTGAGAGGGTAAAATCTCCTTGAGAGAAGTGTATAATGCTCTATAGTACTATGTAACACATCACCAGCCATGGGTCTACAGCTATCAATAAGAAGAGGCTATATCTGTATATAGTAGGAGCCTCGTGGCAGACATGAATGGCTCCTAGCATCTACATTTTAGCCTCTGTGGATTCAGCCATTTGCACTGGGCTGATGATCTTGTGTTTGTTGCCTGAACGATTGATAGACTTTGTTACGTACACTGCCCCCAGCACCCCTAACCACTCAGACTTGGAGCCCAACAAGATTTAATAAGCCAAGGTCCAGTAATTACTTCTTATGACTGCATAGGCTGCTGTTGTGTTCTGAGTTGCCTAAACATAACTAGAAAGATGCTAATGACATTTTAGTTATAACAAGCAGGTATTGTAGGGAAAATAAATGAAAAACATTTTGCAGATAAGTTCAGGATAAACATTAAAATCATTATATGTTCTACATGTTATCTTCATGAAAAACATCATCTAATGAACAATCCATTTCTTAGAAAATTTAATTATTCAGGCAAATTTGATATATTTAAAGGGATTTTTTTGGAAACTAGGATATGACAATGTGTGAAACAATCTGTAGATGTGTATTCATTTGTAAATGTACTTAGATTTGTCATTATGTAAAACATTTGTAATGTATTCTGACATTTGAATGTGTACTTAAATTTGTATATGGACTCAGATTTGTGAATTTGTAAAATTAATTTATTATATGTGTATGTGTCTGCTTTGTGATTATGTAAAAGAATCTGTATTTTTAAACTGAGAATTGTCAGTGTACTCAGATTGCTAAAATTTTTTTATGTAAAATGTGTACTGAGATCTACAATGTAAATTAAACATACCAATCCAATCTTCTTCACACAAAAAGTCCTCAGCATAATATACACACAGACACCTCCGAGCCAAGAGACTCATGCATGGAATAAGGATGTGTGTAGAGGCTGATAAACCATAAACGGGCCTATCTGCCACCTTGCATAAATCAGATAGATGCTGTTAGTGCCCTTGGAGCAAATGTTTACATTAATGCTTTGAAATGCCACAGCATAATTACCATCTCTGCATCCATTCCAGAGAGTGGCTCCAGGTCAGATCCAGGCTGTGGTCAGCGATTAAGTCTCTGGGTGCATTTCAGTAATAACAAATCCTTCCATCCTTCCATCCTTCCATCCTTCCCTCCTTCCTTCCTTCCTTCTCTCCCCACCTTCTTTTCTTTTTCCTTCCTTCCTTCCTTCCTTCCATCTACCCTCCACCCCTTCCTCTCCTTCTCTTTCTTCCTTCCTTCCTCATCCAGTCAATGTCAACTAATTGTGAAGGTCTACAGAAAAAAAGCTGCTCTCCTTTCTCTTTAAAAAATTCAATAACCATCCTTTCAACAATCAATACATTACCTAATGTTGACTCCAACCCTGATCTAACTTAACCCTAAAAACAACTTGTAACCCTAAAATACACCTTTTAAAAAGATGAGGATCCATGACACAAAATATGCTCACTCTAAAACTCTGAAAATACATGTTCATATTTTCCACAGAGAAATGCAAGAACAAACGCACAAATGACAACTTGATACAACATTTTATTCATGCAATAATTTGGGGGAAAAATTAAATATCAAATTATATCATTATATTATATTATTATCAGACTTATCCAAAGACACACATTGCCTGAGCAGGGTTTTTATCATTTGCCTGCAGACGGCCAATCCCCCCTGGCAAAAACCCCTATCTTCCCTCCGTCTGAACAAAACAATGTTGGCACAGGCCCTATATAACCTACAAACTCCGTCCCCAGCCGCGAAGAGTAAACAAATTCTAATTTCTTTTGGTTTTCACGAGTCACGCATCAAAACAAAATTTGCATTCATCAAAATTCATTTGCCCTTTCCCGGATTGTTCTGCATTTCATTCTATTGGTCTAGTTAACAGCAAACCAAGTCAGTGGTGAAGTGTATCTCATGGTCACATCGAGGGAGAAAATATTTTAAGTAACTTTGAATTCGCACCGCTGAAATAGATCCAAACAATTCAACGGTTTTGTAATTTCGGAAAAAAAAAGTTATGAGACTGATTATCGACGACCTTCCTCGGATGGAGCTTTTATTTATTTATCTATTTTACTTTTGCGCACCGGTCAGCATCTCGGCTATCTCGCTGTTGACTTGTCACAGCCGAAAGAGTGAGACAAACTTATCTAAAAGCCTCACACTGAACCATCACAAAATCTCCGTCACTCGTCCGAACACGGACGTGCGAGTCTCACGGCGAGTCCTCGCTCTCTCTTTTGAACCAGGGGATCCGAAATCCCTCGTATATTTCTAAAAGCATCAAATCCAGAGGACGTCTGTCCCTACCTGGTGTAAATCCTACTTACCGTGGGTTATCGAAACCACGAGAAGGAGCAGCAAAGTCTGTCTCGCCGCCGGCTGCATGTCTCCCCCGCGTCGTTTGGGGATCCTCTGCACTTTTTTTTTTTTTTTTTTTTGTCCTCTCTGAATGAACTCTTTCTTTCAGTCGATGAGAGGAATGATGTCAAATGGCATGGAAACCCGCGTCTCTCCCCCGGTGCTGTCTGTCTGGCTCTGTCGGTGCGCTCCTGCCTGATCTGATCCGAACTTGTCTTCGCTCGTCCCTCCCCCATGAGCGCAGAGCTCCCCTCTGGCGGCTCCATGCGGGCTTCACACCCGGGGACGGAAGACCGCCGAAACCCTCGACGGTGATAATCAGGCTCTGCGGCCGACGGGAGCAGGAAAACATCACAAGTGATAAAGGACTCGAGTTTAAAATCGAGCGAAATGTTTGACCCGGGTTTGTAATAACTACGGGCAAGTGTTGCACTCACAGCGGCTCAGTGTTCTTTTTTTAAGGTTTGTAAAGACGGATCGGGTGAAATAGCTCGAGTATAAACGGGTGTAATACTTTCTGAATACACCGACTCTCGTCGGGGCTCACGGAGGAAATGTACGTGGTCCGGCGATGATGGGCATTGGGCCGGATGATGTGTTTTCCGGGTGTTTGCTGATTTCAGCACCGCGGACAGAGCCGGTGAGTTTCACCGAGCGCTGTCCGCGGTGCTGAAGTGACGGACTTCATGGGGACGGACCCTTACAACAGTGTCTCGCACCGTTTCCCATCGGGTCTTGTGCTGTGGGATTATCAGGCATTAACATATATCTTTCTGAAACGTGCCGTTGTATCCCGGGGAGTTAGGAATACTGCTTTAGAGTGCATGCGGCTTTAAATCCAGGTTTGCAATGTCTTCCCAGTCACTACACTGCAAAAGTTTGCCTGCTCCGAAACCTCGTTTCCGCCTCGGTGAAACGCGCCGCTGGTGCTATCGGCTCCCCAGGTGGCTGTTTACCATCGAGCTGATCAGGTTTAATTTTAGCCCACGATTTTCCACGCTTGGTTTGACGTCATCAGGCGTCAAAGTGAGGGAGAGGAGACGACGCTCGGTCGAGTACCAAGCTTAACGGGGTCGATCCGACAGAGAGGCAGAGAGAGAGAGAGAGAGAGAGAGAGAGAGCGTGGGCCCAAACCCACAAACACACACATGCATACACCAGCTTCAGTCCACCCATTGATTAATTGGAAATGAACGAGTTTGGCTTCTTGAGGTGAATTTGGAACTTTGGGCATCATGACCGGGTGTTAAACAGGTTATGTTTAAGTTGATTAAATATATCATTATTTAATGTTTAAATCGTTCTACAGAAAGAGGCAGATTATGAGACAAGGGGCCATGAGGCAATGATACCCCCCCCCCCCCACACACACACACACACACACTAGTACTACAACTGCCGGTTGTACTGCACGAAATCCTATAAAGCCACCAACCAAGGAGGTTTTACTTTCTTCAAGCAGAGCAATTCTTCTGTCAAAAAGATTTAATATGTTTTACTTATTTGAATGTATATTTGCTGTAGTCAAACTTTGCATTGTTCAGATGTATTATGAAGCAAGACATGGATAGAAATGCAACCAAAACAATAATATACACTTTTGACAAAACTCAGTAAAAGTAACTACACAAAACACACTACTCTCGTCTGCCAGAACAGTATCATCCACCATCATCCATCTTCATATCATGTGCTCAACTATTTACACACATTTTTTTATTCTTTTTGTCAGTTTTAATAAGTTTGTATCATTAATTCGGTGTAGTTTTATAACACAAGATCAAGAGCAAGAGATATTATAAAGTCAGATCTGTTAGATTTTGAAAATGCACTGTGGTTTTAATATGTTAAAATAGTAGCACTATATTTGTCAAACAATTTATGAAGTATAATTATTTGTTAGAATTTTGTTATCCTGATGGGTGGTTAGTGGTTGCAGTGCACTGGGAGCCTACCAACCCTAACTACCCATTGAGCCATGTTGCCACACGTCCAATAGATCCAATGCATTCATTCATTTAGTTCGATTTGATATTAACTTTTAAATCAGTTACCAAGATATTAAAAATGCTGCAGGATGTGGCTGGAGGAAATAGTCACCAAACCAACAGTGATGGCTTATGGATAAAATTTTGCAATTTGTTAGTGAAACACCTAAATTGGTGCTGTGTTTTGCCTCAGGTTAAATTAGGAACCAGATGTGGCATATGGGCTATAAATACTCTAAATATAGGCAGCGTGGCTGTGTGTACACTGGTGCTTATAGGCACACTTTATGTCATTGACTTCCCCTTCACCCTTAGACATCACCCAAAGGATAAACACAATCAACCTTTACAACAATGTCTGAGAATTGTCACAACAAACAGCCCCCCCTTCATTTCAACACAATTAAAGCCATCAAAACATTATGCATTTCTTCTTCTCTTCCATTTTTAGCCATTGGAAGAGGTTTACCGAGTCTAATCCACGCAGACAAGCACAGCATAAAAATGACAGATGAGAAAAAAACAGAATAAGCACAACGGAGATAATGTGTTTTTGCTGTTGCTGGTGTTGCTATCTGACATGCTGAGCTCAGTGTGGCGTCATGACATGCTTGTCTTCACCAGCCTTATTAGTGAAGCGGTTTAGAGGAGGAACTAGGTGAGAATCAATGTTTCTGCCAGGACAGTTTAACGTGATGCACCATAGCCTGTCCCGCTGGTCTGCCCTGGGCAATGTTTAATTCATGTTTTTTGTAAAAGCTGAATGCAGTGAGTCCAAAAGCCATTAGTGTCATCTTCTTTTCTCTCAACAGTGTCATTCCTCCATTTTCACTTCCTCTGCTTTCAGCTTTTGTCCCAACAATACACCAACTTTCTTTACCCGTCACTTTTTGTCACCTTTTCTCTACCTTCTATTCTTTCAGTTCCTCTTACTGTGCTTTCACCTTGAGCATGCTTTACCCCTGTGCACCTGTTCTCAGTCATAAAATGTACACTGGTGCCATCTTTCTGCCTTAAGTGAAACTCAGCATATAAAAATATCTATCTCCCTCGCTAGAACTTTTAGACCATCCTGAATTATTCAGTTCCACATATCTGTACCACGTCCTGACCCCGAGAGAAGTGCTTTTATTTTCGACCCCAAGTAATAAAATCTGGATGGCCCTTTTTCATTCTCCCCGGCACGATTGTCTCACTGAGGTGGGTTTAATGGAGCGAAGGTTATCAGAGGCTTCTGGAACCTTCCAGGAAGCAGGGAGGTGGATAGCCCATCTTCCTTATATGGTGAGAGAAGATCAGGAGTATAGTCTTTTGGAGTAAAAGAGATCAGCTTTGCAATATGGACAGAGCAGAATGAAGGGTTTTCATAGTTTCTGTGCTGCTGCATTGAGGAAATCACATCAATCAGACTGTCTGAACAATGGTCTATTCTGAAAATGGCTGCACCCTGATGTAACGCATAATGACAGTGAAATATATCAGATAATATTATAAGCAGAAAAATTAATACAGTTTTGACTGTCTTCTACATTTAGTACAAAGAGCCACATGAGCTGTATCCCCAAAACTTTTTCTTTGACCCTGAAGACAAAAAGGAGGTCAGGATTATTGCATGTATCACATGATTCTGATGCCATAAAAATTTGCAAAAGGAAGTTGTTGTTGTTGTTGTGGTTGTTTTAAATCAACAAATCCTTTTGCGATATGTTTCTATGAGCAGTGACTTGATCCTTTGGTCTCTGTCCACTAATCTGCTAGTTTAATAGGTTCACCTTGTTATAGTTCATCCAATGCAGTATGATACAAAAGGCATGTCATCCAGCAAATTTTGTATTGGATTGAATTGCAAAGTACATCCTCCAAAATAATGACCAAGTTGAATAAGATTTTTCTGACACAGTCCTGACAACCTGAATATCATAACTCTCAAAGAGGTAGAATATATTTTTTTAGGCATAAAGCTATAATCCTTGAGATTCTCATAAAATCAAACCCCATTTCCCTACTATTTATGGGCTATCTATACTATTTTTTCAATAGCCATTTAATGTTTTATATATTTAGTAATTACTCCTCTATTTAGTTTTTATGGTAGCCATTCCTATGCTAAATTCAGGTTGCCTATCTAAGCACAAGTGATTTACAAGAAATGAGGCTTGCATTTAACCCAAGACAATTTAATTTCACTGATATCAGCCTCACTGTTCACAGTTCGCTCTCTTTACTACACATAGTTTCAGAGCTCTGTTAAGATACTGCTATTGCAAAGGAGTATCCTACTGCTTCTGCTTAACATTAACATTAACATTATTTTACTATGTCGTGCTGTTGTGTGGAAAACTCGTACTGTGTGTAGCATTAATATTGATCTGGGTTGCAATTATTAAACTGATTTCTTTATTAAAACAATGTGAGCTTGTTTGGTTGCACCGTAAACAAATGCACCATTTGCTCTTCTGTTATATTCCTGACAAAGGAGATATTCAATCAGAGTGTGTTGTCAGACCTGTTGTCAATATTCATTCATGCTTTCTGCATTCTGCTAACTTAAATCTGGCTTAGGTCAACATAAAATTTCAAAGAGTTTTTTTAGAAGCTTGTTTTCAAATTTCCTAACTTAGATTATAGTAAGGTCAAGTTCTCTACTGCTACTGGTGGATAAGAAGAAGACTTGCAGCCCTAGATGTAATTATTCTGGGTAACTGACTGTGAAATAGAGCAGAACTTCTAATGATAGTTATAGTAATAGTAAACAAATAACAAATATACTTGTCCCAAGGCATTTCCATGAGACAAGAGCAATTTTAAAACAAGTCTCTTTTCCCGAGATCCCTCTTCCTCTTTTAATATAAATAAAAAAGGATAAACTTTCAACTAAAATGGAGTTGAGTGCCTGTAGTTCACTCATTAACTGTAGAGATTGTGGGTAAATTCCTGGCTCCTCCAGTCCACCTCTGTTGTTGAAGTGTACAGGTGTACAGAATACTACAGGTGTAGGCACAAACACAAGCACAAACACAAACACACACACACACACACACACACACACACACACACACACACACAAAACAAAACAAAACAATAACCTGATTGACTCTGCTCACAAGGACCTATAGCTCTATGATGTGAGTGTACTGTTATTTAGCTTTATACACATCTATAAGTGCAGTGTGATTTTTGTCAGCAGCAGGTACCATATTTTACACTGGAGCCACTGGATTCACACGCATTCATGCTTCCACGGGTTTGTGCTGGTTTTGGGAGAATATCATATTGTCTAGTACATGTAGCCCCAAAATGGGTTAGCTCATGCTCAGTGTAATTGCAATGAATTAAATTAGGGACACCACTTTTGGCCCCAAATTATATATAAACCGTGAAGCTCACTAGTTTTAAGACCATATGTGGCTTATGATAGTCTTCACATGCACACACACACAAACTCACACAGGGCTCTGTGTGAAGGGATTGCAAGGCAGGGATTGGATTCTGATGGGTATAAATGTGAAACAAATGTGGCAGCCCACCCGGCAACACTTTGATTATTACAACTTGTGATAGCGAGGGAAAGAGTATCTGACACTCATACGTACTTGAGCCAGAGGCAAGAGGAATCCTTAAACATGCTAAAAACCTCTGTTAGTACATCATAAGTGCTGTCAAAGGGCATCACACTCATTACTGTCGGCAGCGCTGGAAATCTTTTATTCATCTCTGCAGCGGCAGAAGGGAGAGGGGAGCATAAATAGAGCCCAAATGTTGTACTGTACTGTACCGTCAACACTGGGGATGTTTTTACATGGGGTGGGTTTCCTAAATGAACTCAAAGGCCAAAATTAAAATGGTGTAACAGTGCTGAAACATCTGAATGGAAGTCTTTTAAAAATTCAGTTTGCTTTGAAATTTTGGTCATAGGACAGAATGGTTGGGTATTCGTTTTTCATCTTGAATTTATTTCTCAGCGCAGTGTTTCTGTGCTGCTGTCCTTTTTGGTCATTTTGACACACACACACACACAGACATACACACACACACACGTACACACACAAACTTGCTGACGCACAAAGCGATCAAATATTGTGTGCTGCTGAAAGTGGGTTATCCAGTGGGACAGGCTGACTTAAGCCATCATGCTTAGCAGGCGATATCTGGAGGAGCCACAAAGACACAGTGAAGACTCAGAAAGTATAATACTGCAGGTTCATCTGGGAGTGGCCTTTTGCTGCACTGGCACAACTTTATCTTGGCTGTTTCTCTCTCCGCTAATCTTCACTGCAGACTGAAGAATAAACATTACTCTTCGGGCCCAGCGTACAGCTAGTAGAAGCAGTGGAATCAGTTTACTGAATAGCAACACACACAGGTGTAGGCACACAAACACTGGTATCTAGTACACAGCCTCCCCAGTGTTCTAAGCTTTTTGGGCATGTAGTATGAAAGATGACAGATAATTGGGTTTATCACCGGTGTATTTTTAGTTCCCATTTCTCCACAAGCAATTTACAAAAGGATGGGGGGGTCTAAGCGCAGAAATAGAGAGAGAAGGGAATAATGAAAGGATATGGAGGAAAGGAAGGAGAGTAATGGAGGTTAGTAAAGGGAGTAGAGAGAGCAAAAGAAAGAATGGGCCACAGAGATAGAGTTTGGCACTTGTCCAGGTTCGGTGGGGTGTGCATGCGTGTGTGTGTGTGTGTTTGTGTGTGTGTGTGTGTGTATGTGAAGCAGCAGTAATGTTTCCGCCCCTTCGGCTCCAGTTCGTGTAAATGGAAGCAGCACAGAGGCCGACTGCTGGGGTGCCCTCAGACCCTACTTATTTAAGCAGACCAACCTTAGGAAAAGGAGCCAAGTTTTCCACCGTGAGCGGGGGCATAAGAATGGAAATCTGCTCGTTGTGTGGTCTGAGGCATCACGTCACGTTGATAAGTTCGATTGGGAAACTTTCAACTGTGAAAGCTGGAGATCAGTGAAAATGCTGGTGATTTATTCCTGAGTCAGAACCTTCATTTAGCAGTCCACCACTAAATTTTACTGTGTCCAGCACCCTGATTTTTTTTTTTAAACGAGTGATTTCTATAGTAGACTTTCTGTTCCTGGTCCTGACCTCCTCAGGCTAAATTTATTAATACCTGAGGCTTTAGTTTTCACGGACCTAATTCCTGCCATTTTCACACATTGACAACATTTCGAGACATTATATGACAGCAAACTGGACATTTTCTGGGAGCTATGGCTTTTACATACGTTACTGGACAAATGGACAAATGGACAAAAGGCTAAGTGTGTATGTGTGTGTTGGACACAAACTGCTGATTTGAAAAACTGCGTTCAGTTAAATTATGGCTGCAGCGTGTCAGCGGAGGCCAGCTCTGCCAGCAGAGATGGGAGAGATGGATTCGGATCAGTAAAAGAGCGCTGTCCTGGAAAAGTCCCGCTTTAGTCACACTAGGTAAAAAGGTGAAGGCAGTGAATCAACTTATCCTGCTGTTGTTGTCAATTTTTACACCTACACACAATAAAAGCTCATTCATATCACAAAGATATTATAACATAGTAATACATGATTAACAATCATTAAAATTACATACAAATTCATTATTAAAAATGTTTTGTCTTGCAGTACACTATTATATCTTTTCCCAATTATTCAGTTAGGTCAAGACCCTGCAATAATATAGAGATAAACTGTTCCCACCATTAGCAAGCACTTGGAGACAGGCACTTGAACTGTTTATTTTAGCTATTGATTTAATTTAGCCATAATTTATTACTTTTAAATAAGGATTTCAATTTTTACTCTTTTAACATCTAATACTACAGTGTACAGCTGCGTACTCTGTCCTCTTTTGCCTTTCCCCAGACACACCAGCATCACATCTGTCACCTTTATGCTCCAGTCAACCGCATACTGGATGAGATATGTGATAAACATCATACACACACAGAAACACACATCCACTCACGGGTCGGGGGGCAGTAAATATGCATTTTGTCAATAGCTGTCCATCCCCCACAGAGCCTCGTAGTTTTTTGCTGATTTGCTGACTTCAGGAATCACTGCTTCACTTTTGCTGAGATAAAGGATTTAAGTCAGTTAAACCTTATCACAGTCTATAATATGTACGTGTTCGTTCATGCAATAGTACATGAAAAGTACAGTGTGCTCTGTCTTCTCTGGCCGCTGACAGATAGAAGGTGATGTTATTTTCAACTGATATTACCTTTTTGTTGGCAGATGGAGTTCACAAATTGGGGCACATGCATTCACAGACACACACACACACACCCTGAATGGAACAAAAGTGCATTAGTTCTCGAAAACATTTCCTCTTTTGTCAGGCGGAGGAAGGAAGATCTTATGTTCACACAGAGGCACACAACAACCAGAATGCCCATTGACAAGATGTGACCCTGCATGTGGATTCAACCTTTTTCCACTTCAAATAGATCCACTGACCAGAGCTAAGGCTGAAAAGGGGCTTTAGCTCAAGTGTGTTTGTACGTGTGTTTGTGCACCCGCAAAAAGAAATTGTCACCATAAATTGTCACTGCAGTTAATTTTATCTCAACAACGGCATTGACTAACAGTAATCCAATTTTACACAGGACAAATGTTTGTTATTTGAATATGTTTTTCTCAGGCAGAGCAGCCCTCACATTTACACGCATTCATGAGACCATTCACACAAGCAAAACACACACAACTGCTTGAATGTTGTCTCCTGGCCTGTTTGATCAAAACTTAAAAAAAAAAAACAAGTTTAGAGAAAGTTGAAAATGTGTTTGAGGTCAACCACATAAAACATCATGTCACCAATGACACATTAGTGACATTACTTTGAGGAGTATAAAAATACTTATGCCACTTTCTACTGACTCTGTCTGCCCGTTTCACACACTGAGCACCTTCTTTTATCTGGCGCTGTCAGGGCTCAGCTTAGTGTTTGCAGAGTGTCAGTTATTGCATCGACAAAAGTAACAAACTTCTTCTTCTTCCTCTAACAGTGTCTCCCTCCCCTTTTCGAACCGTGAGAGTGATTCAATTGCATTTACCCTCAAGCGCAGAACTCCTGCTGTCAGTGTTCAGCTCGGTGTTCAGTCTGAAAAGACAGCCCAATCACATCCTATACAAACTCACCCTCAGGAATGATATGAAGACAGGTTCTAAAAGATTCTGAGCTGAAATGATGTTCAAACACATTATCACAGCTTGTGGTTGTGTATCACTTTCTGTGAGTGTGGGAAAATGCATGAGAGCGTCAAGTTAGTGAATGTGAAAAAGGGTCTGTGCAAATGTGATTTTTCCAAAGATTTCTCAATTTTAGAAAGGTGAGAGTGAAATTTGTGAACAACCTATTCAAATTGAATGAATCAATTATGCTGGAAAAGAAACTAGTTCATACAATGTCTTGTCAGGAGGTAAAAGTGTTTATAGCTGAGCTGAATCGCAAAGGACTTAATGTAATTCAAATATGGATATAATAGTGTACATTTTTAGCCATTCTATCCTGGAAGGAAGTCATAGTGTTACACTCAGTTGTTCACATAAAAGGTGCCAGAAAAATAACAAACAAAGGAAGCTTATGCTAGAAGTTGACACCCAGTTTACTTGCTCACCCAGACCCAGAAATGATCTGACACAGCAACCCCCCTCCGAATTAAAGGATAAGGCCATATTTTTTTAATGACAGCTCTGTTCCATTCAAGTGTCGCAGTCAAAATTCACAACACCAGGACCCTGAAATCAAAGCAGTTAAATAGATTGCAATCGCTAATTTTATTATTTACACCTGTGCTTTTCTTACTGTGACATGTCAAAATGTCCTCTGTGAAAAGGGCCTATCCTAGAAAAGACAAAGAAAAACAAGGTTAAGAAATGACTGCGGGGAAAGCATAACATAACATTCACAGCTTTTTATAAATATATTGTATTAGGGTACAGTCAGTGTGAAATTCATTTTTTATATTTAGCCTTTTGCTGCTACAGTTTATTTCTGTCTTATTTAATCTTCTGTCGGGATATTCAGCAACAGTTTAAGGCAACTGTAAAGTGAGGGTCAAAGTGAATGGAGAGGAATACACGGAGGCAAAATTCACCTTTTCCTTTCACATAATGATGGAAAAAATATATTTATATATAATATATGCTGCTAAGGAATCAGTCTGTCAAAATCCTATTAATTTTCATCCATCTTTTTAAGACTTATTTTCCATCTTTATGTCCTTTTTGCCATTTTTAATTTTACCCAACGGGTTCTTTAAGCAGTCTTGGATTTCTTTTGACAGGCCTTGCAATTTGATCGCACAAAAAGGAGAGAAAATAAGTGAATAACCAGTGAGAGAAAGAAAGAAGGAGAAAGCAAGAGAAAAACACATTTTTCAAAATGAGACAATGCATTAATGGTTACATTACTGCACTCATGGTTGGTGGAGATGAGGCACAAAGCTCTGAGGCAGAACAAGACAGAGAGAGAGAGAGAGATAGTGCATTAATACTTTTATGAAGAGAAAAAGTGGATAGGACAAAGTATCCTCGCTTTATTACAATAAAGCTTAGTTTGAGAAGTATAGAGAAATGAGACAATATTTTTCCATTGTACTGTATCAACGTGATCAATGGCTAAGATATTTTCTAAGATTCCACAACAGGAATACTGCAGAGGAGGGCTGGCCCCATGACTATACAGGATAGCAATATTTTTCACCAGTTTTTTGGTTTGTGGTTTCTTCTGTACAATGTGAAAGGTAAAAGCTGGGAAAAATACTCTGCAACTTGTCAAAACCTGTTCAGAGGCATTATCTTTGCTAGGTGATAATGTCATCTCTTTAGAAGTTAATGGTTTAAAAAGAATATCAAGATTGTCAGGGCTGTGATGATGGTGGAGCTTCAATGGATGCATAGTCCAGCAAAAACAGAAGCCATGCAATAAAAAGAAGAACAGAAGGTCCAGTGCTGCAAACACAACTAGTGCAGCTGGCTGTATTGATTAGTCTGGTTATGTCCAACCAGCAAAGTCAGATCAGAGCAAGACCTGGTGTAGGTTCCCAGTTAATGTTCCTCTGAGAAATGCTTATTCAATTGTTTCCTTTTTCATGCCACAGAAATCCTAGAAATCTCCGTACCTATGGAGAGAAAAACATAATGCGTCTATATTGTGACTTTTCCACATAAAAACATTCCTTTCTCATTCTAATAACCAGTTCATTTAAATCAATTGACTTAAACACCTGGTTTTAGAATAGGTAGGTCCCATAATATTAAGTTTTATATTTCAGCAATTGATTTTTTTGAAATGAAGAGAAACATTTAAGTAGTTAGCATGAGCATAAAGAAAGAAAACGCCATCTTAACCCCTCTGCTTGCTGCAGTTTAACTCTTGCTTCAAATTCAAAACCTTCCACTGTCCAACCATTATAAGATTATAATGTAAAGCAACTTCGGTTTCATGAAGTCTTTGGCACAAATGTTTGTCACTGCTAACTGAGCAGATTAATTAAATAGGAGCAGGCAGCAGGAGCTCATTGCAGCTATGACAAAATTCAAAACAAATCCCTGGTTCCTACAAATGTGAAGCCACTTTAATGCAGAAGCAGTTCTCCACATTGATCATGGCTAAAGAAAGATCATGACTGCCAGACTTGGGAGATAAAATAAAGAACAATAGACAAAGAAAAACAGACAATTCTGCTGGTGAAACAAACTCATTTTGTATGTTGGCATAAAAAATGGCGTAAAGTGTGCATAAGGTTAATTAATTTACAACATGTACAGCTGTCAAGTATTTCTTCTATCTTACTGAAATAAGATTTTCTTTCATGCTAATCCATGTGTTGTCATGTATGTAACTCTGTGTTTTAGTATGTTACTTACTCAGTGTCATCAGCCGTGGGTGTGTTGTAGCTTTGGAACAGCGGCTGCATGAAAAGCCCCAGAGTTCCCACCACACACACTAGGATGAAGATCCACAGGAACAGACGATCTATCACCATGGCCACATACTTCCAGTCCTCTATGATCTGGAACCAAAGCAACCGTTTTAACTACTACAAGTTGTTAAGACAGATGGAATCATTACTCTAAAGTATGTATGTTTTGGAGCAGATTGTCAAGGAAACACCATGTTTTGCCTCTTCTGCGTAAAGAGCATGAATTTGGGAAAGGTTTCCCAAGTTTTGTATGTAAGAACAAATGTTTTATTAACTGCTGCTGTGGCTATGAAGCTTCTAGGATGACACGTGCATATCGGATTATATTTTTAACTACATTGCAGCCAGTTGATACTTAGAAGAGAAGAAGCAGATTGAAATAAAAAAAAAATGCCATGAGCAATTACTGCTGCAGAGCTTGTTTGTAATATTTATTAGGTGTGGAAGTTTCGTGGAAGTTTAGATCCCAGGGACACGGATCTGGGGTTAAGGTTACTGCTGTCTTCAGTCAGTTTGTTTTTATATCTGTGAAAGTGTGTTCAGGGTTTTCTGGAGTTATGTGATGTTTTCAGGAAAAAGGAGATGATTGACAGGCTGGACTAATGTCTCCGGAAGACAAAAGCAAATACAGATTGATTTGAGCAATGGCATGTTCCATGTCTCATCTTTCCCTCATGACCTTGTCATTTCTTGTACAAATCTTCTTATTCCTCCCTCATCTTCTCATCTTTGTCATTATCCGCCTCCATAATCTGCTTTTGTGTGTCATTTCCATTCAATAATATATTTTTTCATTCCTGTTTTTAATTCTCAGATACTATCTGTTCCATCTCATCCCACTTTTTTTTTTTTTTACTGGTCATCTCACCCCTTCATCATCGTCTTCTGTCTTCATATGTTCAGAGATGTATCTCACTCCATCCACTGCTTCCTCCAGGTCTGCATCCCACTGAACAGCCGAAGGCCTCTGGAAGTCTGAAAATCCACTGCTACCGTCCGGGATGTTGCCCAACTTCCAGCAAAACTTGTGGGCAAAGTCCTCATTCATGTAGAAGGAGTCGGTGTCTGTTCGGATCCCGCCGAGCCTGATGTTGGAGTATTGCTTCTTCTCCTTGCAGCTCTGGGAACTGTTTTTCCCAGTGGTGCTCCTGTTGCCGTACTTTCGGCGGAGTTTATCGCGGACGTTGGAAGAGCCTGGACGCCTCATGAGGAGGAAGGTGGGTAGTTGGACTAAGAAGAGGCGTTTGACCCAGTCAGGCATGTGGTGGGTGGATGGGGAGCGGTGGTGCACGTTGAGGACGCAGACGGTGCTTACAATGGAGAAAGTCACGAGCACCATGGTGAACATCAAGTATTTACCTACGAGAGAGTGAAAGACAAAGAAAGAAAAGACAAGATGAACAAATACATATTTCTTCTGCCTTTAATCACACTGCACTCATTTTTCAGTCTTTTATACACAGAAACAAAAAATGACTGACCGATTAGTGGCACAGCTAGAGAAGTGGGTGGCACTATCTTTGATATCAGCAGCAGGAACACAGTGAGGGCCAGCAGCACTGAGATACACAGTGTCATCTTCTCCCCACAGTCTGACGGCAGGTAGAAAACCAGGATCGCCAGCGACGTGATCAGCACACACGGGATGATCAGATTAATGGTATAAAATAACGGCTTCCTCTTGATCACAAAATCGTAGGTGATATCCAGGTAGGTGATGTCATTGGGGTCCTCGTTTTTGCGTGCCGGGAGTGACACAATATCCCATTCTCCGCTAGGCGTGAAGTCATCGCGACTGGCAAAGTCGCTGGTGAGGATTAGGTCCACCTCCGTATGGTCGTAGGTCCAGGAGCGGAACTTGAGAGTACAGTTCTGCTGATCGAAGGGGAAGTTCTGCACCTCGATGGCACAGGCCGACTTGTAGATTGCCGGGGGAAGCCAAAAAATGTCCCCTGTGTTGGAGACTACGGCGTTGCAGTAGAAGGAAACCTCATAGACACCATCAGCACTGTGACGAGTTTTGAGATGACGTAACAGTAAAGAGAATATTGAGTCAGAAAGAAGAAGATATATAAATCAAGACCAAATGACCTATAAACTACTAAATCACTATACTACACCAAGCTCTCCCTCGTGATTGGCTGAAGTAATAACAGATAAATTTTTCACCAATCCCCTTCACCTCGACAACGATAAAATTGAGGTAGATAATAGATGAATATACATGTTTATTATAGCTGCCGATTTTCTTCTTGTAAAGCCTGGATGTTAACAATGGAAAACCTCTTAATGCTGTGAATAATATACTGTAAAAAAAATCAATAGCATGCTTTAATCCATTCATACAAGGCCATCTTTCGCACATATACACACGGACTGTAAATGTAGTTGTACTTTTTAATTACACTGACTATAAAACAGCATAAGGGAACCAGATCGCCTAAATCAAATACTGACAAACTGGTCTTTTCTGTGGGGGATAGCACGTGCTTACTTATTGTACAGCACTATATCAGGAAGCCAGATGTGTTTGGATGGTATTCGTAGTTTCTTGATGCCTTCATACTTGTCTGGGTCCCATCTCAGCCTGTAGTCATTCCATTCCTGTGGAGAGAGGGTTTTAAACTCCATTACTGACAAACACACACATTCTGTAAAGACTGTATACTGAACACTGTATGTGTACTCAGCAGTCACAAAGTTTGTACTCTACCTGAAACAGCCATAGGTTGGTCGTCATTATCTGCTCTCTTTCATTCTGCAAGAAAACATCAGTCAACTTTTCATACATTTTGCATAATTTGCTTAATAATTTACTTAACAGTATAAATTGTTGTGTTATTGTAATGTTATCTACTTGCAGTGGTTTTAGCAAATCATAAGCAAAATTACAAATCTTCCGACACCTCCATAAATGTAACAAAGATAGACGTAATAGAGAATTGCAGTCAAAAGTTAAAGAATATATCAAATTATAATTTCTAGTGTTATGAGTTATTTTGGATTTTAATTATGTCAATTCAATAATTCACAAGGCATCTGAGTTAAATTATTTTTTGCCAGCAGAAGAGTGAGTAGGACGTCAGTCAAGCACTGTGTGTACCTGTGTTTGGGAGTAATGCATAACTCAGCTACGGGTTACAGCAGTGTGACTTTAGTTGTTACAGTCGATAATAATTTAATCTGTGTGTGTTGTGAAGAGATTGGTGCAGATGTGGGGGGAGCTGACTAGCTTCACAGAAACGAGGAGGAATATGTCCTCCAGTAACTTCAAACTTGTATTGTACATGTATTCTACATGTTGAGTCTCCTTGGCAGGCTAGTGACTGGGGCTAATCTGTATCTGCAAATCATGTTTAGAAGCGATTTTTATGAGGTGATGACTTAGTGAATTAAATGTGATGGATATTAGAAAATTCATCTGATACCTCTACAGCTTGTTTACATCTTGTTTGTAGGCAACAGCCTTGGAAAATCTTAGCATTAGTGAATTAAAGTTTGTTAGTTCAAAGTGTTCATAGCAAACTCTGGAGAACAGGCTTCAGTTAATATTCCAAAAACACGGATAATCCAGAGATTGATCCGTTTTCTAAATTACTTAGTCCTGAGATTGAGGGCAAACTGCAGTCTAACCCGCTATGCATTCAGACAAGAGATGGTGCACACCCTGGACAGGTCGCCGGTCTATCGCAGGGCTAACTCAGAGAGACAGACAAAGGGATTCATACTCAATCTCACCAGTTCCTCTTCATTTCTTCGTTCTCTGGCAGTATGATGCATTATCATGAAGTTTTTATTAAAACACATATCAATGTAATATTTATCAAGCACTTTTAAAATATTTATGTAGCCTTTTTTAAAGGAGATCAGGCCAAGTTTCTGTATTGACGCAGTTACAAAGTTACCACACAGCAATTATAAAAGTTTAAGAAAAGAGATCATACCCCTTAGAAACAGATTTGCTTAGTCTTTTGGGTGGATGCTGACTTACATGATGTCAGCAGGCTCTACAAACTAATACAGCAGTTAATAGGGTAAACTGACCTACCATAAACTGTGCAATATAAAAGGGGAATAAGAGAGCCATCGTAAAGTATGGTGGTGATACTGGCTCTGTTGGGTTAATGACAACCTGGCATGACTTGACCATGAGAAATTAGCTTTTTTTAATGCGTTTATGCAGAGCTGTGATGCAGATTTTAGCTGCGAAAGTTTGAAATGGGCAAACTGCATTTAAATAATGACCCAGTAAACCACAAGCCTTTAAAAAGGAAACTGCACAAGAATCGCTAGAGGCTTGAAAAGATGTGAATCCAAGTTGTCAGGTCCAGGTGACAAAACAAAACAAAAAAGGTCCCTGGGAAAACTCAATATTGATAGAGGTTTTGCAGGGGTGTAATTTGTGCATTGTGATCCTGCTGCAGATATACTAAAGCTGCATCAAAGCAGCGTGTGTATACGTTCAGTATACCCTCACTAGCCATCACAGAATAGAAGTGCTAGTTAATTATTGATCTGCTCTACTCTGCTAATGTTGGATCCAAAGGTTTTGCCTCCATCAAATCTTATTTAATTTGATTTACTTTCTTTGATTTTTGATTTTTGATTTTCGGGTTCACTGTTACATGTGGCCCAGATGCAAGGTTTAGCCCTGACTAGCTCAAAATAAAAAAAAAAAAAACAGCCTGAAAATGACAAAAGTCTAAACGATTGCATGAAGAGCCTGTGGCCACAGCTGTATAGATCCTGTATAGATATGAGCTGGCTGATGTTACAGTATGATTGTCCAGTCTGTGTTCCAGGGGAGGGCATTAGAAAAGGGTCAGTTGGCACAAATACCTACCGACAAGCAAAAAGAAAAAGGGCAGTACAGCCATATACTAGGTTTTGATTTAGTCTTGTTAACAATGAGTGTGTGTACAAATGTGTGTTTGGGTATTTAAATATACTTACTACACTGATAAGCTGAGACAGAGACACCTGTATGGAGATGGTGACCTGCTGGCTCTTATTGATAGCTGGTCTGATCAGTTTATTGTAGCGCTCTGGACCCAACAGATAGTTCACCAGCCGCTCCTCTGCATTCTCTGCCCTGCTGCCTGCAGGAAAAATACAGAAATTGGGAAAAAATTCTATTTTGAAAGTGTACATTTTGAAAGGACTGTGGACACTGGGATGTATGTACTGTACGCTTAAAAACACATAAATACAGCTGCATGTACCTTTACTGCTCTGTTTGAAAAGAACACAGTCAGTCAGCCAAACATAAATGTCATAAGTAAATAAATGCCATGTGTTTGTCTTGCAGCAAACCACAAACTCTGGTATAAGGGGAAATGTGTTTCCCTTTCAGAGTAACACTGAATACAAAAATGTCATCGCAACCTGTGCATATGTTGCAGTTCCAATCTTGATATGCTATCGCTGTATGTTTATAGTCCAGTGTCACTGTGAATGATGAACAGTAAACAAGTTGGGTTAATATAAAGTATATTTGCCAAAGGCTATAATGGCTGGATCCTGTGTTCTCTGCGCACATGTGTGTGTGTGTGTGTGCATGTGGGTGTTTGTATGTGTCTGTGGGCTTGTTTTACCATGTTCATAGGGTCTCAAAATCAGGGGGCCACTATACTTATGGAGCTTTGTGGGGACAAAAATGCTGGACCAGACAAGTTTAAATGGCTGTTGAAGGGTTAAGACTTGGTTTCAGGTTTAGGAAACTGTCACGCAGTCCAATGACTACACAGTCTGGGTTGGAAAGACTAGGGTAAGGCATTGGTTCGGGATGAGGCATTCAGTGGGGGTTGTGGGTAAGGTTGGGATAAGGGGTTAGAGAATGCAATATGTTATTGACAGGTCCCCACAAACACAGTAAAACAATAATGTGTGTGTGTGTGTGTGTGTGTGTGTGTGTGTGTGTGTGTGTGTGTGTGTGTGTGTGTGTGTGTGCTTTACTCTAGGGTTTTAGAGCAAAAGAACAAACAAAAATCCAGTCATGCATCCATCCCTGTGAGAGGATCCCTGAAGCTTTGTGTTTCCTCAGCCCTAAATTATTGGTTATATAAAACTGATCGTATGAATAAGTCAGAAGCAAAATGCTTTTGACCCACTCTCTTGGCTTCTGCAGCCATTAGGTCTACATTGTCAAACAAACTGACAACAGTGCAGAGAGCGTTTAATATCTGCACTTCTTCACTCCCTCTATGCCACATGAGATGCCTGTTTATGTAAGATTACACACAGGGAAGGCTGCTTGAGCAGCACCCTGCTGCTTCAAGTTTTGATGTAACAGAGAATGCCAGTTTTTTTAAGAACAAAATGAAAACCCCTCCTTCTGCAGATTGTTTTAACATCCCAAGATACATGGTTTCCCATCAAGTAAGAACCTTAAGTATTTACAGTATTTGTGTAAGAAAAAAATGTTGGTTAACCTGAAGGTTAAAACCTAATAGCCAGAACACTGATTACATTTAACGTTCATCTGAGGTGGCCCCAGTGTAGAAGTATTGGCCTGTTGTATCAACATGGCTGGTAATGCTTCAGGTTACTGCCCATAAATTACAATGTAATATGTAGTATATAAAGGGTCTAAATAAAAGAGATTAGACTACTTAAACCAAGTAAAGATAAGAGGTGAGTAACAAGGCTAGAAAAATAGGTTAAATGTTCTAGTTGTGGTTTCACTGATTTTAAAATCATGGTTTCCTTTGGGAAATTACATTGTAAAGGGACAGTACAAAACTTTGGAACCGGTACACTTATTCTCAAGTTAGATGAGAGGACTGATATCACTCTCTTTGTTTAGCTTAGCTTACCATAAAAACTTGAAATTGAGGGGAAACAGCTACACCGGCTCAGTTCAAAGATATCAAATCCACCTACCAGCACTTATAGAGCTCACCATTAACATCTTCTATCTCATCAGTTTGAAGCATGATTTGTACAAAAACTGAGATTGGAAATGACATTTTGCTCTTTTAAAGAAGTTGTGTT
The DNA here is from genome assembly GCA_016859345.1 of Istiophorus platypterus. Classification (NCBI taxonomy): domain Eukaryota; kingdom Metazoa; phylum Chordata; class Actinopteri; order Istiophoriformes; family Istiophoridae; genus Istiophorus; species Istiophorus platypterus. The sequence continues at coordinate 23,188,975 of CM029114.1, read as the reverse complement.
GGGTTTTTTTTAGTTTGACAATGTCTCAGTAAATGTAGTTGTTAACGGTACACTACAATCAGTATACAGTTATAAAAATTAATATTGTTGTTATTATGGTAAGACCAGGTTTTATGGGTTGCTAAATAAAGGAGTACCATGCTGACTCCTTTTCACATTATAGTAGTGTCGTTTCTATTGGTATTTCAGCGTTAGCCTGTATGTAAAAAAAAATATTGACTCTCTTTTGTGTTTTAATCTCTACATTCTACAACAGTTCCAGTTAAAATGATGTTATTGTCACTGAGTGGTGCCACAGCACCACACCACAGCACAGTGGAGTCCCTGCCAAATCCTCAGGCCTTCAGGAAACACAAGCACTCACAACAACATGGTGGAAGACACAAAGAATTGCTATGTGCCTTCTTGATGTATTACATCATGTAAATATTTCAGAAGTGGACTTCGTGGTATCTTTGCCTTGATGGATGCTGCAGAATAATGCTTGGCTATGTTGCCTGTCACATCTGATCTTTGTCAGAGTCCAGTTGTTTTTGTGGTGCAGTTAAGAATGATGATGACTGTGATTTTATTTTTTCACCTTGTTAATTTTTGTTTTGTAAAGCCTGACAAGCAAAAGCAAAAGTCTATCCTACAAGCTTAAGCAATTTTGTGGGTAAAAACTGGAAAACCTCAACATTCCATGAAATGCAAGGTCAGGTTAATAAAAGGAAGCTCCTGTTTTAGCACAGTGGTGGAGACATTTAGGTGTTCTGCCTAAAAGAAAGGAGACGGTTCTGTCTTGCTGGAAGGTATAAAATAGCCAACTGTAAATTATTCAAGGAGCCCATCTGCTTTTAGTTACAAGTATCTTAAGAGAAAGACCACAACTCACAGTTTTTAAAACCCTGTCTCTGAGGTAGAAGTTGTTCTGAGGTGTGTTGTGGCTCCTTGTGATTCAAAAACTCCAAGAAGAGATAAGAACACAACAGGTCCCATCTTCATCTAAGTTTAATTCTCTTTTTTAGTTATAGGGACTCACATTTGTGATCAAACACCACCATCACTGTGAATTAGATTTCACAGAATGCAAATGTAGGTAAGACACTTCATGCAAGGCGGTTGCTTCCATACCTTTCCTGGCAACATGATCTAGACACTCTTTATAATACTATGCTATTTACAGAAACAATGTGATAGAAACAACAGAGTACAGAGCATAACTAAGTGACACAAGGCTTTATCTATCATTGAGAGCACAAAGGTTATGTCCTCTATTCCTTCTAGTAATTCAGGGGCATTCCAGCCGAAGGAGCTTAAATCCTACAAATACATACAGTACATATTATACATAATGGATTATTTAAGACTGATTTTCAAATCCATTTACAAAAAATATATTTTGAATTTGGCTATTTCTTGCAAACACTTGGTAATTTAAATGTAATGTTAATAGAATAAAGGGAATTTTTCTACCATAATTATGCTTCTGGTGTGAGGAGACTGCTTTGAAATACTTTTCAAACCATAATAGGCAGATAAAATGGTCAAATTAACAATTAACTGTAAATGTTCAGAATAATGCCATGATTTGTTCACATTTTCTTTTATGTATCCTCCCTGCTTGCCACAGGATATAGAAGAATATTACAAGTACTGGTACATTTTGACACATACAGTACAGTGAACACCATCTGTCCTTTCATTGCAAGTAACATAAGCTACAATAGTTAGTGGTGTCATAATTAAAAGATTAGTGTCATTTAATGGCGAAAAGGCAGCAAATTAAAGCCCATTTGGAATATAGCTAAGGATATGTTTAAAAGTCAAATTGAAACAGTGCCGCCTGGACTGTGCATGATAATCTACAGGACACTGCATTTATTAGTCTTTAGTTCAGTTTTCTCTTCTGCAGGTCACTAACTTCACTTCACTAGCAATTTACTTCGCTGCTGACTTTAGCAGGCCACCGGTATGTGTGTGTGTGTGTGTGTGTGTGTGTGTGTGATTGTGCGTGTGTCTGTGTGAGAGAGAGAGAAAGAGAAAGAGAGAGCGAGAGAGAGAGAGAGAGAGAGAGAGAGTTAGACAGACACCAAGAGAGAGGGAGCAGGTTTATTTACATCTTCATTTTTCATGACGACAAAATGTTTCCTAATGTCTTAATCAGAGAGAAACGGAATTACGCTCACAAAAATGCGAGGGGAAAAACGAATTGAAACAATATTTTACCATAATATTTTATCACCTCACGGAAACAAACACTAATACTTTAGAAATGCGAGGATTATTAAACAACTTACTTGTGAGAGAGAGAATGAAGAGCAGGATGAGAGTGTTGGTAGTCATCTCCTCTCTTCTTCCCTCGACAAACTTGCGACTTTTTTCGGAATGTCCTCCAGAAAAGAAGAATTATTCAGTGGCCTATTTATATTCCGTCGTGGCACAGTTTTCATACGCCTCGCGCCTCCTCTGTCCGCTGGACCCCGCTCACCTGCTCCAGATGTTCGTCTGCTGCTGGAATCTTGAGCAGAGCAAAAAATGTAATAAAGAGGTTGTTTGTGTGAATCTTTTATTCGCCACAGACGACATGGTGTTGGCTTATTTTATAGTGTGCTACTACAACAGCTGGGCTGCCCACGCTGCCCCGCCGCCTCAGCCACAAACCAGCCGAGGTGACATTTAAACCGCTCTCCGACCCAGTCCAACAAAAAAATAATAATAGTCCAAAAAAATTAATAAAAATCCTCATCTAACTTCTCCCTCTGCGGGACCAACCAGCCGCGCTAGCCTGCGGTAAGTTCGCTCTCTTCTGACGAAGCGCAGACAAGTTCTAGTGCGTTAAGCGCAAAGCGCGGGCTGCGCCGCCAGGACGCACGATGCGCATTGGTTCCTTGCGGTAAGCGACTTCCAGTTCAGGTCCACGAAGAAGCAGGGAGCAGCTTCCCATCAAACTCATGTTGATCGGAAGAGAAGCCCGAAAGAAAAGCGGGGGGAAGGAGGTGGTCGGTGCTGTGGAGGGGAGGGGGTGGGTGGGTGCGCTGGTCGAGCTCCTTGACTGGAAAAGACCCACGTCACGGCTCGGACTGATGTTCAGCTGCCACTCTGCACTTAGGTGGCCTCTGCTCTGCCGGTGGTGCTTTCGTAGCCTACTTTTCATGGCACTGAGTGAATCCAAGCTTGAACATTACAGAGGAGAAAACAAGAGGCCTCAGCCTGTAGCTGTAAGGAGTTAATACACACATCTCATGTGTTTGTTACCTGCAAATTTACATATGAATCATTATGAGAAGCATTAGTTACTTTAAGCTGATTAGTCACGCACAGGATTAATAAAGTGAATTTAGTTTGATAGTTTTAGTTTTATACAGTATATATGATGGGGAAGTGTATTGTTCTAAATTGAATTCGAAGACTGGTTAGTGAGAGATATTTGATTGAATTGTGCACTACAGTGCCCATATATTACGAACTGTAACTGTACCTTGTTTCCTTTTTTATTACCTGTTTCATAAGGCAAGTAAATGTACTGTTTCTGGAATTACGTACTTTTGATTTACATAATCACAAGAACGTGCTGTAGTTTGTTTTTTTTTCTATGGACCACAGGAAGAGCTACTGTTACACAGGTGACAGCTAATGAGAATAAAATAAATCAACAGCTCTGGCTGATCCCCCCATAACAGTATCACACAAGAACTGCTCCACACACTACACTCTGTGTGGACTGAACCTGGAAAAAGTAAGCATCTTTAAAGATGGCCTCCAGACATGTTATATAACTTGCTCTGAAAAATAATTTTCGTCTGATACGGTTTTTAGATATTTGAAAAATCCAGAATCAATGAATATGCACATATTTTTCAGATCAAAAGTTAAAGGTAAGGACACAAAAGGTCTGAATCCCTGAGAGGTTTAAGGTTCCACATCACATTTGTGTAAGTTGCATATTGGACCATGACTGGCTTTGAAAAAATAGTTCCAAAAAGCTACTCATATAGTAGCTACATGTTTTAAACTGAGATTAAATCTGAGCACATCCACTGAGGAAAAGACAGGAGGCAGAGCTGGAGGTAGCAGAGATGAAGATGTTGAGGTTCTCTCTGGGAGTGACCAGGATGGATAGGATCAGGAATGAGTACATCAGAGGGACAGCACATGTTAGAGGTTTTGGAGATAAAGTCAGAGAGGCCAGACTGAGATGGTTTGGACATGTCCTGAGAAGAGATCGTGAATATATTGGTAGAAGGATACTGAGTTTTGAACTGCCAGGCAGGAGGCCTAGAGGAAGACCAAAGAGGAGGTTTATGGATGTAGTGAAAGAGGACATGAAGGTAGTTGGTGTGAGTGAAGAGGACGCAGAAGACAGGGTTAGATGGAGGACACTGATTCGCTGTGGCGACCCCTAAAGGGAAAAGCCGAAAGAAAAAGAAGATTAAATCTGAGCACATGGAAAATTTCCCCCCTCAGAAGATGAACGTGAAAACAACCTTCTAGTGTCAAATGCTGCACATGCATCATTCGGCATAGTGAAGGTCAAACTTCACACAGAAGTAACAACAAGCCAAATTCATTTTTGAGTGGAGAGGGACTTTAAAATCACAAAATATCTGAATCCAGGAAATTCCAATAACCACAGATTTCTTTATTTATCCATCTGCAGGCTATATCTTTAATGTCTGAAAGATAACTATTGATACTAATCTTCTTCTTTTCTTAAGAGAGTAACACATCACTCATTGTTTGACACTATACCTTGTATGGGATCTCTGAGGCTATTTGGAACTTCTTTAACAAACACATCCCTCTATAAACTGGGACAACAAATGGCTGCAGTTCATCTTGCTGTCTCACATTATCAAATTCAGAGACCCTATACTGAAAACTAATTTCCAGTGCATATATGTGTAGGCTTGCTCTTATATTTATGTGCATGGTATTTGTGCGAGCTCACACCAAGAGTATTTTTACCACTTGTACTGCATGCAAGCAGCTATGGACTGCCATCGCAGTAAGAGGAGAGTCATGTCGTAGGCCACTCTGCGGCAGAAGTCTCAGTGAAAACAGAGAAAGACTTGGGTGTGAAAGCAATGAAGAGGAGAAGACATGAACAGACTGCAGCTCTTTTAGACATTTCTCTTTGTCACTCGTGAATAATCCATTGCAGATTCCTGGGCTAAGTCGCAAGCATTGATTCCTCTTGGCCAGAAGCATGGATGGTTTCTTTAACACATTTTGAAAATCGTTTGTGTGTCAAAAGCCTAAATAAATAAATAGCTGATAATTGAATCAAAATCAGAAGAGTTTTTCCACTTTTGTTTGTTACTTTTGATGGAAAAGGTGCATATACACATCCCCCTCCTTCACAGGATAATCTCTTAAAACAGAATTTATGGTGTCAAAACATAACTGATGAAAGATTTATTTCTGTGCCATTATTGATGAGTTTAGCATGTCCATAAATCCCTCAAATTCCCAGCCGTATAACTAACACATTACTCTCTTACACGGCCCAGTGGAGATTTCAATCTATAATAACTGAAGTGTGTGTCTGTCTCCGTCAGGTTAAGTGGCACAAGGGCGCCAAAGCTTGAGGCAATACACAGCGCCCTCCCTCTCTAACTCTACCGCTCCATCACTGCCTCTGTCTCATACAGGCAGGTTCAGGCTGCTTAATAAATGTGCCAAGATCGTACCTGCCATATTTATGTATTTATCGTCAGGAAAAAAACTACTGTGAATAGTGGGACCAATATATCAGCATATAACACAGAGGAAGGGCCACACTGTTAGCGCTCTACACTTGTTGGGTTTTAATCCTTATTCATATAACGTCTGCTGATTGTGTGTATTGGAAAGATTGTTGAGTCTGTAGAAAACAACCCTCCCTCACCTTTCTGGACACCCACATAGTCCCACCTGAATGAATGTGTTTGTTTTTTTAATGCATAGTTTTTATTTGTTTTCACCTATAATGGATAACCCCATATATATATATATATATATATATACATTTCTCTGATTCCAAACCCAACACATATACAGCAAAATACAGAGATGGAGAAAGAGATGTGGATTGAAAAAATGCTTATCCATATACCTAAAAATTCCAATTTCTAAAAAGAAGCACCAGAGGCATAGTGACAAATCAGACTATGGGTATACTGCAGGAAATATATATCAGTGTCTTTAACAACTATCAAACAAGCATCTTGAAATATTCTTCTGGGACATCTGGCCTAGGGAGTATAGAGGCTGATCGTTAAAACACAAAGTTCTGTGGCTACAACCCCTCTTCCCTGCATTTGCCATCTCTCTCAGCTCATATCTAAAAACTTTTGGAGAAAGAAAAATTCATTGATAAGTGGAGCAAGACTATCAAAGTCCAGCATTTTCTAGGTCTAATAAATGATTGGTCTTTCTGGTAGCTTGATCATCACACAATAAAACAGTCAAGGCTGTGGGTTGGAAAATTAAACCAGAGGTGACATGTCAAAGATGACATGTCAAGAATCGTACATCAAATCCAGAGCTTTAGCTCCCTTGACGCTGGGATCAAACTTAACTTTTAAGGATATCGCAAACACAGTTGTGTGTGGGAAGGTACCTTGACCTGGAAGTGGAGCAAAATAAGTTGCAACAATGAAAGAACTATTTTTTGGTTAATTGGCGTGCTCTTATTTTCATGGGTGTTTCAGTTGGTGGGCACTTTTTCAGTGTTTTTTCAGTATTGATAACTTGTAATTATAGAATTTTAAATAGGGAAAATAATAATTACAATAATCAAAAGGTCAAAATGAAAGCATCAGCGGTGGAGATATACTAACTTTTAGGCCTAAGAATTGGTCACGCTCCAAAAACTAATCCTACCTTTCCCACAATGGATCTCTAAAGCATCTCTTCTTTAGACCCATATGGTCTGATATTCACCCTTCCCTGTTCAAACTCCACATCACAAGCTGTCTGTTATAGATTTGTAGACTCTGAGCTGAGATAAAGTGTGATGACATTACTGTGATATCATATGGGGTTATTTTCTAGTGATCCTTGTTCACAGTGTGAGTAGTGGTCCTCACAACCAGAAAAATGTCTGTTATATATAAATAAGTGCTCAAATTATGTTAAAAAATATATGTGTGTGTGTGTGTGTGTGTGTGTGTGTGTGTGTGTGTGTGTGTGTGTGTGTGTGTGTGTGTGTGTGTGTGTGTGTGTGAAGGGTTGGGATGGGCAGGGATGGGGCAAAAAGGCAGAAGATAAAATCAGAGGAGTAGGTGAAGCTGAGGGAGGATCTGATGCATGGACCAATCATGGGAGGGAACCTGTTGTAGGGTTAACATAGCAAGAGAACAGATCAGCATGGAGGCAATGGACAGCAAAGAGGTGCATCAAAGCCTGACATGTAACAGTGAGCCAGTAGAGAGAGTAAAGGAAGAGTCATTTGAGTGCAAACCAGCAGCTTAGGTGAGCTTTGAATTATAGTTTTCTAATATAAAGCCCAGGATCTGGAAAAGAAGTCCCTGCGGATTCATAATTCAAAGGTTGTTTATAGGGCAAACTGTTCCAGGGTAAAGAGTCCCTCCATCTTGTTGAGAGTGCATCGGAGGAAGTTGGCTGACATCCAACATGATGTATACACATTAGCCTGAGGGCCAGCCAGAGGCTGGATAAAAAAATGTAGATGTGTGTCATTGGCATAGTACTGGAAGGAGGTGTGGGATGCTGTAATAGGGTAAATAAATTGCTGTATAGTGTGAGAATCAAAAGGTGTCATGGACTGAAGGCCAGAGAAATCCAGTATTCTCATCCACAACCCTGATAAGTGTATTCATACAGGTCTGACCCAAAACATCAGAGCCAAGGGAAAAATTACCAGACCCTGTATCCTATGTTGTCCATTCAATACCTGCTGATCTAGGTGTCATTTTTAGTATGGCCTCAGGGTTCAGTAGGAGATTGGTGAGTGCGAGTAAAAAAATCTCTGGTAACCTATCAAAGCTCTAATTTCAAACCTCTGGTTTTAACATGTATCTCAAATTTGCTTCATCTTTTAATTGTTCACATTCCATATAATACAACCATTTAAAATAATCAAATCTGACAAATACTTGGACTTGAGGGCCAATATTATATAAGTGAGAGTTTATTTTCATAGTAACATGTATTGTAGGACACCATCACTAAAATTCTTATGTAAATAAATGGGCAAGGACACACAACGCATACGGTAACAGGTGTAATATACAGTTATCAAAGCCTTTTTGAACTTCTCCCCTGCAATTAGTCCACCTTCTGTGCTCTTACATCACTGCATTCACACAGGTCTTTATTGACTGCATGTGCATTCAAATGTGGCTTTTTATGTAACACATGAGCATGTTTATGGGAGCAGAATTAGTCTTGCAAAAAGGGTTTTATAGTTTGCTTGCTAAGCACTTGCACATATGTATAAAAGGTCATAAACTCTATATGTTTATCAACCTATATATTTATAATTACTGTATATAATATGTTATAGACTCTGTAGATTTTATCCTGATCCGGATTATCTTTAACATCTGATTGGCAGGGTCATGGTGAAAGCTGTGTAAAACGCCAGCTCCAGAGGTAAAACTGGATCACCTCGCTTCAGGTAGCAGTGGAGGGGGTGTCTATGAATGTAAAATGAAAATAACAATTTGCATTGGATGAGATTTAAACTCATTCGTTATTCCTTACGCTTAATCTGTTTTCTTTACTGGCATGATTTCCTCAGTGAAGCTAATTACATTTCCTGGTGTTCTGGAGGTGCCTCATCCAGTTTAGGTTGATTAGCTGACTCTGTGTAAACAACACCTACAACCTCACTGATCCACCTCTAATTCAGCTTGGGTGCGTTTCAAAAAATGCATCAAACAGTTCTTTTGAAATCCTTTCAGTCAAACATGAGCCAAAAACTCAATTCAACGTGTCACTCAAGGGCTGTATGTGATGGCTGGTGTAAAGGCTTGTTCACATGGCACCACTACAGGTGGATTTTATTCCTAACTTCACCACTGGTTTGAAAAATCGCTTTATATTTTCTCTTCCTGTTGTAGGCTAGAAATATAATATTAAATCTCAATTCCAACTTGATCCTGAAAAAAGCCATTACTGTATGGAGATGGCTGGATATTATGTTGCCGGTGCATGTCCCATATAATTTGTACCACTAGATGGCAGTAATGATCTAAAGACTGAAACTAGAACAGAGGGTCCTATTAATTCTGCAGCGCGACAGCGTGAAGGCTCATCATGGATTTGACTTGACGAATAAAGGAGCAGTGATGAAAAGTATTGAGACACTTTACTCTGTCATTAACCTGTTGGGGGTGTCTGGGGCTTTGTGCAATGTGTACAGTACTCAGAATTTTACATGGACCTGGTTTCACTGTGTAGAAATATATTTAAACGCAAATAAACATATGGCCATTTCGACACGAGGCTTCATGATTAGGTCATAATGCAAGTACCACCTTACTGTCCACGTAATGCCAATTGATATCTACCCCCCCCCAAAAAAAAAAACCCCAAAAACTGACATCTTTTAAATTACTATAAATCAACGGCCACACAGTGAACATTGGGGTTTGGGTGACCTGCCAGATCCGACCTGCTGCTTATGAATCCAACACTTAGTTCATTCATAATTATTTTTAAGTTTAAAGTTTAAATCTTAGTGTAAAGATATTTAGCAAATACAGCTGCTGATTTACTCAATCAGCTGCATAATTAAAATTTGAGGAATGTCTTGACTTTGTTAAGACTTGGATCAGCCTTGAACTATACATCCTCTCTGCGTCTTGTCCACGAGCTCGAATGCACGTGCGTCAGGAGAAGCCATGGCAACAGAAGGTTGCGCCTATATAAGAGCTGCAGGCCTGTCCAGCTCCTCATTTGCACTTGGACTTGACACTAGTCGACCCGATGCAAAACTTGTCTGCTGAGAGGTGAAATCTTGAAAGCGGATCCCCTGGAAAACTTGTCTTGGAAAACGAACTTTTGGAAAAGCGAACTTCGGAACAACCTACAGGAAAACTCCTGCAACTTTTACCTGCCTGGAAAACGGCTTTTATCGGACCCCCCATGGAGGAGAACCTGCTGAGCAGGGTCAGACGCTGGCTCAGCTCTTTTGCAGGTAAGAGATCTTCTAATCTTATGTCCAATGTATGAATTAAACTCACTGAATCCAGAAAAGCGGGGTTCAGTGCAAAATTAGTATTCAGTTATTACAATTTGTTGAACATAGAGATGGATAATTAATAGACTGTGGTCGGCCTGTTAGGAAAACAGGGTTTTGATTGGTACTCCACAGGTTTTTTGTTGTGGTTGTAACGTTATTTTTAGGTGGTAAGATTGTATTTAGTCTCCCGGGAAAAGTGTGGAATATATTAACAGTTGTGTATTATTTTAAAAAGACTGTTATTTTTTTGATGGAGATTCTCCAGAATTGTGATCGAATATTTAGGAAAAAAGATGGCGACTGGCCCTTTTTTTGAAAAACGCCAAAAATGATGATTTTCTTTTGCACCATGGAGACGATGGAACTTGTAGAAGCAAACGCCGGGACGTCAGAGCGCGCAGGTGTGATCAGACCAGGGCCCGCTCCTCTTTGTGGACGGTCGAGTTGGCTTGTTGGGATTGTTGAAGTTTAGCTTCAGATGTAACTCGAAGCCAAAGGTTTATCACAATTGTGCAGTAGTTGTCAGACAAACTCCCCAAAATGCAGCAACAGATTGGTGTTGTTTTGAGTCTGCGAGACGCCACAGACTGAATCATAAACGATAAAGTGTTTTTGAACTTGGGCGACATCACGACTTCAGCGATCACTCTCAGAACTTCTGTTTGACATAAGAGACATGTTGACATTTCCATCGTTTTCAAAACAGCCTATTTGAAATATGATTTGGTATTTTCGCCTTGAGGGAGACGATGAAAGTGGTTGTTCCTGCAGTTCAGGACTGTCCATCCTGCGTCCCGCGTCCAGGCTGCCTCGGTTTTATGGCCCGCGATTTGCAGCTCATAAACTTCAAAAATACAGTATCAAGAAACTGCTGTGGTGCGCACACAAGAACAGACGTTTGTGAGGTTATTTTGGGAGAAGCTCTGTTGTGATTTATGTAAGGTTTGTTTAAGGCACCAATGGTTCAGCGTGCGTAATTACGCATATAATGGTCCACATCTCCGAACAGTTCAGCGATTCAGTCAGTGAGATGCGTGCCTTTATGAAAAGTGATAACACGTTTAATTATCAGTCGGATATCCCAGTAATTTACACAGTTTATTTTAACCAAGTAGTGTCGGTAACAGCTTCATGAAAATACAGTTCAACAGCCTGATAAGATGCATTATGCGCATGTCCCGTATTTTTACGCATGGATGGTGCGGTGCTCTGTGTCTTATGTTATGTTGAGATCTCTGAATATTTATTTGGAATATGTCCCATATAATCAGACTTTTTATTTTGAAAGTTATGCCAGACTTATTTATCAGAGGTCGAAATCCTTTCAATCAGTTGCATCCAACACAGGGAGAAGCTTCCTGTGCAGGGAGGAGGTGAAGGGAGTCTCCTCTTCAGGAAGCCAAAGACTTTTTTGAAAATTGATACAAACAGTGAAGTATGCCTGGGTTAAAGGAGAAACCTTTGTCAAGTGCATAAAGTCATTTGATGACCCGGGGGAAGGATTGAGGGCGTTTGTTTTGTGATGCCTTGTGAAGTCCAGTTTTTGCCGTTGCTACGTTTTTACATCTTAGAAGACTTTAGCTCTGGGAGCTGGACTCTGACTCCAGGTCCCAGGTCATGTGAGCAGAGCTGAAAGTTCATTGTCAACAATTTAAGGGATGCTAATGTGTGCTTTATAATCAAAAACCTTCTGAGGAGCCTTCAGTGATGCAGACGCTTTGCTTTACTACCCCTTCACTATCCAGCACTGATGAGGATAATTGTATGAGCACACCTCACCTTTTACTGCTAAATCATTTTGGACAATGGCTGTGGCTTTGATCTGTTCTAAATATTCCAATAAATCATATACTGCCATATTTCCTCTTTGGCTGTTTGGGTCGGCTAACTTCAACCCAGGCTTAATCCGTGTTTAATCCTAGTTTTTGAGCGAGAACAAGGTGAGTAGAACAAAAAGTTTTCTCCTGAATTCTGAACCCTCGACCCTGTGCCCACGAGTCAGAACGGTGTAAGTCTGTATTTAGCTTTGGGCCGTCAACTATGCCGTGACAACTTGCAGTGTCTAATTCTTGAAAATAAATGTTAATTAATGATATGAGCACACAAATGGAGCAGCCGATTAGGAATCGGAGTCAACAGTCAAGATGTGGCGGTGATGTTAAAACAGGGCCCCAACCTGCTTTATCAGTCCATGAATTCTCTGATCCAGAGGAGTTTTCATTTTTCCCCTGATGTTTGTCACAGCAGTAAAACAAGTCTTCATTCCAAACTGTGCTGTCAAATCAGCTGCCTTCAAAAATGGCTTCAAAACTAGTGTCATCACCTGCCAGTACTGAGCTGACACCTACAGCCAACATTACTAATACTAATACTACTAGTATACTAATACTTTCTACAACGTGCCTGTGAAGTATGTGCTGCAGTTAGTGTAGGTTTATCTACTGTCTACATGGTCAAACATTATAATCGAGGGTCTTCAGCTTAGTGCTTGAAAATGCAGAATGTTACATTTTTATACTTTTCTCCCCACAGGTGGCTCCTTTTGGCCCTTCAACAATGGACACCCTGAAGATGAAAGGCCTCCTGCTGACCCCGCCCCTCCTGCTGACCCAGCCTCCTGCTGACCCAGCCCCTCCTGCTGACCCCGCCCCTCCTGCTGACCCAGCACCTCCTGCTGATCAAGCGCCTCCTGCTGACCCAGCGCCTCCTGCCGACCCCGCCCCTCCTGCTGACCCCGCCCCTCCTGATCCCTCTGCTGCTCCTTATGCTGCTCCTGCTTTCGCCTATGCTGCTCCTTATGCTGCTCCTGCTTTCGCCTATGCTGCTCCTTATGCTGCTCCCGCTTTCCCTCATGCTGCTCCTAACGCTGCTCCTGCTTTCCCTCATGCTGCTCCTAACGCTGCTCCTGCTTTCCCTCATGCTGCTCCTTACGCTGCGCCTGCTTTCGCCTATGCGGCTCCATACGCTGCTCCTGCTTTCGCCTATGCTGCTCCTTATGCTGCTCCTGCTTTCCCTCATGCTGCTCCTTACGCTGCACCTGCTTTTGACGATGAAGATGAAAGGCCTCTTGCTGACCTAGCACCTCCTGCTGACCCAGCGCCTCCTGATCCCTCTGTTGCTCCTAACGCTGCTCCTGCTTTCGTCTATGCTGCTCCTAACGCTGCTCCTGCTTTCGCCTATGCGGCTCCTGGTGCTGTTCATGCTTTCCCTCATGCTGCTCCTTATGCTGCTCCTGCTTTCCCTCATGCTGCTCCTTATGCTGCTCCTGCTTTCGCCTATGCTGCTCCTTATGCTGCTCTTGCTTTCCCTCATGCTGCTCCTTATGCTGCTCCTGCTTTTGACGATGAAGATGAAAGGCCTCTTGCTGACCTAGCACCTCCTGCTGACCCAGCGCCACCTGCTGACCCCGCCCCTCCTGATCCCTCTGTTGCTCCTAACGCTGCTCCTGTTTTCGCCTATGCAGCTCCTTACGCTGCTCCTGCTTTCGCCTATGCGGCTCCTTACGCTGCTCCTGCTTTCGGCTATGCGGCTCCTCATGCTGCTCCTGCTTTCCCTCATGCTGCTCCTTATGCTGCTCCTGCTTATCCTCATGTTTTTCCTTTTGCTCATCCTGACGCTTTCCTTCATGACGCCGCTGCTGATGCTGAGTTTCTTGCTGCCTTATTTGCAGATGTGGACGAGGAGCGAAACCAAGAGGAGGACGAGGAGAGCGATGACGTTGGATTGAACAATGAGATCAGGATCCCCTTCCTCGAAGCTGAGAACATCGGGCCTCTCTCCCCAGAAGATTCCAGTGAGGAGCAGATTCCTGTGGTTTCCTCAACTTCTGGTCTCAGCTCAGCCACAAGGAGGAGCAGGGAGGAGAGCGACTCTGAGGAGGCTGCCGCTAAGAGGCCGAGGTGGTCGGATGACAGTGACTCAGACTGAGTCCATATTTGCACTAAAGAGCTGCCATACCTCCAAAAAAGGTAAGTCTGAGCTTCTGACTTAGAAAAAGTGACCTGGAATAGAATAGAATAGAAGGAGAGTAATTTTTGCTAATTTGTAAAATAGTTACATGCCTGTTTATTCAGATAATATCACTTATTTAGCAATTCAGAGTCACTAACCCTCATTTATACTTCTTTCCCTTACTCTGCCGCCTGAGCAGCTCTTCACTGAGGGTGAAAAAGGTAAGTAAAGTCCCCTAGAATAGTCCATTATATAAAGACATATTTAGCAATTCAGAGTTATTTTGCCTTACTAACCCTTATTTATCCTTCTTTCCCTTACTCTGCTGCCTGAGCGGCTCTTCACTGAGGGTGAAAAAGGTAAGTAAAGTCCCCTAGAATAGTCCATTATATAAAGACATATTTAGCAATTCAGAGTTATTTTGCCTTACTAACCCTTATTTATCCTTCCTTCCCTTACTCTGCCGCCTGAGCGGCTCTTCACGGAGGGTGAAAAAGGTGAGTAAAGTCCCCTGGAATAGTCCATTATATAAAGACATAGATAGTAGTTTGTGTTTGTGTTATTTGTAAACCTGTTTATCATTTTATCACTTATATGTACTGTTATTAAAATTATTATCTTTTACTTTAATCAATAATCCACTAATTTGTCTTACTAACTATTATTCACTTTTCTTCCTTTCTACCACCTGAGCTGCTGCTGTTCACTAAGGAAAAAAAGGTGAGTACAAACTTCTGCCTGGAGAAGAAGTTGATCTAGAAAAGACTAAAATGTACAGACAAAGAAAAAAATGCATGTTGTTGTTGTTGTGTAAATCTGTTAATCCACATAGTATTACTTATTCAGTAATTCAAAAATAAAGATTTGTCTTAAGAACCATTTTTGTCCTCCTTTGTTTGGATCGTGCTCTTCCACTGGAGCTGCTGCTGCTGCTCTGTGTGGATGACAAAACGAGTACGAGTCTGATTCTAGGAAAAAGTGAACCTGAATAGGTTTGAATTAAAAGAGAGACGGAGTAATACACGTTACTATATATCCTCCCTGTAATACATATAAAATCACTCATTTAACAGGGTTTACTAACCATTTTTTCTTTGTCTATTCTGATTTGGAGCTGCTGCTGTTCACTGGAGACAAAAAGATGCCAACAAGTTTCCAACTCACGCCCATCAACAAAAAGTGTGTCCTGTAGTGTTGCCAAAAAAGCCATAGATCCTTGTTCATTTCTTCTTTTTGATATAGCATGAGAGTCTGCCTGTGTCTTTGGCATTCCTGGGGCAACTGAGTAAAGATGTCAAGCAAACCACAAAGACTAACTAACCTAACAAGGATAAACATTTGAGTTCCTTCAGCTGACCAGAGCACTGCTGCACCTGAGGCCCTGCAAATCACGCATGCAGATTTAAAGCCTGAAAATATAATGGTGGTGGACAGCAGGCAGCTGATGAAGGTCATGGTGGACTCGGTGGGTCAGCTGCCAGACTATCAGATGAACTGTGGACTAAAAAGCAGCCGGTTCTTCAACATTCCTGGAAGCGACAACCAGCAGGCCTGGACACTGAAGCTGATGTGGAAGAGCACAACGTCATTCAGAAGTCTTCCTCACAGAAGAGGAGTGTTGCGTCCAGAGCCATGACTCCTCATGAAGAATAAGTTTTTACTCATCCAGCAGCAGTCGTCCAGCCTGGTTTGTCCCATGTCTAAAGCCCTCACAGTTTCCCGGAGTCTGTTGATTTCATCAAGCTAACATTGGGTTTTCTTTTTTGTTTTCAGTGGTTGTAGTGGAGACCAGCTGTGTTCAGATGTTCTTTGAAATGATCAGAAAAGCTCTATCCTCCCGTTGAAATGTCATGATCAGCAAATTGTCTGGTGTAAATTATATTTTCATCTATAATTTGTATTTACTCTGGTTTTTCTTTCATTGTCATTTGTCAATAAATCTATGGACCGACCTCATATGTGTTCATGATGTATGGAGATAAGAGAAAGTGTAACAGAAAATACTGTCAAGTAAAATAAACAAATAAACAGAAGATGTATGTTTTTAATACACTGAAACATGATCCTCGAGTGAGGTTAAAGCCGTGGAGATGCTGAGAATCGTTTAACATTTGAACACCTGTAGTTCACTGGTAACTGAATGAAACTGCAGTCTGCTGATGAGGACCATGTGATGTGGCTGAAAGCTGCTGAGCACTTACCTAAATAGACCTTGAGTCGGAATAACTTTAGTTTAAACTAAAGATGAAATCATGATGACCTGATGAAATCAGAGACACTAAACTTTAACCAGAAGTATACAGGATTTCAATCATTTTTCATGTTAAAATATCAATATATATTCTTATATAACCAAGAGATGTAACCCCCTGACCAGCATGTGACTGTCATTCATCCTCATATTGTCTGATACACAACAGCTTCAAACATTACATCTTACCTCTGTCACTGTTGTGTCTAATATGATTTGTGATCTTTTGGCCCATTATTCTTTCTGCAAAGGCCAAATTTTTCATCCTGATCACGTCACACTTACTGCTAACGAATGGATAAAGGGAGTACAGTCGACCAGTCTGCATTTTCCTGGTATTTATTGAGAAACCACTGTACATCCGGGCTACTATTATTTTAATCTTCAAAAATACTGAATCAGATACATTCGATTCCAAGCGAACCGATTTTAGTCTGGACCAATAGGCTTATTCAAATCAAATCAAGTGCAAACATGTCATAGCAAATGAATGAATTAATACTAATAATAATTGTCATTTTTGGTAGATGGGAATACGTCCTAGTTAACCACGGTTTGCTAATGAAATGAAACAAATGAAAAATACAACATAAGAGGGGATCGATTTGAGTCTAAATTTAGCTCAGCACTACATAATAAAAACTACAGACCTAAATGAGATATATTTTATTTCAAATAAAGCACCCGTCCCTGGAGTGGGATTCTGTGAAACTGCGCTCATTTTCAAATGTGCACTGATCGAGATTCACCCTTCACAGGAGTTTATACTGTTTTCGCTGAGCCTCTACTTAGTATTTTTAGTTTTGGCGCAGTGGTTCAGACTTGTGCTTCTGACGGCTGTAGAACCACTGTACTGCACTCTTTCCCTCAAGACCCTCATATGGCTCAGCAGTCGTCCAGATGGCAGCAGGTCCCTTGATAGCAACACATTTATATGTACATTTGCAATCAGCATGTTTCAGGAGAGCGGTATTTACATGCTGGGCTCTGAAAGATCCAGCTTTGGGCATTTCTGGGGCCATTTCATGCTGCCTAAAAGAAAACAAAGTAGCTAATATTACACCGAGCCTGACCGAAGTACTTGGTCCCCCACCACACTAATGTCCACCATCGGGGATTCTGGAGGGAAAAGACCTCTATCGCAAAAGAGCCCTGTAGTATAGGTCCCTTGCTTCACTGAGTGACTCCTGCCTCACACATCCTCGCCCCCCTTCAGCCCCCTGCCGACTTTTTTAGCATTTTTCAAATTGGTGCTGTGGGGGGACTTAGGCTCGAAGCCTTAGGCTGAGGCAGCACTTTAATGTGCCTGTCAGAGAAAACCCTCGGTCAAATTGTCCACTAGGCGGTGCTGTGTATATGAGTGTGGTTCTATACAGTATCTACTGTGAGGTACAGCTCAGCCTTATCCAGGATCCACAAGCTGCACCTAAAGCTAACGTGGTTTCCTTGACAACAGGATGTCCTGTTCTTTCATTCAGTTTCTGCACAGAACAGTCGTCAGATCAGTGTTTCTCTCTGCTGTGGCCAGATGTGGTAATTACCTTTAGGGACTTTAATGAAGTTTATTAACATGCATGATTAGCATTAGTTAGCTTAAGTGGAACAGTATATTGTCAATTTTTAATTATTTATAAATTGTATATTAACTGCTTTCAAGTTTAACAGAAACTATTAACTTGATGTCATTAATAATTAACTAGTTTGATCCATTTTCATCTTGATACACACACTAGTTTATAGACAGTTTACACTTGTTTCTCTTAAATTGTCTTTCAAAACGAATTACTTGAATCCGCCCACTAGCTAGCAACAAGTGTTTTTGTCATCGAAATATATTTTAAAACTGTTGAAAGACTGATGTTCATCTCCAACAATGTCAAGATAAGAAAGTCTGACCTTCTGAACAGAATCTCGTCATCTGACTGAGCCTGTCCTGTGGCTTACTGAATCCAGCCAGCTCTTGCTGACTGTAACAAACTGTCTATAGTTAGCACTAGTGGCCAGACCTCCATTAGCTGAACCGGGGTCATCACTTACCCAGGCAGCAGCTTCCAGGCCTGAAACAGTGAATATCTTCCTCCTCCAGAGGTTCACCCCACGTTTACTGAGACCAAAAACGGGGAAATGATGGCATGTTTTTCTCTATTCGTAGCCCTTTAACTACTGTGAAATATTTTGCACATGAAATGTTATAGTACTTTTCCTATTTAAAGTCACAGCATAGACACCCAGCAAATTTTATTTTTGTATCCATATACATTAACAGAGATATGGATTTGTTGTATTCAGATTTAATTTTTGTCCACATAGTTTGTAAAACATTCATATACCTCAAAAAATTGTATCTGACAAATAGCACAGGACTTAGTACAAAGTTTAGTCTTGATCCCTTTTTCATTTTGGTAGTTTGAGAACAGCCGCCCCAGAGTTTCTGCACACTGATGTAGTATAGCCAGGTAATATCAAACAAGACGGTAAGTAAGATGTGCTGCATGGCCAACTTGAGGCAAATGATGTCAACACTTGATTTTAACAGGTCAGGAAGAAAAGCAAAGTAGGCTTTTGATAGATAGAAAGAAAATAAATGTCACTGAACTGGTGCAACTGAAGGAGTAAGAACCAAAACCAGGGCCTCCTGGATAACAGAACTACAGCGACACCAA
The DNA here is from genome assembly GCA_016859345.1 of Istiophorus platypterus. Classification (NCBI taxonomy): domain Eukaryota; kingdom Metazoa; phylum Chordata; class Actinopteri; order Istiophoriformes; family Istiophoridae; genus Istiophorus; species Istiophorus platypterus. Next base: position 23,169,936 of record CM029114.1, on the reverse strand, counting down.
GTGGACTGTCCTCAAAACATCATTTACCTGTGTTGAGCATCTCAATGAAAAAGAAAGTCAAGACTTACATTTTAAAAGCTGAAAGACTGGAGAGGAGGAGATGAGGAAATAAATCATCAGAAAACAACACAATGTTTTAGAAGAGGTTGTTATACATTTATTATTGAACCAGCTTTTGAAATCCAAAAGATGGGGTAAGGGATTAAAAAAAAATCCTTGCACTACTTGATAAAGTATTACTAGTAATAACTCTCATACAAAATGTACAAATGTTTGTTAAAAATTTCATTATCATAACAGGCCTTCAAATGATTTTGGTTACAGATATAATACATGATGAAACTACTATGACACCATTAATGATAGAGTTTCATTGAATTTAAAGGAAAAAGATTCAAACAACTCAACAACTTGCATGAAAACATTAGCAAAATGACTCGATAAGCACTAATCATACTGGTTGCACCATTTTCTGAAAAGACATAAATAGTGGGACTGAGGTAATTGCTAGTGTACCAAGCAACAGAAAACTGCCCAACACAAAAACAGTTCTAAGACACAAAATGGATGCATACAGTCACAACTATGACCTTTGAACACAAAGAAAAAACAAGATGACAGAAAATATAATTTCCCTCCATTCCCACAGGCATCACATGACTGTATACACCGACAACACTAAAGAGGAGTTGTATGAAATGATCATTCTTCCTGGAAACTGATACACATGGTTTGCGTTTCAAAAGGGTTTGAACAAATGTGTTGTTCTGATTTGGTGACACTAAATAGATACTAGTTGTACCTAGAAAAGGAAGCTTTATAAAAGGCATCTCAGATGTAAGACTGCACGTGACTGGCTGCACTTTCCAAACCAACCTTTCATCAACACAATTTCTCTATGGCCGATGTTTGGTTGTCATCATGACACAACATACCACTTGTGATAAATAGTGATAAATTACATGAGAAAGCCTGCTCTGTGCATGAGGTGAACATCTTGGTGTTACATTATGACATGCTGACATAGGCCTTACAGAGACAAAGTATCATTAGGAAACAGAGCCCCCCCCACCCACAAAAAACCTCTGGACACATACAAATGTGCAGTGAGAACATAGGAGTCGACACATTGGGATACTGGAGGTACTAGAAGCTGAGGTGAAGATGTACGTTTTTAATGCATTCAATTGTTTGTTGATATACACACATTGACTGTGAAACACTGATCTGTGATTTGTTTAAAATGAGAATGTGTAGTAATCTACGTATCAAAGTGCTGAATTGTCATATCTGCCATCTGGTGAAACATAGTAGATTTAGCTGTGACCTCAATAGTCTCATTGAACTTTTTCCCTGTTAGTGAGGGAGAAAACATTGCATCTGTATCCTCAAAGGCCTTATTCCTATAAGAAAGCCAATATAAACTGAGCTGACTGATTTGTATCTACCTTGCCAGCTCTGTAAGATCTAACTGTATTCACATAATGCGCCTTGGAGGAAAGCTCAATGGATGTGTTGAGACAAATAGTCCTGATTTATGTCATTATATTTAGGAAATATTGTATCATAGACCAGAGTCTTTCAAAAAGCCGTCAACCTTTACTCAGCTCAGACAAGAATAATGTAGGTGGGCAGGCACTGAGTGAAGTTGTGCGGCATAAACACAAAGAAAGATGACACCGCATAGTAGTTCCTGGTCCTAAACTCTGATTTTGAGCAAATCTTGGTTATAAAAGTCTGACACTGAATCAATCTGAAGTAGAGTGGAAAAAACAGGATTTAGGATTTAGCAATGCACTGTACCACATGAACTGTATAAATACCACAGGAAGAGTAACACACACACATACACACACTCACTCACATGGGCACACACACACATTTACACACAGACACACCCAGAGAAAATATATTTTTCATTGTTCCAAAGCAGCTCACTCTTGGATACACAGTATACAGTATCTTTTTTTTCACCCCATACAGACTGCGCTCACGTTAAGGAATGCAAGAATACACATACAGAAATTAAAATGGACTGATTCTGTTCAGCTATAATTATAATGAGACTAGTGAAAATGACAGTCTGTGTAAGCAAAGATGTGAATGCTTAATAATAATCAGAATACTAACAATGACATTAAAATCATCTTTGGATGCCAATTATCCCTCAAGGTTTGTTAGTACAACTATACAGAAGTTTTTCAAAACAGTCTTTTCTCTGTCCCTCCATAGAAGACTGAATGTGTCGCATCAGGTTGGAAGGGTTCATACTGAGTTTAAAAAATACACATATATATGTCCGCTTGCACATGACAGTGTGTGTTGCAAAGGCCATTCATAGAAAGGTGGAACCATGAGCAGAAGGCAGAGTAAAAATCCCCAAAAAAAACAAAAGGCCTATGAAGTCCAGCAATAAAGTGAGCAAGAGTCAGTAGAAAGTTTCCACACCCCCAAATGCTGATCCCATGTGAGATTTACTGTTCAGTGTCCTCTAGGATAAAGAGTGAAGGACTGAGGAGCACTGGTCCCAGTTATGTGGGAGAATGAGCCATGACGTAGTATAAAAGGAGAGAGGTTCAATAATTTGTTGGTGCATCCATAAGGGAGACAGAGGGAGTCAGGGACTGTGGTTGTTGGGGGTTGACAAGAGTCAGGTCACTCAGAGTCCCGCTGGACCTCAGAGGCATCAGCTCGACAGATAGGACAGGTCCGGTTAGTCTGATAGCAAGAGGAATGTTAAACACATTAAAAAAAAGTACCAAGATGATTCAAAATGTAAAGTTTTCTTAATCCTTTTGACTGGACCGCACTACCGAACTGACAAAGTTACACCATTAGTCAGCCAAATACCATGTGGCTGAATACTGAAGTTACAACTGTGGTTGGTTGCCAGAGTGTTGGAATTTACCTATTTGTTGTTGCTCTTTCAAAATGAACAGGCACAGTATTTAATACATCACCATGGGGGCGTTTACAGGAAGTGTTGCCAGCTTAGTATATTGCCGCTACATTTACAGAATTTTAAGACCCCTTTACCGAGTTTTCAGCTACTTTCCATTGAAAAGAGTCAACAGTATTGCACTGCGAGCATGGGGTTGGGCTTTCCCTCCACAGGCACACCCCTCTATACATCTCATTGAATTGATCACACAGCAGCTGACAGAGACATGAATGAGCTTCTAACTCTCTCAGAGTGATCATTTTACAAGTAAACGTAGCCTTAACCCCATCACACAGCTGCAATGTTTTACTTATGTGTGTGGTATAAAATCAGGATCTTAGCAGCAGAGCAGCAGTTTAGAAATGGTTAGGAAATGACTGTTGGTTAACATGTAATATTAATGGGCCACATTTCAGTCACCATTTAATACTTGTTCCATTGTCTGACAACAGACACAGAAAAATATTTGGCTGTATTAAAATACTCTATATGTGAGCACAGAGAATAGGAGAGAAACAAACAGATAAAAGGCGGTCCAGCCATGTAGGTTTTGACCTAGTCTTGTTAGAAGTCAACAGATGAAAGGCCCTTTCACACCAGCATTTAAAACTCATTTTTGTGGCAAATTTTGTTAACTGCCTGTGGGAGTGAAGTAAATCTGCAAAAACCATTTGCATTGAATTCATTTTTTGTAAATTTTGACACCAAAATTCACATCACTGACCAAAGACATGCTAATTTACAACTATACCAATACCAGTACCATAGCAATCTTGACAGTGCTGACCTCTGATGGAACAAAAAACCATAGAGTACAAAATGGAGGAAGCAGTCGCACATTATTAGTTGTCGCTCTATCAGCTTTATTAAAACTGTTATATAAAATGTCAGGGTAAAATTCGCCCCAAAATGAAGAATGATTTGCAGATTGACTAGCACTAGCACATTTCCAGCTAACTACTATTCACTTGACATTTAGCTGTGTGAGTAGTTGTTGTATCACCAAGCCTCAAGAACCACATTAATTTTGCTATCTCACTTTGTTGTTCGAATGAGCCATAAGATACCAGTGGGAAACAGCTGATAAATTTTACAGTTTTACAAATAGCTGAATGCCTTCACTCACCTTAAGCCACTTGTCTACACATTTGGCATGGAATTCGTGATTACAGGGGAGGACCCTTAGGAGCTGTCGAGACTCAAAGTCACACATACATACCACACACCTGTAAAACAGAGTAGCATTGATACAGTTTGACATGGTGTCTTGTCCAGACATTTTGAAATCATACAACCCAAAGTCTACAACTACACACCAGAGAAAATCCTCACCACACATACATGTTTAAGGGTAGAAAGTTACTCACAGTGTTTGCTCAGACTGATGGTTGTTGGGGTTGAACCTGTATGATGGAAGCTGTTCTATATCTGCCTTAGTTAGACCACGGGGCTTGGCCTCTCCTAGACGCTCTGCAAGGTTCAACAGGGCCTGAAGATTTCACACAGAAAAGCAAAGTTTAGCGTCCAAAGTTTATAATAGAGATAGTGTCATTAAAACTTATCATTAAAACAGTTAGAAGACATTATTCTCTCTAATCCAGGTCAAGCTTTTAAAAAGTATAGGAAAATGGCTCCTTTAACGAACTGCCAAAGTTATGTTGGAACTGAATGAGAGTGACTGGATTTCACGGTACATATGTGTAAGTGTTTACAAAAGAATACATTTGTGTTGATATCATGGGTCTCCCTGTCTAAGAACATATTGTTGTTCATAGGATAAAATGATTCTCATTTGTCCCACCTCATAGTTCTCAACCTCTCCGTCATCCACATCCAGCTCTAGACTGATAGTGGGGGCCACATTTGGGGGCACAGGAAGCATGGACCTGTGATAGGCGGTTAAGGACAAGGAGCATAAGTTTACTAGACTGTATGTTACCTCTATGGGGCAAACATAGATCTAGAGAAAATCATCTGTATAGTTCCAACATAAACCTGAGGAGTTGAAGAACACTTACAGGAAGTAAGGCAGGAGGCTGGGGTGATAGGGTGATGGGGTAACAGCCTGCTGAGAGCGGTAACGCCGGCTTGTAAATCGGCGAGGCATAAAGTGGGGATAGGGCTGTGAAAGGTGGAGACAGAGAGACAGAGATTCCAAAATATTCAAATATTATTAAATTCCAAATGAATATGTAATAATTTTTTAAAAATTTAAAATGTAAAAAAAAAAAAAAAATTAACAAATGTACTCACCACTGTAAAGAGCTCCTGTGACAGGGGGTCATGGTGAGAGAGGAACTGGAGTGGTGTGGAGGGTGGCAAGGTGGAGGGAGGCTGGTGGTGGTGATGATGATGGTGATGATGGTGCGCGTAGCCAAAGCCTCCACCCACTGACAGCTGCTCTCCCAGAAGCTCAACCTCATTTTCAATTGTCTGTAATGGCTGGAAAGACACGCTATGTTATTCATCATGACAAATGCAAAACAGGAGTCACTGTGGGACAAGAACTGGGTCTAGGATGTCTGCTGCTGTTTTATTTTGGAGGGCATTAGTACAAAATCAGGACAGCAGATTTTAATGTATTATAAATAGATACCAGCTAAAGTAAAAAAAAAAAATAAATAATTCACGTACCGATCGAGGCTGTTGTGTCTGGAAAGGCAGGAACTGTCCCGGTGTGGGGAGGTGAGATGGGTGGTGAGAAAGGTGAGGTGGAGGAGGAAGCAGGAACTGAGGGTCACTGGACAGCAGTGAGGGGAAGGCATAGGGCACTGGCAAATGTTGCACTGAACATGCCTGTAGCATCTGGAAAAGTGTGAATAAGAAAAGAAACAGAGGAAAAACAGAAAACAGAAATGTTTTAAAATCACGTTTTCTCATCATGATGACTGAATTGTACCAGGTCTTGCCACAAGGTGGCAGTCAAGACCTGAAAGACCAACAAGCCCCTCCAAGCAGGAAAATGTTCTGCCTTCATTGCAACTTTTTACCCACTCTCCCTCAAACACTTTCCTTTTTCTTTGGTTGCACGGTAGGAGAGACTGTACAACACAAAGTGTACTTTTTATTAACAAGCAACCCACAAACTCCTAGAAACTGCTCAAAGCCAGTTCTTCTCACCGGGTGGTAGTGTTGTCCAGTGCTGAAGACCACACTGCAGGCAGGGACCTGTTGTTGTGAGGAACAGGTAGGGGGAAGGTGCTGACCACTACATAATGGTGCTGCGAGACCATGAGGAGGGACTGGGGTCACTGTGTAGGAGACTGGTACACTGCCCTGCTGCAGCTGAGGAGAAATCACACCACAGGTGATACATGGTCCCACATAAGAAACAAACAAAATAAGTGCTGGCGAACTGATACAAACACTAAAAAATAGATGCAGACTAACCTGTTCGTGCAAGTCCATGACCATGGCTCCTTGCTGCTGCTGTGCTGCATGATGCTGTTGCTGATGATGGAGGTGATGATGGTGGTGAGCAGCTGGATGCAGTAGCCGTGGCGACAAGGTGGGGGGATGGAAAGCTCGGGGCTCCTCTGACCCTGCCCCACCACCCCCAGCTGTTGGGGGCTGACCGTAGGTGCTGGGCGTATGTGTTGGATATGTTTGGTGTGTGGAGGGATGGGGGTTGTGGTGGTAGTTTTCATCCTGCAGCTCCGATGTAGATATGCGAGGTGCGGGGCCTTGGGTGGAGGGGTAGTGATGGGGAGGTATGTGACGGTTGGGTCTGGAGAGACGGCCACGCTGACGCCTTGCTGGTGGACTAGAGGTGGGAAAAAAGGGACGGTTTTAAATTTGGGACTTTCAGTTGGATTCTCACATTGGAATTAAGATGTAAAGATCAAGAGACCAGTTTACCTGCGCCTGTGCCGAGCAGGAGTGAGGCATCTCTCCTGGTGGTAGTGTGTGTGGGGATGAGTTTGTCTCCGACTTGGGGGTCCTGACTCCCAGGGACGGATGGGGGGAGATGGGGTGGATGGTGGAGGGGCGGATGAGGTTAGTTGTTCCAAGACAGATTGACTGGACAGCCTCTGGCGCTTTGGACTGGGGCTTTCCTCACTCTGCAGAGGGAGGGTGGAAACGGAGGAGAAAAGAGAGGATAGAAGAGGAGGGTGGGAGAGGAGATGGGTATTGTGCTTAGTGACCCATAGCACTCAAATCAAATAAATCAATTTCACCATGCTTGACATTCCCCCTGGCCTTCAATCCATACCCCTGCGTAGACACTAAGTTCCTTTGTGACTCACAGCATTTCCTGTATGATCCTGACTGAGCGTATGCTTATATGAATTTGTTGATATGTGTGTTTGTGAAAGACAGCACATTACACCACCAGCGCTCTTAGGCCTCAAGGGTTCAAAGTCACTTCCTTTTGGAGTGAGGAAATACAAACCCAGAACAAGCTCTTACAAGCCCATGTGCGAGTCATATGTACACACCCTCAACTGGATAGCCAGAAATTTGAGTCCAAAAATTTTGTGATACACAAAAAGCCGTGACACACAAAAAGCCGTGACACAACTGGATATATAGTCACCCAGATTTAGACTGACTAAAGTGTTCTAATTTTTTCTCCCTACCAATTCATCTGTGAGTCACTTCACTTAAGAGTCAAGCAGCTCCTCTCAGACTTGGTACTTGGTGAGGCAAGAACACACACACACAAACACGCTCATGTGTCAATTCTTAGTCATTCTCCCTTGAGCGTACCGTAACTGTGCTCTGAAGAACGCACAGGTTCCTTAAGAGACACCACACACAAGCATACACGTTTCCCCATAGTTACAATCTCAACATCCCCCCCCCCTCTACTTACTTAATCCCTACTTCCACCTCCCCTCTTTGTGGGAGAGACATGTTGTTGAAGTGTGATAAAAATGACTCAGCGGCTGTGACTTTTAACACATACACATACAGAGACACACACAGCTCAGCAACCTTGAGAGCAGTGTGATAGCTAACAGGAAACAGCTGGAGAGCAGGCTGCAGAGACACACACAGTTATGGAAATGCCTGCAGACATGCGCAAATTCACATTCACACATGGGCAGCTGCCACTGTTTGAGTTCCTCAGCCTATAAAGAACAATACCTTCTGAAGCTCTTCAGAGGCAAACTCTGCTGGTTCAACAACCCTGAACAAAATGTATTCTGATTGTAGGGCCAAACACACTGTGCCCTAAGGGCTCTATCGCCACTTGTAGCACTAGATGTGACCTGAACTTGAGCAGTTTATGGGAAAGAAAAAAAAAACTGACTTCATTTAGTCTGGACTAGAGTGGACTACATGATAGGAGGGGGCTGGAAAGGAGGAAAGGCACTGGAGTAATAAGAGAAGTGGAGATATAGTAAGTGTGTAAGACAAGCAGACATGAAAGAGGGGTAAAGCTCGGTGGAGCCTTGGGGTGCACCAGATCCTTAATGACAGAACAAATTTGGGTCCTAGTGAGGGCTACACACCACAATTTTTAGTGAGTCTATCTGTGTTTCTAAAAGCCATGTATACTACCATGCCTGATCATTTGAGTCCAGGATGATGTCCAAGGCTCTCGTGACCCCCTCAAAGCATATTATATCTGAACACATCCTTCCCTGCCTTATCCATTGCTGAAAATACAGTTTTCTTCTTAATTTTTTTTTTTGCAAGTGATATCTGATTGTCTAAGATAGGCAGCATTTGAAATACGGTGGGAAAAGAGTTGATAAGATTCATTTAGATGGCTCCTGATTTATTCTTTATTCCTATTAGTCAAAATCTTTACCCACTTTTCTATTCCTCAGGTTGTTACTGACTTAATTATTACTTTTAGAAAGTGAGCTCTCTTCAAAATATGAACATGGTTACTTAAAATCTGTCTAGACAAAAATTTGTAGACATACTGTTCTTGTGAATTTCAAATAAACTAACCCCAGCTATCACAGGGAAAGAAGCCTCAATGGTAGGAGTAGACTACATGTAGGATGGGCCCTCTTTTTTTAAAGTATTATGGTTAGGGTGGTATTGATGCTAAGAGACAAAGTAAGAGCTCTTTACTGCTATGTAACTATCATCAGAGACAAAAGTGCTTTGTCTGATTCAACTCTGTAATGTTTCAAACACATTGAGGTCTTCTTGCTTTTCAGACGCCCCTAACATATGAAGACACATTAACATTTCTTTTTGTTAAATGAAACAAAAAATTCATACTGTCAAGTTCATCAAGTCACATACAAAAACATAGTGTGTACAAGTAAGACTTGAACACATGATGACAAAAAAGAAAGAAACAGAGGCGGTTTAGGGCCTATTTAATCGAAAGTGATATGGAGGACACACGTTATCTATGCTCATTTTTACCCACCCCCATCCCTAAACCTCTCTATTTGTCCTAACAACGACCCCCTCTCTTCCGATCAGACACCCGACAACCTCTCTACAAGCCTAGCCCCAACACCAAAACCCTAGGGACATCGACTGTGCCCATTTTCATATCTAAGCCAGCTTCCTCCATCCCTATCCTGACATATTCCCTTCTTCACCCTCAACACACACACACACACACACACACACACACACACACACACACACACACAACACACACACACACACACACACACACACATACATACATACACACACTCCTCCCCACCCTCCTCAACAACCTCCTCCCACCCCAACCCCCCTTTCCTTCCATCAGATAAGCTGAATCCCCTACAGTCCCCTCTTCCTCTTACTCCCTCTCCCTTTTTTCCTCTGACTGTCTGCCTGTCCTGGCCGAGACCCCAGCCTGAAATCTGAGGAGACAAGACAAGAAGTTTTTAGATAGGACATATAAACACACCAAACACACACATAAACACACATACAGTCTATCTTAACACATGCAGACTATTGCCTATTACTATGAAAGTTTGATGGGGCTGTCTGCCCGCGTTAGTGGGAAGGGAGCAGCGTCAGACAAAGGAGTGTGTATTTGTGTGTCCTCAAGCGAATATGCCATAATGTGGCCTTATGTTTTAATAGAGGGCTTGTTGTGAACATACACACGTCTGGTTCAAACGTGTTTCTACTAGAGCCAGAATGTATCGAAAGAAAAAAAAAAAGCTGACTTTCAGGAGCTCGAAAGGCACACAAACAGATACTCCCAATAACTCCCAGCATGGCCCAGAAACACTGCAAACTGCTCCACGGCTGACATTACAGCACGTTCTGCAGTGCTTTCTGTGTAGAGACCAACCACACACACAATCACACATACACACGCACACGCATGAACATCCTCCCATCCCCTTTCACTCTGTCCACATTCACTGAGTGCACAAACCAGGCTGAACAGACATCCTGAAGCATGAGTGCAGACACACCCTACCACGTTCCATTTCACAATGTCCACATTTGGGATATGCATGCATCTACTTGCACACACACAGTAACACAGTAACTGTGGCCAGCAGCTGCTGTGGCTTCACTGTTGTTGCTGAGAACCAAATAAAGAGGAGCCCACAGAGTGCATGCTAAAACACCTAAGAAATACAACTGAGCCCAGATTTCTCTTTTCCAGCATTTATGCTCTAGAAATTGTACATAAATGTGCACACTGAGCAAATATGTTCATTTGCTTTTACAGATTCATTAATATTTGCATGCTTCCACTAACACTCAAACATATCTCCCTCCCCCACTTATTTTCTTTCCATCAACAAGATTTCAAAGCCCATTTTGTTTCCTATGCCACTGTTTCTCCCTTCCTTCCCCTCCCTCCCTCGCTCCTTCCCCTCCTTTCCCCTTCTCTCCCTCCAACCAAGTCCCACAGCTGGAGGTGAAGTCATTAGCAATACCCCCTCCCTGTTTTTGGCCTTGCCTCCTTCCCTCCCTTCCCTTTCTCCCTCCAAGCTTTCTGGAACACCTTCCTCAGCATCCTGCCTCCCCTCATCTCCTTCACCGTTTTCATTTCATCTGCCTGCTTTAACAGAAGCCTGCTTGTGATGATAACTACAATTACTTTACTTACTAGTTAACTTTTGAATTATGTCTATATGATCAACATGTGTATGCTTTTATGATATGGCCATCACTGACATGGCACTATTAGTGCAATTATCAATAATAATATGGTGAAAATATACAATATACTATTTTCCCCCTATGATTTTAAGCTTACATTTTCTACTAAAACATAGGCCCCTCAATAGAAAGGAAAAAAAACTTAATGTATTTATGAGGGGTGCATGTAAGGATGTAATCAGCTGTTAAACAAGTTTCCACAACTGGCCATCAGCTGATTATTTAAAAGCATGACCAGCTCCTACAGTCTCCTTTCAATCAAATTTAAAGAAAGAAAAACTAAAACATGGTGCAATGGGATCACAACTTAATAAACATGCTTCAACAACAAAGAAAGACGCTTTACATTTCTCCATCCATGGGGGGCATACTTGCCACAGGCTTATGGTGCTACAGGCTAAAATCTGAAATTGTATAATTCATAAACACACTTCATTATTTGAAAAACACAAAACACAGTTGCTATTAGCAAACTGTGCTGTGTTTGTGTTTCTCAAGGAGGTACTTCTGTTAAAAAAAATGTCCATACAACAAACTGCCTGAGAGCACTAGATAGAGAGAACATCAAGCATTTCTCAAGAGCTAAAGCTTCTGTCCCAGAAAAAGTGATGGGTGAAAAAAAAGCTGTCATTTTATGGATAACTTATGGATAATCAGTTAGAAAAAAGTTTGTTTTTTTTCAAAAACTTTAAGTTTGCCTTAGAAAAAATATTTTAATAAACAAAATTTTGAACAGGTGAACATAATTTGTGAATCAGAACAACTTAAAATACTCAGTAATAATATGATTATATTTGTATACCTCAAGTGCAAATTATTGGTTGAAATTATATAAAAAAATAATTAAAAATCAAAAACAACAATAGGTCAAAGTCATGGGTTACTAGAGTCCATGACCATGGTAGCTCATATTTACTGGCTACAATACAGCCTCCTCTTCTCTTAAGAAAATTCCAGAGTTCACTGGGGAGGAATGAAATTCATACATTGCACACTGTATGTACTGTATGGCCTTTGCACACACTATTGGGACCTTTTCTGGTTCCGTGTGTGCATCAACTGAGGGAAGATATTTACTCAGACTCACTCACAACGCAGTGTGATCTCAAAGAGGACCCACCATATTTTGCAACATGAAAACATGCCTATATTTCTTATATTAGTGTGGACAGTGGGGGGCTTACCTTATCACTCTCCTCTCCATACGTATGGTCTGGGTGGCAGTGGTAAGATCCACCAGAGGCTCCTACACAGAGGGGGAAAGATAAGAACAGGTTACAGGTGAGACCAGACCTGCTTATTACATGCAATTCAGATTCTTATGAAATTTTATTCTTTCTCAGGAATGTCACATATTCCAAATTTCACAGCTTTATGCATCTAATTTTTACACATGAATTACAAGATTTTTTTGGAGGCTAGTTGTACATTCAATAATATTACAAACTGTAATTAAACTGAAATACTGTGTGAAAATATGGGCATTTTCATACAGTCTCATTTATTGCCACTGAAAAACCACTGCTGACAATTAGTCAACAATTTAATGAAATTTATGAGTTTTTCTTTACAGGAATCAATTTGGACCACCAGCTAATGTGTTTCTAATATAAACACAGAGATCTTCAGTCGGTGTGAGCATGTCAGTTTTTGATGGCTACAGCGGTTTAAAAAATGCTGATAAATTAAATTTTGTCTTAAGTATATTATCAACAAAATATTTGTCCTATTTTTCTAAACTTTTCTATATTTACAGATGAGCATAGTCACTTGTACTGATCCTTACACTTGACACTCCTCCTGCTCTGTGCAAGTATATTAATTATTACAGTCTTGTTTATTATTTACAACACAATTTACACAACATGTTTTGTTGAAATGGTTAGCACCATTATAACCAGGCACTGTGAGGAGTCGCCTGTTCATCTACATAGAGTACATTTAATCCTTTGATGTTATTGTTCTAATACAACTTGGATTTAATACACAACAGCAGAAAACAATGACAACATGTTTGTGAGAAGGGTTGCTGACCATGTGTACAGCACAAAAGTGACTGAAACCCATATGGTATACTCTGTCTCAGATCAGAGGCAGTAGATGTAGGCACACACACACACACACACATACAAAATAAACACAGTAATCCTGGATTAGAGAAGCTTTCTGATGATACCGCCGCTTGCATCACTGCTAAGACTTTTACTCTTTTGTTTTTCCACAATCCTTTCATCTTTTTATTGTCTTTTCTATTTATTCTGGCTTTTGTTTTTCCCCTTGTCATGGGCACGTCTTTAACTAGGGACGTCCTCACCACAGATGGTGGCAGTGGTATACGCTCCAAGGGTAAGCGCTCCCAAGGGCACTCCAGACAAGGCTACCTTAGCAATAGAGATGAAGAAAGCTAAAATAGAAGGGAATAGATGCAAAACAGCCTTTTAAAAGGAGCATTTTTCACCTCTTGGCTGTTTGTTTGTGAGATTTTAACCTGCTCACTGCCTTCCTCTTTGAAAAAAAGGTATGAGTGACAACAAAGAAGAGAAAGGGAAGAGAAAAAGAAAGAAGAGGGAGGCAGAGTGAGGTTTTCACAACTGAATTCCTCCTGCTTTAAAAAAGCCTTTCCTCTCATATTCCAATTCCTAGAGCAGGCAAAATAAATGGATTGAAAAGGTTGTGGCAAGTAAAGCTTGTATTACTGTAGTGAAAACCAGCTAACAGGCTATTTTCATCAAGATGATTTAGGCCAGAGTACTGGTGAATCATTCATGGGACTTGCCGGCAGCATAGCACTTTTCTGTACGACACTCATTCACTGATCACAATAGGCAAAAATCCAGCTCCCTCCCTGAATGTGGTCTCACTAGCACATTGTCAGAGTCCAGTAAATTGAGTCAGAGACGAGTCATTCAGATGGAGTCACTCTATAGAGCACAACACATAGGCTACAGAACAGGTTTAAAATGCCTGGATGACATCGTGTCCACTGTTGGACTACTACAGACTGCAAACAGCACAGTCCATACGATCTAGTTTCTACACTTAGGGCCTCAAGGAAAGTTGAATAGTAGGATTGCAATATGAATTTTAATGTATGCGGACATGGTAAATTCCTCTCCTACTCCATCTAGAACATTTTAGAGGATGCTAATATGGAGGATTTAATTAAAATGTTTAAATGTGAACTATAGTAATATGGAAGATTTTCTCATGAATAACTTTATTTTCCAGATCAGGGATTCTGCACAGCATGGGGTCTTCTTCAGTCACCTCCCCCCTGCTGAGACAGGGTCAGTGTTGAGATTTATATGTATTTTTATTGTTTGTGAGTTTGTGTAGTCCTGAGTTGAGCAAACAGAAGAAAAGTGAGAGCTGGGCCTTGAGGCAGCAGCACAGCTCAAGAGGCAGAACAGACACAGTGCATCAGAGCAGTGAGGATTGAAGACAAGAACCAGAGTCGGACTGCCTGCATGAACACGACTGGACTAGTAGCTCAGTGGAGAGAATGCATTCACATTCACACACTCAGAGAAGGATGCTGAGATTTAAGAACATGTATAATATACATAAACAGTAGGCAGAATCGATGTCAGTATTGTAAATGTTGGTAAAAAACTGTAAAAAGAATTCGAGAAAAGAGGACGGGTGGAGGGGAAAATTCTGACCCAATAAGTTAAAGGAAATGCTAATAATCATCAACTGTGTATAAATGAAATTTAAAAAAGGAAATTTATGTAAATTTCATTTTTATGTAAATGTATGGAAATTTAGGTAAAGAAGAAGTACATCTAAATGGACATTTATCACCTTAAACTTTAATCACTGTTTATATTACTAATCAGAGATGTTTATCCTACCAGCGCAAGTATCTTGAACCAATATACCCGACTATGTAGGTCTTGAGAGAAACAGGGTTCAATTTATTGAAATTGGATTTGCATGTTGAAAATGTATCAATTTCCTAAAAATGATGGAGAAGAAAACAAGCTCAGAAGGGGTGTAGATCTTATAAGCACACTACTTTGACCACAACAGACAACTGTGAACTGAATTTGAACAGAAAGTAGTTATAGGTAATGAGAGATGAGATGCTGGTTTTGACAATCACAGTAACAAAAAACAATACTGCTGCTGGCAGGAACATGTTGAATACATGCAACCATAAACGATCACTGCTTGAATGATGAAGGTCAACAGACTGCATCATGATGGAGATAATTAACAACTAATCATTAATTATTAATTTTTGTGGGGCTTTCACAACATGGAATAATATGATTTAAAGTTCAATAGTCACGACATTAAGATGAAATAACAAATGTTATGATTGGCATAAATAATGTCAGTGCACACAGTTTGGGTTAATAAATGTGTGCAAGAAAAAAGCTGGAATGATTCAAATGTAGAGAAGGGTCAGTGTGGAGAAAAGATTTAGCAATCAACACAATTTTGAGTAACAGTATGAAGAATAGACAGAGTTTGCAAACCACACAAAACCATCCCTACTTTCACACCCAACCACGCCTTCCCAGTGACTGCAAACTGTTGACTTCAGCTGTTTGTTCTGGAAAGAAAAAAAATGAACACAGAAGTCCATGATCCCTGTTTACACATCTAAAGCATGCAGCAGCCTGTAGGAGTAAAGAGGATGTCTTGAAAAGAGAGTGAAAAACGAGAGTGTTGCAACAGTGATGGGAGATGAGGATGAAGAAGAGGTTTGAAGGAGAGAAATATCAGGGACAAGAAGAGGGCAAAGTGGAGGTACAGGAGAAGAGGACAAGGCTGGAAACGTACATGAAAGGGTGAGAGCACTGAGGGGGAAAAGGGAGACGGGAAAAAAGATAGAGTGGTGGAAAAAACATAGGGAAGACAACTGGGGGAGAGAGCAGTGGAGGGTGAGAGAGCAGGCAGAAAGAGAGAGAGGGAGAGAGAGAAGGGTGGGGGTTGTGGCTTCCCCTCTTGACTGCTATTGATTTTCTGTAAGCCTCAGAGTGCATCAGCTATTTCTATCCATTTCCTCCACCTCTCCCTCCCTTTCTCATCCCCCTGCACTCAGCTCAGACACCCTCCTCACACATCCTCCTCCTCCTCACATTCTCCATCAGCTCACCACCATCCCTCCCTGCCACTGATCTATTTCCCTATCTGTCGGCCTGTCTCTCTCCCATATATTCCCGCTGCTTTATCTCACAGCATCCACGTTTCTTCGCTTTCCCTATCACACCATCTTTGTCCATGATCTCCATCACCCTCTCTCCTGCAGTCTTTCTCCATTAAAACTACCTCTTCCCCTCTTGAGTCAAAACAGAAAAACATAGAAGAAAGTGGATAAATAGAAAAGCTGGTTGGACAGATAAGATGATAGATAAGTGACAATCTTACTTAATAATCACCAGCTCAACAGTAACAAATGGGAATATGGACAGAAACCCTGCTGACTTGTACCAATTCACATAACAAATACAGAAAGTAAAGGTAATTTCAGTCAATCATATATGTAACGTGAACACACACAAATATGCCCACACCTCTCATATCACCCCGCCTCCTGAACACGTCAAAGCACACTCACACCCTAGCGCAAAGCAGAGTCGAGTAACAAGCGGGCATACAGGCTTAAAATAGGCGGGAAGGTAAGGCCTGGCCAGCCATTACCTGCCTAACTTTGCTTCACATGGGCATGATGGAAAGTGTGTGTGTGTGTGTGTGTGTGTGTGTGTGTGTGTGTGTGTGTGTGTGTGTGTGTGTGTGTGTGTGTGTGTGTGTGTGTGTGTGTGTATATGTATCTGTATGTATGTGTGTATGTGATTTTGTGTGTGTATGCCTATAGAAATGGGAATGATTCTACCT
Source organism: Istiophorus platypterus (assembly GCA_016859345.1). Lineage (NCBI taxonomy): Eukaryota > Metazoa > Chordata > Actinopteri > Istiophoriformes > Istiophoridae > Istiophorus > Istiophorus platypterus. The sequence goes on along the minus strand of CM029114.1, from coordinate 23,153,105 downwards.
CTTTCCCACTTCATTGTCCTCTTCCATCTATTTATTGTTCTCTTCCTCCTCATTATCTTTCTCATTATCTTCTTTTCTGTTCTGTTACTGGTGCAGTCCTTGAGGTTGCTCCTCCATCCTGCACTTTTTCTCAAGTCTGAAAACTGCTTATACACCCCCCACCAGTCAGTGAACATTTGCAGGAGTTTGCATTCAATATACTTGAATGTGAAGTTATTGTTTGTATAGGCAGCAGTACTAAAAAAGAAAGTGTATAAAATTAAATAAATCAGAAAATAAATGCAGTACTACTGCATATCCTTGCTTGACCAACCAGTCACCACTGGCTTGACACACAGTACTACAGATGCATATGATATGGAACTGAGATTTTGGAGATGTGCTTGTCATCTAATTCACAAGCCTGTGTGAGCTATAGCTTCCGAGAACCTCCTCCTGTTCATCCCCAACCAAAGACATTTATATTTCTTCTGCTGAAACATGCTTTGAGTTTTGGCTTTAGTCCTTTTACAGTATCAAAACACGACCTGGCAGCAGCTTGGCATCTTTTATTAATATGTTAAGGGCCAACAGTGGTTTTCAAGTTAATGTCATTAGTAACATCTAATCTAATCTGATACAAATCACTGGCTCATTTGTTTATTTTCTCAGACCTTAAAAGAAATAAAAAAGGTCCCACCTACAAGACCCTGCAAAAAGACATTTGTTTGGCTCAGAGGCATGTTTCTATCAAAGGGTCGAAACTCCAAAAACATGCCTGAAGGGAATATTTAATATATTCCTGCAGTCTCTTTAAAGGCCCCTTGTGCGTAGGATTGAAATTCTAATTGCTAATTCTAACCTGCTAGCTGACTCTTTGGACATATCAAACAGTAATACATAGAAAAAAGTAATTGTTCAAAAAGCTAGTTTTAATTTTGAAAAGAAGTTGAAGTAGTTTACGTATGCGTATGTTTCACCCAGCAAGTAAACGAGAGGTGTGCATGTTCACACTCAGACAGCATGTACATGAACACACACGCACCCACACTACAGGCAGCTATCCACTCTTTCACAGTCCTCATTCTCACTCCCTCTCCTGTCCTGCATTGAGCTCCCTCTCCTCCTTCTCCCAAAATGAAAGACAGAAATCAGCTGAGGCTTCTTTTAAACAGAGATCCCGCAATACTGTCGCTAAGAAGACCTCTCATAATGCTTGCTCTGCTTGTTTACACTGAACCAAACAAAGCCAAGTATAATGCAGTGTGATCTTAGATAGCATGCTGGCGTTGCAAAATCAGATGTGTGACGTTTAATACAGCAGTATCACCATCCGTCCTACCATGCCAGCTCTCCCTTTTACATAGGCATCAACTTGGCTCTGTGACTGCCTCTGCTGCTGACTTAAATGTATTTTTTAGGTGTTGTGTAATTCCAGCTAATTAGGTGACCACAGACAATCCAACATACAGTTGTATGATGCTAATAAAGAAAAGTACTTGTCACTTTATTAAGACAAAGGAAAAATTAGAGTGATGATACGTAAGCACGTAAACACACAGTTAGTATGGCTTTTGTATAATAATAGGTGTCAAAGAATCTTCCAGACAGACATAGCATATTTAGCCATATGGTGGTGAAATGAGGACTGCCTGGAAAACACTCAGCATACGTGTGGGCACAGAGAAGTGGATTATACTGCAAGAGATGTTTGAGAAACAACAAAACTGTAAAACTACTCAAACCAAACTTAGTTACGAGCTCAGCAAACATCTACACAGACTTGCAATGGTGTACCCAGTACATGCATATGTACAGTGTCAACTCAATTTGCATAACAGTTACAAGGAAGGTAGAAAGAGGATAACAAGGGGTGGAAATAGGGAAGGGCAAAGAAAGGAGTCGTGTTGAAATACCGAGCAAAAGCAGAAGATGCCAACAAACTGTTGAGACATAGAATTGCTACAAAAGGAACTAGAGATAGAGATAAAGATAAAACACTGAGAATAAGAAAGGCGTAGAATTGTTGAAACCAACAATTCTACGCCTTCCTTATTCTCAGTATAGCTGATTAGAACAGACTCATCTTTACTGTACCTCTTTAGTATATTTCTATACTAACAAAATAGGGTTCAACATAATAATATGAAGGTAATATGAAGTTCCCAGTCCAGTCAGTGAGAGACAAAGCTACAAAACACACATCCAGCTGCCTGAAGACTAATTCCCCCTGAGTTACATCCAGTTGAATGTGGAACCATGAGTTTGCACCAATGACACAACCAAGCCACATCCAGTGGACATGCCCAGTTATATCAACAGAGCTAGGAGGCCAACATTCAAACAGCAGGAGCAAACAACCTCTCCCCCCTTCCTTCTCATTAAATCACTCAACATTCATTCATGTTTTTCTCACACATACCTTTACCTCCACTAACTTACTGCTTCTGGTCTCAGCTTCAACCATCTCTACGGTCACCACCCAGGGCCTCCATCTGCTCCCAGGTCATGGTTTTCATCTTTCCCTTTCCAGTGACAGTATCCATGCCTCCCAGGCTGCTATCTGTGAGGCATGCTTCCTCTCCGCCCTTTGCTTAGAATAATACACATGACGATGTGTCTCCTCCAAAGTCGGCCCTATTTCATGCAACTTGTTCACATACTCATTTGCCGATTTCTCCTGTGCTTCAGTCTAATCATCTTCCCCATCCTATCCTCATCCTCTGTCTGTGTCTGACTTTCCTGAAACTAATGCACTGAGATTCCTCCCTACATCAACTCCTATAACTGCCTAATCCAATCTGGGGCTTCTTTTGAAATTAACTCTTCTATTCCTCCTCTTTCCAGTCCAGTTTTTGCACTCTCACTTACCTTATTCTTCTATTCTCTCTAAATTGATCATACTTGAGGCTTTTTAGTAACCTATGGCATTCTTGCTCCTTTTCCCTTTTAGAGGAACAGCCTTTTTCAAACCAGATCAGAGCCCTTGGATTTGGGGCTAATTTTAGGTCACTCTCCTCTACCCCCCAGGTTCTTCTCTGGCTGACCAAAGTGACTGCTTTGTTGTTTACTAGGATTGACCAAGTAGCAGTGAACCCCTGCTACTTGGTCAATCCAAGTGAAAGAGTTTCTCTTTAAACTGGAGGGGGTTGCCTGGGTGACAAGACAAAGGAATGTAAGAAAACAGGAAAAAAAACAGGGTGCATGTTTCCACTTCTGTTGGAGACAGAAGGATGGAGAGGATAGGAGTGGACTGGATGAGAAAAGGTAGAGTGGCAAGAGCGTCTGCCCTCTGCTGCTTTGGGCAATCCATTTAAAACGAACCCTCCATTAGACAAATGTGAGTGAGGAGACCAGAGAAAATGGACCATAGGGGTACAGAAAGGGTTGACTGATCCAAAGGGAAGGGAGAAGTGAATGTGGCTATAAGAGGACAAACAGTGACAGAGTTGGGTCAGAATCAGCATAGGATATCAACTATGGTACAGAGGATGTTTTTATCCACTTGGACCAATTTGGCACCAGTTTTAAGTATTTTAGTGGGCAATTTTGTTTAAGTACTTCAACATTTCCTGTGCTTCTCTTTTGCACCTCCAGCCTCAGCTTTGTGGGCATGAGCTCGCGGGAGTTGTTTAACCTCATAACCCATATTAATTTTCCAACATGGTAGGTAAAGTGATGTGAGTGAGTAGTGCATGAGAAAGAATTTTGAAAAAAGACAGAAAAAGTGTCAGTGCTACAAACAGAATGAAACAGGCATGAAGGAGCAAAGCACAAAGAGGGAAAAGGGGCCAAATACGTTAGAATAGACTACAAGGAGACGGAGGAAGGGACTGAAGTGCATGGGATATCATTAGCTTTCATGCCCAAAGCAGGTGACTAGCATAGAAAGAATGGACTAAGTATCTCTCCCTCTCTCTCACTCTCTACTAACAAGCAGGACCCATTCTGGGAGCGGAAAGAGGGTATAATAAAAGGTGTGTAGTGTGGGGAAAGGTCCAGCTAGCCAGCTGTTTCACTTGTGTTAGAGAATATTTATCTACGAATTAGCCTTAAGGCTTCTTTTGGCTAAGTTAAATATATAAATACAACTAAAAAGTAAAGCAACTACATTATTTCTTCATCTTGAAAATAAGGCTATGGCTTTGCTTTATTACTGCTTTGCAACTTTACAGCTACTAAATGAAACATAAACTTTTTTATGTTCTTGCATATTTGCTACAGCCAGATTGCATCCTTACACACTTACACATACAAATACTGTATTCTAAACTTTGTATTCTTTCTGAATTACTGGTCGTTTGAGTGCTGTGCATCTCAGGTCTGATTGGAATTGGTCCAGATAATGAGTGTCTACAGAATCTCTAGCCAGTGCCTCCCCCTCTAGATCGAAATCCATTTGGATGGAAATACAATACAGTCATTCTATCCATTGATTTGTGCTATCCTACATGTCATAGCCAAGCTTCTATGACAAAGTATGGGTCGTAGGTCACAGCAGACAGCTAATCTCTGACAATAGCTAGTCCAGCTTGTGTGATGATGCAGTGTGACTTGGGAAACTTATCTGTATTTTTATATATATTTTAATCCTTTGTGTTATAAAGACAAAAAAGAAAGAACCTAGACAAACGATGGGCCTGATTTCACTGTATCCCAGCAAGCCTACGCAAAGCTAAACATATACCAGACACATCACTAGACAGTTTATAGGCTGGGAGTCCAGAAGGGGCCTTTGTTTGTTTATGTGTATTCAGCAAAAAAAAAATTTTTAACTTTCAGTCTCCCAGACAGGTAATTGCTGTCTCCAAACATGGTTGCTATGTCTTTCATGTACACATATATGCAGGCACCCTTTAAAATGTGTAGATTTTTATTTTATTCAAATAAAAACAGAAATTGACCTTTAATGGTGTATGGATGGAATCTGGATGGGTAGAATATTGTGCACTGCTTTTATATTCAAATTAGCTTCTTTAGACTATCTAGTTGAATACTGTTCCCAAAAGAAAAAAAAAAGTCTGCCCAGTTACTACACCTGTAGTGACTAAGCTAGCCCTGGGACTGATTGAGTGCATTCCAGGGTTAGCTTGTCTGTCACGAGTTGCTCAATAAGAGGGATAACTGGATTGTTAGTCTCCTGAGCTCATGATAACTTATTCCTACATGTAGAATCAGTATGAGTAGTCAGTCTGCTTTTGGAAGAAGAAACCATTCACCGGAAGGTTTTGAATAGGCAACAATAAGAATTCCTCCATACATTGTCCATATTTTTTTCCATACTTCAAATCTATATTTACTTTAAAAATTTGTGCAAAGGGAATGATAAGCACAAACATTAAATTGAGGGTTTTTTTTTAGCATTTCAGGTTGTTTTGTTGCAGAAATACTGCTCAGAAAATATTCCCATAAGCACCACAGGCGACAGTTACCCACCAAGCATTTCTCTAACCTGAGAAGCCTGTTAGGTGTGCTGAAAGAAAAGCTTTCCCATAGCCTTGCTGAATGTGAAACTCTAGCTGTGCTGCTCCTATGTTTTGTGGTTCACTGCACTGCATTCGCTGTGTGAGAGTGCCCTCACATGTATTCTAAACCCAGCACCAGTCCATGCACACTCTCGCTAAGTTTTGCTTTGCAGTGAGGCACAAATATCAAAGCATGGTTTACCCAGGTGGTTGCTAGTGGACACCCCTCTACCTGAAACAGAATATGGCCATACATCCCCAAGGAGACTGCATTTCTGTTATTACAGAGGCCATGACCAACCTTTTCCATGTAACATGACACATCCTATTTTGTCATTTAGCAGATTCTCTTGTCTAAAGCACTACATCAAGTAAGGTTTGACAATACTATGATTTGAATATATATATGCATTTCCGATCCACAAAGCCAAACCTCTGGGTAATCTATCCATTATATTTACTACGAGTACCTGTGAGCCTTTGAAGAACAATAGACAAAGATCAGCCTGCACACAGCGTAAAGCTTGTTACCTAGCTACATCAATATTTGTGGAGTTGACTAAAAGTAGACATGCGATAGAGCCTTAAGAAAGACAGTCTGGGTAACTAACTATGCACAGCGGTTCAATAAGCTTGAGGCTACCACAGTCCACGCCAAAGACTGCTGTTGTTCATTTACCTACTGTATGTGCTAACTGTGCTCCACATCCACCCTGAACCCCATGGCAAGCACATAAAATACCCCTTTAATTAGAATAAAGCGAATGTGTTCAAACATGCACACTTTTGTCATGCCAACCCCAGTGCAGCCCCCCTCCTCGCTCAGTTTGCCTCTCCCCGTGGTATCGGGCAGCGTGACTTCTATCACTACTTCTTGGTGCTTATGTGAAGGGAAAAAGTCGAATAAAAACGTTTGATTTATCCGTCTCTTTTGGTCGATGTCACACCACCGCTTCCACATTCGGTGACATTTACAGTAAGGGATATTTACCTGCCGCCGGGATGCGGTGCGCTCCGGGAACCGAAGAAAGCCTCTGAATGCCGGGGGAGGCGTTACTTCCCGGGGCACGCTGCTGGTTCTCCGAGTGGTTGGCGTGAGCTCCAAGTGGTGCGCAACCGGCACCGTGCTGCTGCTGTGGATGTAGTTGCTGCTGCTGCTGCTGCTGCTGCTGCTGCTGATGGTGGTGGTGGTGGTGGTGGTGGTTAGATCCCATGACTCCGCTGCCGGTAATTCCAGTGCCATTCCCACCGCTGTACTGCTGGTAATATCCAGACCGAGAGCGCGATCGAGTCCTCGGGGGCTCCATGGCCATTTGGTGGGGGTGGAGGGGGTGGAAGAGAAACGATGGGGACGCGACCGGGGACTGCGGCGGAGTGCCGCTGGTGGATCCGAGCTGTACAAAGCCCCTAGCGCCACTCTGGCTGTAACTATAGCCCCCGAGTCCTCTGCCCCCCTCCGCGCCCCCGTACTCTGTTCGCTCCGCCGACTCCGCCGCCCCCGCCTCGTCGAATAAATCAGCCCCTTTAGGGACAGGCTCCGGGGTGGAGGGCAGCCGGGGGCAAACTCTAGGCTCCTGGGTCGTTGGCTGTCCAGCGGCTGCGATTGGCATTTCCTTTCGGGGGATTTCCTCTGTTTCTTTTTTTTTTTTCTGCGTTTTCCTCTCGTTTCCTCTCACAGAAGAAGCTTTTAGACACTGTTTAAAAACACAACGTTGGAGAGTGGCTAACAGTTAGAGCCGAGCCGTGGGGTACTCCCTGCTAAGACCGCAGAGCGAAAACACAATCACCAAATTAAACCGTTTACGCGAACACCTGACGTTAAACGCCACCGTTTATTCTGACAAACGTGTGTGTGATTACTTTGTTACTTAGCTTAGCTACTTCCCTCAAGTTTGTCTGAGTAATGTGACCGAACAGTATGAAACTGGTCTAACAACTGAAACGGCGTAGTGTGTATAAGAAACCGTCTATATCTCGCGTTTTTAACTAAACACAACTGCGGGCGAGGGTCGGTAACTTCGATGGAGATTATATCAGGCCACTTTCACCGGACAGCTCCGTTAAGATCTCATGGTTTACCGGCGACGTTTAGTCCATAACAACCGAGGATCGAACACGGCCATGGCTCGCTAGCTCACAGGAGGCTAACGTCGGGGGGTGTGCTAACATTAGTGCGCAAATCACACTGTGGTAAACGCGTTATTACGCTTATTCTAACCGCACAACAGCCGCGTTATCGCACACAGTCGCCCACTTATAACTGTGTCAATCCCCGGACCGAGTTTAAGGAAACTTTGTCCACTTTAATTACCATTTAAACTTGTTTAGCCAGTCTGCGTAATGTCGTTCGCTAGCTTGGCAAGCCATATCAACCCCTCCTCCTCCACCGACCAACACAGAGAAAAATCCCGTAGCTAGCCACCCACGCCTCGATTCCCTTTAAATTGCTTGGTTAATAGTTAAAAAAAAATTAAAAAAGGTTTAAAGTTGAAACTTATTCGGGGCCATTTCATTGAGTTAGGGGCGAGCCGGCAATGTTTTCCCGACTGGAAAAGGGGGGGGGCGAACAGCAAAAACACACAGAGAGAGAGAGCGCGATAGAAAAAGTGATCAACGTAAAATTACAAAGAAAGAACGACGGCTAAAATTAAGCGGCGACCGCGCCTCCGCGTCTAAACCGCCGAAGCCGGGTCCGATCCCCTCGGCCCCGGGTAGTTTTCTCCCCCCCCCCCGTCGGTAACTCACCGTGGATGCGCTTTCCTCGGCGGTGCTCCCGACGCGGATCCGTGGATGTCAGCCCCGCTGAGTGCATGTGAACGTGTGTGCGTACGAGCCCAGTGTTCGCTCGGTGTCAGCGTGAAATGTGACAGACCGTCAACGCTCAAGTCGGGTTTCACCAGACCCGCTCAGCGGAGAGCGGAGGAGGGCGAACGCGTCCGCGGTCGTAATTAACTTAGCCCCTCTCCCGTCCATCCCCCGAGGACGGAGGGACACGGAAGGACGATTTTAAAGCCTTTTGTGCGTCCGGTTTCGTTCAGCTCACATAAAAACCCCGAGTTTTCCTGTAATATTAACCGGCTCGGTGTCGGCACTCGATTGGTTCTCCCTGTTAAATTAGAAGCCGTGGGTAGCAGAGAGGCAGGCTAAAAGGGGCTTTAAATTATTTATTTACAAATACCCAGCCTACCTATTGCAGCTGTTTCCTTTGGACTCGAAAGTTTGCTTTGAAAACAAGTATTCGCTGTGTTTGTAAAAAAAAAAAAAAAAAAAAGTTATATCGGATTCCATCTCACGGTAGCTGGAAAATAAGATACTACGAAACAAAAAAAAAATTTACTGGCAAACGTTGAAAAAAAAATGTTTTATTCCGCCCCAACCTGAATAAATAAGTCTTGTGCACTTTAGACCATCATGGCCAATGCGAATGTGTTTGTGGGATCTAAGACACATTTTCGTCGGCAAAATAGGTTTGCTGAAGTGTCTGCATCAAAACGCGAAACAGCTGAGCCCCGTACTTTGACATATTAGCGCAAAATGTTAGAATATGGCTATTTCATATATTTTATCCAGCAATCTACAGGAAGAGAATAGCACGTATCTGTGGAAACTCTTTAAAAGCTGTTTTTTTAATCAACGGTCAAGGAAATGGCCTGTTTATGAATATTTTCTGACATTAACAAGTGTAAGTAATGTGCAGTGTTGATATTCAATGCAAGTGGACATGAGATGGTGTGATAGATAGCATATTAGGGGAGACGTGTGTGATCTATGTCTGTCCCTGTCTCTCTCTCTCTCTCTCGCACGCATACACACTCCTACACACATCCCAGTCCATCTCACCTCCCATACCCTAGTGTCTTGGCCTTGTTCTCTCATTTCACATACACTCAGTCCCAACCCATCAACACCACTCCTAATACACACATATCCCCAACGCACACAGACACATTCTCTCCTCATTACACTCCCTTTTCCTACTTTGATGATATGCAAATATCCCTCCCACCCTCCTTCCCTCACTTCTCCTCTCCTCTCTCCCGCAAGCAGCAAGCCTCCACACACACACACACACACACACACATCACACACAGGCTAATGCACTGTGGCAGCGTCCACAGACAGGCGGGGAGGATCAATTTTTCACCCAGTGTGCTACCGATATTCATAAGATAAGGCCACAGAAGAGAGAAGAGAGGAGAGAGAAAGGTGGGGGAAGGAAGGGGAGCAGCTGAGATGGGGATAAGGAAAATGGCGAGTGGGTGTAGGTAAGGGAGTTAGAAGAAAGGGTGTCCAGGAAAAAGGGTGAGTGGGAAGCAGCGTGAGAGGAAAGGGGAGGAAGACTAGGGAGCAGTTAGTAGTGAGAGAGAGTGCTCGGGTGAGAAAGTAGAGAGGGTGGGGAAGTCTCGTGGGTGTGTGGGAGGGTGGAGGCAGGATGAGTAAGTGGGTTAGGGGTGGTAGAATAGGGGGATGGGGTGTAGAGAGGCCTCTGGGGGATGGGGGTTAGGAATGGATGGGGTGGTAAGGGAAAAAAGAGGGATGGAGTGTGTGTGTGTGCGTGTGTGTGTGTGTGCGTGTATTCATGTGTGTGTGTGTGTGTGTGTGTGTGTGTGTGTGGGTTGGGGGGGGTTATTTTGCTGACGTGCTCTCTTATTGGCTTGTTCAAACGCTGGGGGAGGGGCAGCCACAAACCATACTCTCACCAGCTGTAGGGAAGAGCAGAGAAACAAAGAGAGAGAGAGATGTGAGGGAGGGGGGCAGATATGTGTTTTAATGTTGATATTCTGGTCTAATTAGATTCCTGTCTAAGTGGCGGAATGAATGGTGCTGATCAGATAGAAATGGGCATTGTAGAAGAGGGAGCAGGCTTTGCTTGGGTTGGAGAATTCTGTTTTTAGTGCACACAAGGGGTTCTTGATCTATAATTCAATTTCACTTGAGAGACAGAGAGGAGCAAATTGCCAACACTGTCTCTTTTGGATACATTCAAGCTCACATTGTGTTGAAAAAGACTGAGTTTCTTCTGAGGAGCAGAAGAATTTTAGATAACATATCATTGCTTTAATGTCTTCAGCGTTACCTAATGATTATGCAATATGTTTTTGAAGGTTATATTTGAGAATAAAGACATTTCCGATGATAAGAGTGTTTGAAATTTGTTTTTATCGATATAAAAGTCCAGTACAAAAATGACACATATGGGCTAGCATATGTGTGCCAAAGCCATATGTAAAAATGTAAAAATACTTGACCACATATTAAAAAAAAAATTAGATAGACAGAAAGAACAGCATAGAAAAAGAAATACCATTCCAGCACACACAAGAAGGCAGATTGAGAGCCATGTGTTTGTGGAGCCCAGCTGAACCCCGCCTGTTAAACCAGTCCGCTGGCTGTGACAGACTGACAGGCAGGGAAATAGAGAGGGTGGTGTGTGTGTGTGTGTGTGTGTGTGAGAGAGAGAGAGAGAGAGAGAGAGAGTGAGAGAGAGAGAGAGTGTTTGTTAGAACGTAACAAAAAAAATAGAGGAGGAATTGAGACAAAAGGGTAGAATGACCAAAGTAGGCAGACACAAAAAATAAAATGGAAAGGAAGGAGACAACTAAGAGAGACATAGCAACATAGAGAAACACACAAAGAGAACGAGAGAGGGACGCAAACTGTATTCATACATGGAGAATGAGAGAAAGAGCACAGAGTAGAGGAAGCCAAGCTTTCTGTGGCTTAGCCAGACTGGAGCGGTGGGACTTGGCTGGCTGTGGACCCTTGGCTTCACTATTAAAGCAAGAGAGAGAAAAAAATCACAGTCAAAAAATGAAAAGGGCAAAGAGCTATGCCAAGAATGCACAGGCAAGAAGCAACACATTAGGTTCTTTCCTTCTGCCTGCTTCTCTGTTTCCCCAAGCAGATCTAAACAAAAGGTGGGACCAACCTTGAGAACTGAGTACTATACACTCAGAACCCCGCTGAGTGACTGAGGTCAGCTCTGGAAGTTTGAAACCATATATAATCATCATCCCCTTAATATACAGTTTCCCCTTTTGTTTCCCCCTAAGTAGCTTCAAGGTCGTTAAAATCATTTTATTCCACACAGACCAACTGCTTGTATGAGCTGGTTCCAAGTCTTCACCAAAGCTTTACGATGTTTCTACTGAGTGAAATATTTTAAACCCAAGAAATACTTGTTTGTTATCGTTGCATCATTAAATCAAAAGGAAATATTTTTAGATGTCTTGTGAATCATCTTATACATTTTTCCTAGAATTATGTTTATTTTTTAATTTAAAGTGAAGTACTGTGAATTTGAACAGTGTTTGGCTGAACAGGACTGATTTACCTTTAAAAAATATTAACAAGATTAAATGAAACCAAACTGGTGGCAGTAAAATCCGGTTTATTGAACGACAGATTAAAACACTGTAAACTGAGAAACCAAGTGACTAAATCTAACAAAAGGAAGAAGAAAAAAATATTATAAGTAAAAATTAATAGCAATGAACATGATGCTAAACAACCTTGGATTACTTTGATTTAACTCATGGGAAGGAAGAAAAATGCATGTTCCACATTTGTTGAATCAGATGGAATATTTCTAAATAAACACCAAGATATTTTTTATTACTAGAACTATTATATTATCTTCTTCATCAATAAGGTGAACAATGTTAAGCAGTGTCTAGGCAATGCTGGCTCCAACCCTTGTGAAAGGATAAGTAATAAAATACTAGATGGTAAAAACTGTATGCTCCAAATAAACTGTGTAGAGGCTGGAGATGTTAAGATATTGCTTAAGAGTCTTCTTGAATATGGCAGCACAGACACAGACAATTGTGACAGCAAGACTGTGCTAAACATCATTGGTGATTATATTTCAGGTCCCTCACACACTGAATAGATATCTGCTATGTAGGGTCAATCCTAGACTATAGATGGAGGGAGAATCATTCTAGTGCTCTAGGATAATAGCCTACCTTTCAGTTGGCCTCATAGTAGATGTATAAATATTTTTCTTGTGTTTAACAAGGTTATGGAGAGGATTATTTATGTTTTGATCCAGCTCAATTACCAAACATCAGAATGTGTACAGAAAGGGTTACTCAACCTGTGCAGCACTTATACAAATGACCTATCACTTGTGAATTGAAAAGCGTCAGTGTTATGTTTTTAGTCCATCCATGACTACATTGCTGGAGAGGTATCTTTTCTCCTCTAGGACACAGAGGGTCTTTCACTATGGTAGGCTCTCAACCTTGAGTAGTCTAGTATGTGGTAGCCTATACCTCAAGGAAGTTGTTTGGCACCACTCCTGTTTTCCATTTTGATTAATGATTTGCCCTATGCTGTGAAAAAAGAAGGAATAACAATGTGTATTCACAATTCCACTGTATACTATGCAGCAACTGCATGCAATGAAGCAAAACAAGTTTTTTCTAATGAGTTGAACAGAGTAAATGATTGGACTGAAACAAATAGATTATCCATAATAGTATTAAAAATTAAAGGTATAATATTTGGGTTATGACACAAAGCCTAAACTGGAGATATACATACTGATCCATACAACAGGTGGACAAAGCTAAATTGTTGGGCCTAGTCCTTTACAGTCATCTTCCCTGGACCAAACACATTAATACAATCGTAGTAAAATTGGCCAAGGTATTGCAGTAACAAGAAAGCGCTTTCCCTGCAGACACTGACATATGCTGGGGTTCTAAATCTTTAATTTTGTGCCACCTGGTATACTATTCAACAGTATGGTTGTCTACGTCTAAAACAGACATGGCAGAATTACAAGTTGCACAGGACTGTCAGGCTTGTTTTGGGGTGATCTATTGGAGCCTGCACCAAAAAGTTGCACTCCAACCTCTCATGGGTCATCATTAGGCAAAGGTTTCTTTAAGCATGGCTGCATTGTTCAGCTTTACTATTAACTCAAAGATGCCAACATACCTATTCAACCACATAGTTTACAGAAAAAAATGTAACCACAACCCCAGGTTGGCCAGTAGTAGTCATATTGCAGCACCCAGTCTAAGGACTAACTCATCAAAAAAAATTGTCATTTACAGCACTTTAACAAATTGGATTAACTTATCTCTTATTATCCACCAAATAAAAAATTACATCATCCTTTGAAGAATATGCAGAGGCATTTGTCGGCATGCAGATGGCAGACTAAGTAACTGATATAACAGACTTAGTATTTAAAAAAAAAATCACTTCATAGGAGTTGTATCATTTTTATTCTTTTTAAACATCATCTGCAATATTTACTGATTTTTAATTAGTATACTACCTAAATGTATGTCCAGTGGTGACTGAATGCAACTAATGTTCATCAGGTAATATGGTTATGTATTGTATGTTGGGCGTAGACCATGGCATCAGCTAATGGGGATCATTTAAATTAAAAAAATAATTAGCATGAGTTTGTAATAACTGGCCCACCAATAGGCCCCGGTGCATTACTGGTGTTACTTAAAAAGTAAAAGATCATTTATCACAATTTGGAAATATCCTCTGGGGTCTTATGTTGAAACCAGACTAAGAGTCTACAGCCATGCCAGCAGCTCTGCGAGGCTGTACATAGGCACAGCATCACTTTGAAAGAAATGCCAGCATCAGCTTGCTAATATGCTGACAATAACAATGCTAAGATGCAGAATTTAGCTGGTACAGTGTTGGACATTTTCCCCATCTTGGTTTAGTATGTAAGGATGCTAACATTTGATGATTAGCACCAAGCAGAGAGTATAGTTGGGGCTTATACTTATGCCATTAGTTTTGCAGGCAGTTTTCTCAGAAACTTGAGCTGATGAAAGAGTTATGGGAATTTAAGGAAGTCTCCAAAGTTATTTTACTATAATTCATCCTGAGGGGGGCATGAATGTCTGTACTAAAATTTGTGCTAATTCATATGCTAGATGTAGAAATATTTTACTATGTCAACATCTACCAGGAAATTTTGAGTATTCAAATGGCACTAGGTTTAGATTTCAAGGCAATCAGTCCAATTATTGTGAAGACATTTGGAATAAAATCTTTGGTGACACTAGAGGCAAAGTCGGGAAATCACCAAACAAATATATATACAAAATTTCATGGCAATCAATCTAATAAATGTTGGGATTTTTCAGTCCGGACCAAGAGGGTGGATCAGCCAACTTGCCATTAGCATGGCCAGAAATGTTTTGTAAATCTCAGCTTGGCCCTTACTGTGTTTACTGCCTTTTGTTAAGCAGTCTTGAAGCTGGCATCACAGCAATAAATGCACCATGCTAGACTTTCAGTTCCTGGTATTTATGGCATGGCATGTGTTAGTGGCTGTTAGTTGTGAATGTGTGTGGTACCTCAAGAGCTGTGTTTGCCATTTGGAGGGTTGGCATAGCATGTCAGCCCTATAGAGAATTAAACACCAGAGCACACCTGTTTAATTTTTGTACTGGCACACACACACAAACACCGAAGCAAACAGACAGACAGGCACACACACACACACACACACACACAAACACACACACATACATCTATTTCTACTTCTATCTTTGTGAGGACACTCATTAACATAATGAATTCCATAGCCTCTCTACCCTAACCTAAACCTAAACCTAATTGAAACCTGTAGCCCTGTACCCTAAAATCAAGTCAAACAGCCCTTTAGAGATTTGCCAGAAACTTCCTCACTCCAATGGTCTAAAACTCAAACTGGTCCTCACAACGTCTAGCCATACAAGTATACACACCTTAAAAAAACAAAACAATAGAATATCCTAGAATGAAAACTTGACTGACCCAGCCACTCATAGCTACTAATCATCTAATAATAGTCACCATGCCATAATCATATCACTACATAGAGGTATGAGGGGACTTATAGGCTTTGCCAGATTAATTGAGAAAAACAAGGACTTATTTTCCTGATTTTTCCATTTGCTGATACCCTAAGTAGAGGATTATAGCCTTTAGATCGTCTGACTCCAGAATGGCCGTCACAGAGGGGGATATTTGTGGAAAAACACACCACAAAAATGGGTCACCACACCACGGTGCACAGCACACCAAAATATCCATCCAACTGTGCCAAATGAGCACCAGTATGGCTTTGTGACAGTAAAAGGATTTTTTTTTTTGGCTAGGTTATAAATGCTTAAACTGTTTGCCTTTCTTCGGCAATATGATGATTCATAGGAGGCAACCGATATTTTCACATCGAGAAATAAAAATATCTTAGGAAAGAAAAAAGTTTTTCCTCTGTACCTCAAAGAGATATCACAAACCAAATTACCATGTGGTCCTTTGGTTGTCTTCATCTGTCAAATGTTTGAAATGGTGCTTGATTTTGTTTGCCATATGTCTTGTACTCTCGGGCTGATTGTGTGTATGCAGCGGAGATGCAACCCCAAAGCCATGTCATATTCTGGGCTTGGAGGAGAAAGGAGGGTGCCAAGAACTGAAACGTGATGATGAGTGGGTGTGTGAGAGTGAGTGGGGAAAAAGGAATCCTTCCAAATGCTTCTTTTTGCTCTTTGTATGTGTGTGTGTGCGTTCATGTGTATGCACATGTGATCAAGAGTGCATTTATGTGTGGGAAGAAGGAATCCTTCCAGCCGTTTTCTTTCCTGAGCCTCTTCCTGTGCGCCCCCCCCCCCCCCCCGCGCACACAGTTCTCAAAGCCGGCGTCGGAGGGTTTGGCCTTGGCAAGAGCCAACCCACCAGAGGGAGGAGAGGAGCCAGTGTTCCTCTCCCTCTCTCTCCTCTGAGCTCTGCCTGTGTCCACCACTGTCTGGATGTTACTATAAATCCTGTTCACACACATACACGTACACAATATTCCCACATCCCTCCATCCAGAATGTGTTGGTGTATCTCATATGACTGGGCAGAAGTGAACCATGCCCATGTGTGTGTGCTAGTGCAGGAATGTGTGTGCTAAGTTTTGGCAGTTTCCTCAACACAGCCTTACCAAAAGATCCACTGGGAAATGTGGTTTTAACGCCCCCTCTCTTCTCTCCTCTTGTTTCCTTTCCTTCTCCATTTCACAATTCTATTGCCTCTGTTTCTTAAAGCTCTGCTTTGTCTTTCCTTTTAATCTAATTCTTTTCCTTTCAATTCTGTTCCATTTCCCTCAAATTTAACCTGTGGAAATCCTCACTTCCTCTCCTTCTAGCTAGTCTTTCTCACTCTGATAACACAAATGGGGGGGGGGTGTCTGTATGTGTATGTTTACTCTCTGCTGTCTATTAAAATCACAATATCATCATTTGCATCAAAAAACATTGTAAGCTGGGCATGCATATAGGCCTCCAATTCAGGATGTAACTCTCCTAGCACTGTCCGCACACAATGAATGCTGATGGAGAGACATGATAGGTTATCCTGTAGGGAAGGCTGGTCAGATGAAATAGCTACTTGGTATTCCATCCCTCTGCAAAGCATGACAAACAGCAGAGGGATGCTGGCAACTATGCAAATGATGAAATACTTCATATATTTTGTGGCACTCTGAAGTTCATCAGCAAAAGCAATTGTATGTAGATGTATTTGTGATGTGTCAGGGCTGTGAAAATATGTTTTCAGATACATTCAAGTTCATCTGTGACGCACACACACACACACACACACACACACACACACACACACACACACACACACACACAAACACATACCCCCACACACATGCATGTGTTTATTTGCATGTATATGTACATGCAAATAAATAATTGCATGTATTTGTTACTTTATACTTCCACTCCATTTCATTTTAGAGGGAAATACTACACTTAATCACCCCCTATTTATCTGACAGCTATAGTTACTAGTTAATTCGAGGATCTAGGTTTTCGTATTCATGGGGGTGTTTAAAAAATATTATGCAATGGTTGTGGAATCAACTGTATTTATAAATATTGCCTTTTTCTCACATCTTGAATAGCTTTTAGACAATTTCAGGAATACATTTTTTTGTAAATTTTGAAATTTATAAAATCTCTGCATTTTGCAGCTTTATATATTTTATACACAGTAGCATCGTGTGTATTTGACAACTGGTTTTGATTAGAATTTCAATGTATCCTTATAGAGCTATAAAAAGACTATACAAAGAGTATAAAATAGAAATTGTACCACCTCTATTGCTTCCACATAACTAAAGTTTCCTATGTAAATTTGTTACATGATTACCAAAGATGATGACTGCAGTCTTGTTTAAAGTCAGAGAGAAAATTGAAACAACTATTCATAAGTTTCAGTTTTTTTATCTAGTATCCAAAGCTATTTCAAATTCTTACCACAATATAAAGTTGTATCATAAAAAGAATTAAATAAAAATGTAAGAGTACACCAATGATTTAGCATTGCTTTGCACTCCGAAAACATAGTCAAACAGCCAAACCAGACATTTATTCCCTACTTTCCTCTTTCTTGTCAAAATCTGCATTCTACATTACCCACAATACATCCCAAGAACAGTTTGGACAGTTTGGTTGGAGATTCAGGTGAGCTATGCTAGTAGAAGCTAATGTAGCAGAGGCTCTGGCCTCAAGCAGAGATGAGGAGCAGGCTAGAGGGATCTGGTGCGCTCATTTTTTTTTTTTTTTTTTAACTCCACACCCCCAGACTTTTTCATTTTCTAACTCCTAGATGTCAGACCCAATCAATGCTGCCTAGGGTGACAATTGAGGCAGTTTGTCCGACTTTGTCCAGCTCCCTCTGGAGTCACAAAAGGTTTAATACAACATTTTGCACAGATGCAGTGGTTCTCCGCAACAACAGTAAAAAGATATGTTGAGTTCTTATCTAAAGTTTTGGAAATGACTAACCAGCTATAACATAAACTATTCCATGTAGCCCCACAGAAATGCATCTGTAATAATGAACCCATAATATAATGTAACACTGATGAGGACCATTTTCATAATGAGCACATTTGTTACATTTGAAGATCATTTTGCTAATGTAATTTTACTCAAGAGAAATTTTATAGGATCTGATCGTTGGTACTTTTTCCACACTATACTTTCCCAAGTGGTACTTTATGGAGTTGTACATGAGTTTCAGTCATTCATGAGGCAGAAATGAGTCCTATGACAGTGCTAGGGAATGAACCACACAGACGTTTGCCTGTCTTCCACAGTGACTTCAGTGGCCTTGTTCTCCTCTGTGGAGTTCATCAGAGTTCATCTTCTTTGTCCCCGCTGAGTTGAGGCTGGCTACTGTCTCCAATCCTTGTCTCACTCATCTCTCCTCACCCCTGTCCCTCCCCAGGTCTGCTTCCATCACATATCCTAGGGGGATAACTGCCTCCCCTCACACAAACACAAACACAAACACAAACACGCACACACCAGACACACACGCACACGCACACCACAGACACACACACACACACACACACACACACACACACACACACACACACACACACACACATGCCTCCCCCGCCCCTGTCTGTCCCTTAACCAACCCGGCCTCACCCTGCCTCTCCCTCTGCTCTTTGGCTGAAGCCTCTTTATGTGATGTCATTGAGGAGAAGTATGGTCTTTTTGGTGTATGTGTGTGTGTGTGTGTGTGTGTGTGTAAATGGGCGTGTGGTGTATGTCTGTGTGAGTCAGTGAGCGGGGGCATGCTTGTGTGTGAGTATGTGACAGAGAAAGAGAGACAGAGAGAGTGAGAGAGAGGATCGACAGAGAGAAGGAAAGAAAGGCACAAGTTTCAGGTTTCCCTTTTCAATTCAGAGGCTCAACTCCTTGTTTTTAATCTAGAAAAGAGGGTGAAAAGAGCAGGAAAGGAGAGGAGATATAGGTGGGAATTTGAGCTGCCGACAGCTGGTTTTTGTCCTTTCTCTCCTCACCCCTCTTTCTTCTTTCTTTTTATCTCCCTCTCTCTAACTCTTTTTCACATCATCAAAGCTGGTCCCCAGCATTTACTGTAAGCAAATATAAAACCAACTGTAAAATAATGCTTATTTACATAACTTTACATTGTATCTATTATCATACAAAGAAGATCTGATTAGAGATGCTGCCTGTCTCCTTTTTTTCCCACCAATGATAGCATTTACTTCTAAAATCACATTTCTCTGTCTTCCTGTGACGTCTCACTCACCACATCCTGATTCTGACTTCATAAGACATCGACATATCTAAAGCGTATGGTTTTCCTGTCAGTTTTTCTATTCACGCACATATGCACACGTACGCTCTTGTAGGATATATTTCTCACCACGCCGGCTCAAGTTCAGACGTAGACACTCACACTGTACAATAAATAATTATATACTATCATGGTAGGCTACTGTCCAATCTGTGGGAAGCCTGTCTACTTTGGTGAGTCTGACATCTTTAATTTTTTCACTCTATATGTTTGTCTTCATCTGTCTGCCTGCGGTTCTCTTTCGGTATGGTTCTCTATATCTTTCTGATGTTCTTTCTTTTTGCCTCCTCTTTAATTCTTTATCTTTCTTGTTTCATTTTAACAAGGAAAGTACAAATGAGAAATAAATTTAATTAGGATTTTTTGTCAGAACTTGTACATAAAAGAAGAGTATAGTAACAGGTGAAAACATTATTAATAACAAAAATAATAGGTATTTCTTAAAACATTAATTGTTGCAAACATGTGTACACACGACTAAAAACAACTAAACATAAAAAAAGCCATTGCTTATATCATTAGTTACACCAGTGCTTTTCCTGTTATGAAATGTTAAGATATATGCTTTCAAAAAGGGCACTGCTTTCCATTTTGATATGTGCTAAAAAAGCCTAATTGGAGACAAAAAATTTTCTCCTTGGCTTTCTGCTTCTCTTTTGAGATCCACAATAACAACAGGATGTGGGTCTAGCCAAACATGCATGCATAGTCTCTGGGTTTCCTCCCTAACTTCTTTCTCTTTTGGTTAAGCCCTCTCCCACACACAGACCTCACTATTAGAAACACAACAGTGCTCAAACCAACTATTTCAAGTCTATTTTTCTGTTCTTTTACTGCTAGGTTTACTTTCCTATTCATGTGCCAGCTAAGTTCAAATTCTCTGATGTGACCTGGCCTACTTGCCTCTTTTCCTCCAACACCAAACTCTATGGCCTAATTTTTGCTGAAGACAGTAACAATCTTCATGCTCTAAACCACACATCTGAATCGCACGATCATATTTCTTTTAAATTAGATGAAATATATTATTCAATTGAACTGATTGTCACACATTTCAAAGAATCAAGACCTAATGTTATAAAATATAGTGTATGTGTGCAAAATGCAAGATTCCTCCGACTTTTTGGTTGGATGTCCATGGAGGAATATTCCACCCTGGCTCTCACTAACACAGACCCCATCTTTCTTTGGTCCAGGTGAGAAGAAGAGGTCCCTAGGGCGGGACTATCACCCTCTGTGTTTGAAGTGCCAAAAGTGCAACAGACAGCTCACAGCTGGACAGCATGCTGAGGTATATAAATATAATGAATGAAGACATACATGAGGGAAATAGTGAAACAGGAGGCAACTTAATGAACAAATAAGACAAACAACTTAATGTATGATGTAGTAAATATGTCCTGGTTACTGTGTTTCAGTATGATGAGAAGCCATACTGTTCACACTGCTACCTGAAGATGTTTGGTCCAAGAGGTACTGCCTTTCCACTATGAATACACACACACACACACACACAAACTGGGACACACATGCAATTTCTGAATTTTCTCTGTGAATCTCTCTTGACAGGTAACAGGTGACTGGTGTCGCCATGGCACAGTGAATCGCCTCTGGAGAAACCGAAATGAGCTAAAATGGACAAGTGCTGGCACACAGAGACCTATTTACTGGCCAAAAACGATAAAATTAATTAATAAATATGAATGATAGAAAGATACATATATATATATATATATATATATTCACTATTCACTAGACTATCATTTACACCTACGCAAATTAAATATGTATAAATGTGTGATGATCACTTCATTCCATATGTATGTGATTGCTTACTTTTATTATATAATTTAATTATGCATGTAGAAGAATGTAATTCTGTATTGGTGAAAACTGTTTTAAACATTTGAACATCAAACTCTAGTGGATGTCTGAGTCTATGTGGTGCAGTTTACAGATTTTGCGATCAGGGGCCCACAAGCTTGTATTTGGATGTATTCACTCACACACTAACAAAGACTCTAATCACTGACAACACACATGCACACAAGAAAATGAGAGGAGTTTAGGGGTTCTCCCGCTCTCCCTCATCAAGCAACCAGGGGGAGGGGGGTGCAGGAATGGATGGATGAGGATGGTTGTTGTTGGCAGAATAAGCCAGATCTTATGCCAGCACAATCTGCTGGAATGGGTGCCACAGTGAGGCAAAGACAGGGATCACACACATACACACACACAACATGTACACACCTGCATTCATGCAGTCAGTGTGTCTGCAGTGTGCCTTGACTGCTGCAGGGGCTTGTCACCTAGCGGTGGGTGAAGTACAAAGGTTTGACACACACACACACACACACACACACACACACACACACACACACACACACACATACATACATAGAGAAAGAGAGAGATGTGCTGATGCGCCTCCCTGTAAAGTGTCATATGTCACACGAGTGACATTTCAGGTATTTGTCCTTGAAGAAAGGAGGGATACAGACATAAAGGGTAAGGAAGGCTGAGGCATAAACATTATGGAGAACACTGATGGACGAGGGGAGAGAGGGCTGATTGAATTATTTTAACATCCAGCAAAGAGCTAGCAGAAGGATGCCGGTGTGTCTGTAGAGCATGTCTTTGAACCTGTCCGTCTCTCTCTCAAGCCCCAAGATCCCTCCTTCATCCTCCCTCCTCCTCTATCACCACCCCTCCTCCTCTCTCCATCTCTCCTTCACCCCCTAACCCCCTACCTTGATAGATCACATGACTGCTGTGATACCAGCTGGCTGACTGCTCATTTGCATGTGTTTCAGCTACTCCCTTATTAGAGAGCTCTGTGGTGGTGGAGGGGCTGAGTTATGGGTGGAGAGAGGCTGAGGGTTAAGGGAGAGCTTGGTCCTCTGCAGTCCACCGGGTGATTGAGGGGCACTGGGAGAATAGGAAGAAAAGAGGGAGACCGTTAATTTATAGGGGAGATAGGGAGAGAGAAGAATGGAAAATGATCGCATTAAGCCTGGCGGAGTAAATGGAGAGGTTCTTCAACCTTCATTATTCCACCTAGGGTCCAAACTAAAAATTGGAGAAAAGTCAAATTTATCATTATCCTACCGTGTGGTGGCGGCACCAGAAAAGGGCCCATTTGTGATCCTGTCAGAGGCAGCCTGTGGGTTGGGATTAGGAAAGAATTACTCCTGTGCTGGAAAATATTAAGAATAATGGCTCTTGATGAAGAATTAAAAATGGTCAATAAGGAGCACCTGTATTTTAAATCAAAGGGGGGGGGGACTGAACAAACGACGCTTCCAAGGAAAAACTATTTTATGTGGGATTCATCGTTTTGCAAAAGTTTTCATTTATGTATCACCATCGACATCTAGTGGCCGTAAAAATGACTGGTACACATCGCAGGAAAGCAAGCAGATAAATGCATGAATGGACCGCGAAGGCCTCAGTGTACTTAGTTTGAGATGTGTTTTAAACTTTTTGATTTGCGACGATATTAATTATCCAAATATTGGGGTTATTCGTGTAACACAGCGTCCCCTTTTTATCTGTTAAAGCCTTACCCACATCGACCGAAATAAACAGCCTCCTCACTGCCTCAAACTGAATCATATTAAGATTGGGGACAAGAGTTCTCAATAAAACATTAAAAACGTGAATGTTGCCTGTTCATAATCATTGACTGTGATTTTGTTACTTCTCAATGAGAATGAAGTTCAGAGTGTCTAAATTTTGCGGTCTGACTGGCCGATTGTTGACCGGAGTTAGACAGTGTTAATGAAGCCTTAAATTAGCTTTGACAAACTTTACAATGTGAAAGCTCCTTTAAAAAGAGACGACGGGCAGACAAAGAGAAAAGGGAGGAAATGTTTCAAAGCGGGCCAACAAGTGATGTCCTGATAGTGATTCATCTAATTTGATTGACTTATAAAGCCGTGGCAACCAGGTTTTTACTCAGCCTCTCAACCTCCGATAAGAGCTGTAGGTCTATTTGTTTTTGTGGACGTGTAAATGATCTATGGACTATAAAACCAATAGGTAGTAGCGTGTTTGGCTCATAGCCTACATTGGCTATACCCATTTGGGACGTTTTTAACTGTCCAACGTGGACATGTTGCACACGATTTCTATAATAAAATATAAGTGAGAGGGATATTTTTCCCACGTGTATTTGTGTCGTCTTCAAAATCCGGGGGGGGGGGGGGGTGAACTTTACAAAGAGCACCTGAAGGCAACTGTAGCCGACAGCGTTGTTCTGCGCGCATGCGCGTTGGGGCAAAGAGGAAGCAGGAGACGGGAGCCTGAAGGATTATGTGGCTCTAGCTCCGGCGAAAGCAGCTGCTTTCGAATAATATCAGGCATTTATGCATCCGACCCTGTTTAAAATGGAAGGCTGACAACCCCGAGGGAAATCGGTGTAATTCAGTGTAACCGTACGTGCTAAACGTTGAGCCACGATGATGTCAGAATGCGACCCGACAGAGACAGAGACAGAGACCGAGACCGAGACCGAGACCAGCGAGGCTGCTCTGGCCACCGGGGCGACGGCGGTGTCTGCGCCCGAGTCCAACTTTCAGTCCACGGACCCGCCGAAGGTTTCATTTGACAGGAGCCGGGCGGGTCTGGGGCTTGCGGCCAACCCCGGGGCCGCCGTTCGTATCTCGGACTCTTGCGAGAGTGTCCTGACCGAGCTGGAGACGGACGGGTCCGGCGAGGAGGCGCTGCTGCTGCCCTGCTTAGCGGGAGGCTCGTCGTCTCCGCGGGGCGTACGAGAGAAGCGGGGCAGGCGCTACAGGCACAGCTCGTCGTCGGATAAAGACACCTTGGCCTCCCCAGGTAATGGCGTGGGATCGAGGCCTCTGAGAGCTTATTATCGCCAGTGCAGGTGGATGAATGGGAGGCTGGGTCGGGCAGGCCATCCTCGATGAGCACAAGTCCCGAGTAACGTGCTTTTGGTGCGTATGGTTCGGGGGAAGAGCAGCACCGACCGGTGACCGGTAGGCGCAGAGATAATGAAACGAATGAAACGCGGTCAAAATGCTGTGCTGCTGTGTGAAGCCTTCTTGGGAGCACCGACCATTTCAGTGTGCCTCCCACCGGGACTCCCTCAAGGACCCTTTGCCTGATTTTGGAAACAAAACTTTGGGTATCGGCAGACAAAAGGCAGTAGGTTGTTGCCTTGGTACAACTGGAGAATCTCAGGTTTCTCGATTCACGTGACATTGAAGGTATTTGGGTGTTTGGCTTGTGTTTGCATCGAGGGGATGTCTGGACCCCGTGTGTGATTTTTCCAGTCAGCTGATGTAATGGCTGCATGTTATCACCTGGCGATAGGAGCTGGCACTTTTCACTTGGTGACCTCAACATCACAAGTCCAGCCACAAATACAGTTGATTATGAAACCGGTTTTAAAATGTCCTCGCCGTACAGGCCCATTAGTCATACAATATATAAGCCATATTATACAATATAAAAAGTTTCATGAATTAGTGCCAGTACCTATGCAGCAGTTTTTAAGGTTTCTAGGCAAATGTGGTCTTCCACTGTAAAGCCAAAGACTCTACAATACTACAAAAATGAGGCTAATATAATAATATTTTTACCATCCATTGTTTGATTTTTTTTTTGTTCTCAGTCATATGTTCACAGCAGGATTTGTGTTGGAAAGTAAAAAGAAAAAAGGTTTGTACAGGGGAAAAAAAGAAACGGTGATCTAGTCACCATAGAAGCAGCACATATTCTGACTTAACTGCTAATTGGATTTAACACCAATCCCCCTCACACCGCCCACCTTTTTTTTTCCCTGCTAAGAAATTTTTGAGCATTTGTTTCCTTCTAGTGTCACTTCTATTGGTCTTGTGTCTCTCTCTGCAGACATCTATTGTTCGACCATTTTCATTTGGCCCAAAAATCAAGGCCACAGGTGGATACACTGAGCCTGAAATCGCAGGTGTTGGTGTCCCATTTCCTGTGGCCTTTTAGAATAATAGTGCTCAGGTCCATAATTTCAACATAGTTTTTAAATAGAGCATCTCAAACTGAGAGTCAAACATAGTCCTGAGAGCTATTGTACTACATTGCTTTGTATGACATAAAACATCATTCCAATCTCCATTGCAAATTGTGGCAGTTGCATTAATTTCACACACATCTCCCAAAATAGGACCTGAACGTTTCATGAGGTTTTACAGGTCAGTGGTAAAATTTACATTCATCCAACCCACTAAGCTGCATTCAACCGTTCACCTATTCTTGCAGCTTTCTTTCACCAGAAACCATAGTTTCCAGAAGGCAGTAAGCAGTGCATATTTATCTGATTTAGGGTTACACAACATACACTTTAATCTTGATTGATACTTTTGCACATTTGTAAACATAGGTAAAAGATTTTACAATGTGTAGATGCATCAAAGCCATGAGCTTATGATGAAGTAAACCTACAGTTGCATTTCAGCGTAGCTGCACATCTTCGCATGAACCCTTTTCAAAATGCAGTGTTGTGACATCTCACACACTGTGCACTGCGGGTAAGCAAGTCTCTAGAGCTCTGAGTGAGTTGCACTCCCTCCATGAGAGAGCTCTGCCAGGTCCATTAACTGACCAATGGTTCTGAGAGACAGACACACAAACACACTGTAGTCCAGTACAGTGAAGAGGGAATTTGGGAAAGAGGATATATTCATTTATATTTATTTTCACTCTGGCTTTCTGCATGGTTTGAATATTGGAGAAGCAAAGAGAGGCATTTCTTCCTCCTGCAGTCACACTGCACAACAACATTATCATTGACTTCCATCAACAGCACAATCCAGAGTATACATCCTTCATTAGGCATGACAGCTGAACAAACACGCTGAATTTGTTGTTGGAAATTAGATGATGAAGATAAAATATTGTTTTAACTCTGACTTACACAGACTAAATCTTGCTGTGAATCCAGGACAGCCTGCAGGACTTAATTACAATCTTATCTCTATGTCCATGTCGACGCAAAGTTATTTGCATTAAGGTCAAGACAGAGATGTTTTTGAATAACCGTCAGCTTCCCTAGAGACCACAAAGTTACCTTCATGGCTACATGTCTTGTGGCAGGGTGGTACATCAGCAACTAGAATTTGCTAACTTTATGTCAACTTTATGTCAAAAACATTACATGTGCTCAAAATCATGGTCACTGACTGTGGAGTCCCTATAAATGTAAATGGTGTGTGTCAGTTTTTCTTTCAGTCAATGGAGGTTTGGTTCATCTGCAGGGCTGATGGTGTCGTCTTGAGGGAATGTGCTGTGGAGTGATTTGGTCCATTGGTGGGACTTGCCGCGGTTAGAGTTACTGTACCTTTAGGCTCCCTCTCTATGCACAATTTAAATATTTTTACAGTATGACTAAAGCATAAGTAGTAACAAATGGAGCACAAAACACAAGTGCAGCCTAGCTTAAAACAACATTATGTGATTATAAGGTTCACCTCATGCGCAAACCTCGTGACTTTTGAGAGCGATGTCATTGCTGTAATTTTGAAGCTTTTGGTTTTTGGATGGATGGAAAATAAACCATCATGGAAGACGCAATTCACCCAATACGGGCACAAAAAATGCAGCGGGAACATCGGAGACCCATAATGAAGTAAAATGTTCAAAATGAATATGTGTTTGTGACACCTCTGTTAGGAAATCTTCCCCTACGGGGTCCGCATTACTAACGAAACACTGACAATTATCTAGTTTCTAGAAAATCCAGGTCCCTGATGTAATACCCTCATATCTCCATTCTTTTATTCTCTCCTTCCTCCTTTCTTAATTTGCATCTCTCTTCACCACCTTGAAGTGAATTAGCTTCAGAGATATCTTTGTTTCTCTTTATCTCTCTGTGACAAATGGCATATTAACTGTCCTCCCATCCCTCTGTCCATTCTCTCCTCCCCCTTCCCCGCCTCCCAGTGTCTGTCCCTTCATCCATCCCTGCGTCCCACTGTGACTTTAGTGTGACTGATACAAAGCATATGGGGCCTTTCTGTCAGCTGACTGTTCTGCCATGTGTGAGGAGGATAAGGTAGAATGTGTCATGTCATATGACTGGGCCTTCATCACAGGAGTAATTAGCACCCCCCCCCCATTCATCAGAGAGCAGTCCCGTCCAGAGAATTACATTAGATCTGCAAGGCAATAAAAAATACCATTTTTCTGACAAGTTGCAGAGTCACTCATTGTTGCCAATGTTGCTTCCTCACAGCAAGCTCTTCGTTTAAACCCACTGACCAGCTGGGGCCTCTCTGCGTGGCGTTGCATGTTCTGCATGTTCCCTCCATGTCTTTGCGGGTTTCATGTTGCAGTCCAAATACATGCAGTCCGGTGAATCTTTGATTCTAAATTCTAAATGTGTTTGTGTGTGTTTTAGTCCCATGATAGAATAGCCACCTGTTTTACCCCACCTCTCAGCCAGTATGTGCTGGGAATAGTTCCAGCCTCCCATGACCATGAACAGGATAAACAGTTTAGAGAATGGATGGATGGATGTCTCCAGTTGCCTATCACATACAATCTATGTCCATGATATGACATAGTAGAATGGGTAATTAGAGGAGAAACAGTAGATGGATACATGTAGATAGGCCAACAAGCATAGAAATATACATTATTTTGATTGAATTGTTAGTTTTCAGTTAATTCTGAACTTACATAGATGTGAACTTACTACAAATTTGTTTTGGTTCATTTTTTTTTTAATCTGTGTTCAATTTCCAAGATCATTTTTATAGAGCAAGATCATTTTTTCACTTTTACTTTTAGGTTTTGCAAAGATGACCCAGATTGGCTAGCAATGATTTCGCAAATTCTTCATTAGTCCTATACACATTTAAAGAGAGATTTTATGTCCTTAATGGCAGTATGCCACTTTTCCCTGGTTAAAATATGTTTTCTACACTTTTTACCATTAACAATCCTTTTAACATTAATGTTTCAGCATGCAATATGTTGATGAGGATCATTACCCATGTGTTTGTTACGACTGTTCCTATAGTAGGTTGGCAATGAAGCTGATAATCTAAGAATTCTGGGGGTCTTTCGTTATACTGCTTTGAGAATCCAAAAAAATATTTTACCAGCATATTTGAGTGCATGACATTATTTTAACTCCATATTTTAGAAGGGGCATGATGGTGCAGTAATATTGTTCCATTCTTTTAGAAAAGCCATTAAATACAAATTTTAATATTCTTAATTTCTTTTCATTCCAGGCACCAACAGTGGGGATTTCAACCATTTCCCAGACGATCCTGAGTTTGCAGATATTATCCAAAGGGCGGAACAAGCTATTGAGAACGGGGTCTTTCCAGAGAGAATTTCACAGGGTTCCAGTGGGAGCTACTTTGTAAAAGACCCAAAAGGGGTGAGCTGGGTGAAGGAAGGAGCACTGATGAACGATGGTTTTTAAATTATTTAAATTTGATATTGTTTTGTTTATTTCCATCAAAGTTTACTGGTTCAGGTTTCCTAACTGGTGATAAAGTGTGCCAGCTTTATAACACATAGTTTACTGTTGAGCTCCCTATAAGAAACACACAGGAGGAGGAATTTACAGCAGACACTCCCTGAATGATGCAACCAGAAACGTTTGCATCGATAACAGATAGCAAGCATGCAATATTAGCATCACATTAACAAGTTTAATGTAAAGTACAAGAAAAGGATATTGATCTCTCACTAGTTAGCACTTCCATCTGTTAGTCACTTTCCATCTGTTGTTTATATCTTAACAGTTCTTGCCTGTGGTTCTGTCATCATGTTCTTACAGATCCCATGAAGTGTAAAAGAGTATAAAATTAGGTACACGGCTATGGTTTAATTTTGTATGGTCGGCCAGGTGGCAGATGTTTGGGGGGAAAAAAATTGCATTTTTTATAAAGGTTTTTTTTTTTCTTTCCTGCTACAGAAGATCATTGGTGTTTTCAAACCAAAGTCAGAGGAACCTTATGGTCACCTGAACCCCAAATGGACCAAATATTTTCATAAGGTACACTGTCTCACATGTTTCATTCGCCTATAAATAATCTGAACGCAGAAAGACTGTGAACCAGGTATTTAAAACCCTTTTCTTACGGGTTTGTGCTTGTTCTTTGCCTCTGTTTTAGCTGTGCTGTCCATGTTGTTTTGGCCGAGGCTGCTTGTTGCCTAACCAGGGTTACCTCTCAGAGGCTGCTGCCTCATTGGTTGATACCAAGCTCGGCCTGGGAGTGGTGCCAAAAACCAAGGTGGGGCTCAGAGAGCATGCATGCTATTGTATTTTAAAGTTTTTAAAGTTAGAGCCTCTGCGTTCAGACTCTACCTGAATTCAAATGGATTTGTCAGTTAGTGTAAATCTAGTCACATTCAGTAGGCATCTGACTGAACCTGGACAATGATGTGATTTAATTCATTTTTTCTTTGACATATGTCTAGCTGTGGAGGAAATTATCCAGCGGTGGTCACAGTAGTACTATCAACTACTGCTAACTGAGCCTCTGCATTTTTTATCAGGTGGTGTATCTGGCTAGTGAGACATTCCATTACAGCGCCATCGACAGGGCAAAGTCCAGGGGGAAGAAGTATGCCTTAGAGAAAGTCCCCAAGGTGGGACGACGCTTCCACAGAGTCGGGCTGCCACCCAAGGTAACAGAGTCTGGTGCTTTCTTCAGGGTATGATCCACAAACTTTTAATTGTTTCGTACAAACATAGGCTGGAAACACATCTCAACATTTTGAGAAAGCCTAAACAAATGGTGTAATTAGAACAAAAGCTAATATATAATACCACTAATTATAAACTGAACATGTTTTTGATTTAAACAGTTTCTTAAAATGTTGTGTTTTTTTATATAGCTGGTGAAGCAGCCCTGGCAGAGGACGGTAAAAGGAATCGTGTCACACTTTTCTGTTTTTGTGTTCAATGAAAAGACAGATTTATTCAAATAAATAGGTCAGGAGAAGCATAAATGTCATCTTCTCTTTAAATTGTATCTGTTTTTCATATCTTCAAAACAGTGAATGGATATTCTTATCTCATGTACAGTGTACTCTATTCACCTCCTGTGCCACTTTTAGGATAAAATCTAAAACCCGTATAACAATGTATTGTGAAGCTGCCTTCTGGGTGATACATATCTTTTGTAGATGTAATTTTTTCAACTGTCATGCACTGCTGACATTTTGGCTGATTTACTTTACTGTGTAGAATTACTTCATTACACCGCACCACAGCACAACGTTGGTGTATGCTTATGTGATGTTTTTCATGTGTATTTGTTTCCAGGTGGGCTCGTTTCAGCTGTTTGTGGAGGGCTACCGTGAGGCAGACTACTGGCTGCGGCGCTTTGAGGCAGAACCGCTGCCAGAGAATATAAGGAAGCAGCTCCAGTCACAGTTTGAACGGCTGGTGGTGTTAGACTACGTTATAAGAAACACAGGTGAGGGTGTGTCTGTGTTGATGTTTTTGTAGTGTTTACCGAGCTTAAACACAGCAATGAACAACCACCCGTCAGTCTAACTTTTGTTCCTGTGCAATGTTGACAACTGGATAAAGAAAGCAACTCATCATATTTTACTAAAATAACTATTATTTTGCACAGGATCCATTCATTGTCATAGTCCCTTGTTGCTATTGTTGGCATATTATCAACTTTCCTTTAGCATGTGTGAGTGTGTGTTAAATGGTATTTAGACTTGTCATGGCCAATAATTCTGAAGGCTGTAGAACGTGCTCTCACGCTACTTAGCGTCATATCTGCAAATGAAAACTTTTTCTCTTTGTCCTACCCCACAGATCGAGGGAACGACAACTGGTTGATCAGGTATGAGAAGCCAGGAGAAGGAGATGGACAGAAGGTGAGGTTAAATTCATGCGCGCGTGAACTGCTGGACTGTTGATGTATTTTCATCATAGGACACAGCTTGTGTTTTTTTTGGCCTGCAAGGTGAATGATTTAGAGTTTCCCGTGTACACACATACACAAAAGCATAAGCAAAAACACACATCTGTGAACTTTATCCTCTATCACTCATTCACACCCAGGGGCCACCATAAGCAGACAATAGCTTGGATATTGCAGGTCTGGAACAAACCAGTGCCCCAGTGACCTTGCTGTTTAGAACAACCAGGACACTATCCAACCACTATCATCAGTCATTATTTGTTATGTATTGATAAATGAGCAAAGGCTGTCAACTATATTTCCAATTAATCAGCCCTTTGGACCGTGATCAATAAGAGTCCTGGTCAGTGGTCATTAATCATTCAGTCATCTATTGGTGGTGTGTTCTTTTATCTTCTTTTCCCCCCTCACTGTAGGATTCAGACTGGCCAGAGAACTGTCCAGACTCCTGCATTAAGATCGCAGCAATTGACAATGGCCTGGCCTTCCCCTTTAAACACCCAGACGAATGGAGAGCCTGTATGTTGGTCTTTTTTCTCCCTCACGTCTTTTCATTAACGCGCCGCCTTCGCTGCTTCTTTTTTCCGTCAACACCTAGTCCCTACTAATAATGGTGTAAACAGCTTTTACTGATTTTCGTCTTTGATTAATTCTTTTTTTTTCTCCACTATAGAATCGCGAATTACGATAGCAAAAAAAAATAAAAATATTTCTTTTAATGACAATTATAATAGAATTAATTTTAATATGTAGTAATTACATGATTTTCTAAATTTATTTATTTATTTATTTTTTACATATGTATTTTTTTGTTTGTTTTTCTGGATTTTAAAGCTATAACTCGTTGAGCCTATGAAATTATTTTGGACACCTATACCACTTTAATACCTTTATGTCTTGCTAAATATGAAGCCAGAGCCGGCGAATATTTATTAAATTAGCATAAAGACTCCCCATAAAAACCCCAACTTTTTTTTGTGCTTGGATTACACAAAATTAGTGAAATTAGTGAGAAGCAGAGTTGATTTTAGATTGATTTGACTTCCTTTAGACAGAGCCAGGCTAGCGCTTTCTGCCTGTTCCCAGTTTCATGAAATGATATGCTGGCTCTGGCTACATATTTATTCTAGAGACATGAGAGCACTATCGGTTTTCTCATCTGAACTCTTGAAGTTAGCAGATAAGCCTATTTTTCCAAAATGTTGAACTCTTCTTTTAAATATAGACAGCTGTGAAAGGTCAAAGGTTATCAGTGTGTAATGGCAAGCGGAGATTGTTGAATGTCATACAGTGTACAGACAAACTGCACCTTTTATGTTGTCTCCCTTGATCAGACCCGTTCCACTGGGCATGGCTCCCCCAGGCTAAGGTGGCCTTCTCCCAGGAGACCAGAGACCTGGTGCTATCCCGCCTCTCTGACATGAACTTTGTCCAGGACCTGTGTGAGGACCTCTATGAGATGTTCAAGGTAAAGGGCATTTTTTTTCCTTTTCTCTTCCCTTTTATTCTGTTGAGATATTCAAATTAAAATGGTTTTAATAGTTGTGGAAACGAGCAACTGTCCAGCAGCTGCAGGACGGTGTGCATGTTTGAATCAAACAACATATGACACAAGACACCTGCTGACACAAGTCACTTTCTCTCTTTTCAGACGGACAAAGGTTTTGACAAAACCATGTTTGAGAGACAGATGTCTGTCATGAGGGGACAGGTGAGTGTTATTCTTTTGCACTGATTATTTTAGACTGTGCTGTTCCTGTCAGGTTGTATCACTCCTTTGTGTTCTCATTTTGTGTTCTTAGTCGTTCTTCCCCTTTATATACTCCTTTCTCTCTGTAATGCCCCACTTTCACTCAATTCTACCGTTGGCTCTGTATCCTCATAAACACCCATCTTAACCTTATTTCCTCGCCTTCCACCTCCTGTATGCTCCTTTTCCTCACCTTTTCTGTCTTTCTGCTCTGCTCCTCTTCCCCTGCTTTCCTTTTACCTCCTTGCTATTATGCTTATGAATGTTAAATGACAATAGATTGTGTCAGAGCATATGCAAGATTACACTGAGATAAAATAAGACAACAGGATATAGTTACTTCTCTTTTTCTGATGTATTTGTTTTTTACAATTTCCAGTTTTGTTCAAGTTGATGAGTTCATTTGTTCTGTTTACCATTACCAATAAATTTGATAATCAATTGTTTGTCAATATTCAAAAAAAAGGCCCGGTCATACTATAGCTCTATGCGGTGGTAAATTGAATCTCTTTGGGTTTTTTGAATTTACTTTTTTTGACTTTACTTCTGACATAATAGGAAAAAACAAATAATCATTGACCTGAGAATAACCTCCAAATTATCTGACATTAAAAAAGGAACAATAATTACAGTGTCATGTACTTTAGTGTCTCAACAAAGTGCTTTACTGAGTCATGGATTATATTTTTATTTTATTTTGAAATTCTGCTGTTTGAAAATAGCACAAATGTAAAAATTTAACCAAAAACTTCAGCAACAGATTTGGTTACATTTGAATCATCCATGTTGTCTCAGAAATCAACCATGCTTTATCTTGCATGTTTACACTGCACAGATTCTGTATTTTAAACATCGATCCCATTTGTCCGTAGGTGTTGAACCTGACTCAGGCGTTGAAGGATGGGAAGAGTCCCATCCAGCTGGTGCAGATGCCCCGGGTGGTGGTGGAGCGCAGCCGTTCAGGCGGCCAGGGACGCGTCGTAACACTGGGCAACGCCTTCACGCAAACCTTCCACTGCAAGCGGCCCTTTTTCTCCTCTTGGTAATGAGAAAAGGATGAAGAGCGGTGCTGAGGACAGAATCAGCAACAGCGTTTTTTTGGGGGGTTTTCTGTCCTAAAGTCAGCCCTGAGGTGAGGAGGGAGGCATTTAGTGAGAGGATGAGAAAATCACACTGGACACTGCTCATATATGAAGAGGTAGACATGAGGACAGAATGTGAGATGAGGAATGTTTTGTGAAGAAACTGGGCTTGGGCCCATTCCTCATTTTGTGAAGAGTGCATAGAGAAGCATGGGAGCTGGCGAGATTGGCATACCCGTGTCTCCTAGAGACCTTGGTGCTCTTTGTGGTTACCATGGTGACTTGATTGGATAATCGGCTTTTCCACAGAGGTGGGCTTTGTTTATTGTTGGGAGGCAGAAAGGAAGGGTTTTTTTTGTTTTTTCGTTGTTTTTTTTTTTTTGTTTGTTTGTTTTTTTTTTTTTAATTCCACCCAAAGTACCTACTGAAGTCTCTTGCAAGATCTCTTAGTGGGGCTAATGGCCAAAGAACAAGCACTTACAAACCACAAACTAACAGATCTGTGGTCCAGTAGGGTTTGGTTTGGGAATCTAGAGGGCTGGTATCACAGATCTCTCCAGAAAGTTAATTATTCTCTAGGATGATGTTGCTCTTGGTCTGGGATATAAGGTCCAAAAATTTTGCTTTTGCCTTGTAGGATAACTTATTGAACTATAGATGTGCATCTGCACTGCTGGAAGTGTTTGACTTGTTCTACACAACTGGGTCAAAACGCTCTTTACCCTTTGTTAGTTTTCAAAACCACATCTGTCTTCAACTCTCACTACTGCCAAAATCTGCTTGTGGAAGGAACATTGAAAAGCCTCAATAAGAGAATATTGTTGAAACTTGAAAATAAAATCTGGAGGAAGAGGACTAGGAATAAACACATTGCTTGAATGTAATCTGTTTACGGTTTCTACACAGATTCTTGCTCCTAAACATTTCAGTACGAGTGAATGCTGTCAAAAAATAGTTTTCTCATAACGATGAATGTATTTATTGTTTGACATGTATATTGCTGGTAAGCAGCTTTCTCTTGAACCTCGTGGCATGGGGGGGTCGGCACCTTGTCACTCCCCTTTATTATACATTAAATGAAGAGGAAAAAGCAATGAGGACAATATTTCACACTCGCTTGATGCCGTTATGTTTTCTTATGTATGCATCTTGAAATTTTTATTCCAACTCAATGATTGTATGAGAGAAGTTGTATATTTACCAGATGAAAAATAAAATTTTGGAAATTTGAATCTTTGTTTTTGTTAGTTGTACATGTTACAGTTTTACGGAGAAATCACTGCGGATGGTTTGAGGGATGAAAGCGCATGAAAAGGTAACAGTCTGCAGCTAAATTAGATTTTTAAATAAGTGCCACGGGGAAACGATGAGATAAATAAGAGTATTACAATTGTGTACATTTACACTTGTCAAACAGTATTTACAAAGGTGTAGTCATTAGGGCTATTTCCATTTACCCTATGACAGGGCCACTAAAGCTGTAGACTTAATGATTAACTGATGATGGTAGCAACGTTGCCTCAAGCCAAAGTGAGCTATTAATAACTGTTGAATTTAAAATGCAGATTAACCAGCCTGTACATTTTGGTGTGCTCAAAAAGTATTGTAAGGGCAAAAGAACAGATCAAACTGAGAGGGACTAGTATTTTCTGTATTTGTCCAGTTGGACCTTGAACTGTCAAAACTAAATTATTGCAAGTACTGTAGTGCATTTCCTGATTGTTTTTGCCTTTATTTTTTGCTGGACTTGTAGTGCTGTAAATAAGTTATTTCCAATAATGATTCATCCATAATCATATTTTTGATTGTACGATCAATCATTTTGTCTATGAAACTTCTGATCGTTTCCCAGACCCTTTTATTTATTTTTTATTTATGGATTTTGTTTTGAACAATGACCATAAAACCTACAAAGTTTAAAAAAAAAAAGAAGAAAAAGAAAAAAAGGAATTACCCCTGTTTGAGACACTGGAAGTTGTGTTTGTCTTAAATGTATTGTCAAGCTCCTCATACTCACAGCTCGTGAGGTACTGATGAGCAGATGTTGTTTTGTGGACAAACACATGCAATATTTACCTGCCCTCGTGTATATTACTCTACATGCATGTGGAAGTGAAACACGTGAACAAACACACACCAACACTGCAGTCTTCTTCTCCCCAGCCCCCACGGCAGTAAAAGTGAGTTACAGCTGAACAGCGTCCCCACACACTCATCTGTTTAGGCGGTGCCCACACATGCTTACTGAAACAGCACACATCTGGAGAGGAAAATAAATTATGAAAAGACATCTTGCAATATCACCAGTGTGTGTGTCAGCAGTCAGCAGTAGGGTGACACGTAGCCTTGCCTCACACTGCCCTCATGTGGAAAACTCTTAACCCACACCCATAGGCACATTACCAAAAGCACAATTTGGGCACTGCTATATATAAATTTGGACCCACTAACACTATAAAACAGGTTAACAAAGGTTAGTGTTTTTTCTGCTTGTTTATATCTGTTGCTGTAAAAATTCAAGCAAAACAGACCTGGAGTTTGAATTGTAACTGATTTACAGAATGTTTAAAATACAGATTTTTCATCTATAACTCAAAGTCTCAAAAACATCATCACACAGTGTTCAAATATTACTTTTAATATTTTTCCCATGAAATTAAATGCATTTATAGAGCTTTTTATTTTTTTTGCAAAAGTTGGAGCATTTTATATTTTACATTATAAACCTGCAAATGTCAGTGTTTCATTTGCTGGACTTTCTGTTGAATTCTGTGAATGTACAGAATAAAAGGTAGACAGGACTATTGCTTGTGCCTAGTAAAACTGATTAGAGAAACAGCCTTTCGCTCCAGGTTTCTCCTGCACTCAACCGCCCATGGACTGAGATCTATGATGACCCACCCTCCTCTGAGAACACTGGTCATTCAGGCAACATTCTGTCTTTACAGCTCCAAGCAGAAGATGAACAATAGGCCGATTCCAGAGCAGATGTTTTGACTTGTCATAGCACGAAAAGCACATG
Source organism: Istiophorus platypterus (assembly GCA_016859345.1). Classification (NCBI taxonomy): domain Eukaryota; kingdom Metazoa; phylum Chordata; class Actinopteri; order Istiophoriformes; family Istiophoridae; genus Istiophorus; species Istiophorus platypterus. The sequence continues at coordinate 23,115,750 of CM029114.1, read as the reverse complement.
TATTACTAATAACATCAACAATGGCTCTGGTCTGTTCAAGTTCCCCAGTAAACCATGACAGTGTGACAGTGAGTCATCATGAATAAAACCAGGACCCTGAAACTGAAGCTGCTAAATGGAATTCAGCCATTATTCATTTTATCATCTACACCTGCGCTTTACTTACTTTATGCTGAAACATATAGAGTTGAAAGAAAAAGATTGAAACACACACAAAACACCAGCCATGTTAAAAGTGGAGCATGAATTGTTCATTTTCCCATTAGATGACCTGCAGCCTGCTAAATGTGAATGAGTGTCTTCATGACTGAGTCTCACAAGATACTTCACAGTGAAAGAAAAAAGAAAAGGAATAAAAAGGAAAAGAAAAAAACAATAATTCATTTTTTTATTTATGTTAATTTCCGTCGAGATCAACCACTTGCTGCATTCCTGGTACCAGACCTGCTCATAAACCCATTAACTTCAAGAGAAAAGAAAAACAAGGTCAGAAATACACACATAGGAGAACATTTAGGGAAGATAAAACTTGAAGGGAATATTTTAAGTCTTTACACTAAGAACTCGGTGTATTTCAAGAATATTTTATGAAATATTTCAGTACAGTACAGCATTTTATTTATATATTTGTAGAAACGGGTCTTCTCTTGCTCTCACAAGCGTTGAAACAAGCTCCTGTGACCTTAACGTCCATATTTACCAGTTCACTGCAATAAGACGGGCCCGATTTGGAGGATCACACCGTAGCTGACCTCTCGTTTCCACGCTGCGCTGTGTGGTTTTGTCCCCGCTGGATGGCGCCCATCACCGCAGCCGGTTCGCGGGTTCTCCAGGCTGAGTGATGTCCAGTCACAGGGCTGTTAAAACCTGCAGACACCGCTGACTCGGCAGTGTCCGGAGTCAGATCTGCACCGAGCTTAGAAAACGAGCTTCATGTAGATCTAATCATCCCAAACAGCATCATAGACAGCTGAGTGAAGAAGCCAGCAGAGAGTGTATTTCATTTTATTTATTTTTTTTAAATTTCAGGTCATAACACAAAGCAGTTAGATGTTTGGAGAGAAAACATTTACCATGATCATATGAGGAATAAATCACCCTAATACGCGTTTTCCTGGCGTTTGTCAATATCCATCACAATGCAGCTACTTCTACTCGCAGCGGCGTTTCTCTTTACGCACGACCCGGCCGCGGCCGTGCGCCCCGACAAGTGCGCCCCCCGGTGCGACGTGAGCTCGTGTCCGAGCCCCAGCTGTCCCGGCGGGTACGTCCCGGACCGGTGTGACTGCTGCCTGGTGTGCTCGCCGCGGGAGGGAGACCCCTGCGGCCGCAAGGACGACCTGCCCTGCGGGGACGGCTTGGAGTGCGGGCGGCCCGCCGCGGGGAGGCGGCGAGGCTCAAGGGGCGTCTGCCGGTGCAAGACCGAGCACCAAGTGTGTGGAAGCGACGGGGAAACGTACGGGAACGTGTGTCAGATGAGGGTGGCCGGCCGAAAAGCGCAGCAGAGAGGGAGACCGGGGGTCAGCCAAGCGCACAGAGGACCCTGTCCACCTTCAGGCGCAGGTAGGGCTGCTTTAGCTTGAGACGTGTTCGGATTAAACGTTGGCGACCTTATAAACAGGGTCATAAGATATGTTGTAGGTTCATACACATTTATGATACTTATTCTGCACATAAACAGTGTTAGTCCACAGTGCTACGATCTATCAGAACCAAAGTAGTCACAGGATTTGCTCTGTCTTGACTTAGACCGAAGTTTATTGTTTGGGCTGAATGTTGCTCTTTACCATGGAAGAAACATCAAAATATTCTGAATATTGCGTCATATATTATTATTATACTATAAAGAATTTTTATTATTTGATACATGTCTCCCTTGGTATCACTAATCATCCCCAGACCCTTCCCTCAGTAGATAGATGGACTGACAGACAGGCAGTTATATAGAAAGATAGATGGTTCACATTCGGCATTAGATGTAAAATTTATTCTGTTTTCCACTGTTCTTCTCATGTGTCATATTTGATTCTACACTGGTGATTGTGAAGGACTGTGGAGGGTATATTGCGTGTGTGTGTGTCTGTATTAATGCAGTGGGTTCTTCATGTCAGTATAGGTTCTTCCGTGGCCCATCCTGGCAGCCCTCGCTACAAGTTCAACTTCATTGCTGATGTAGTGGAGAAAATAGCCCCTGCTGTTGTCCACATTGAGCTGTTCATAAGGTGTGTTTTTGTGTTCACGGCAGTATTTCTTTTATTCTCATCTGCCAATGATACTCGACTCCAGGAGGGATCATTGTGTAAAAGACATAGCAATCTTAGCATTCTAGCCGCCTCTTAGAACAACCAGGATGTGAAATTGCCAAGAGCAAATTACATTTTTACGATTTTTGGTCATGTATCAGTCTCTTTCTTCTTTTTCTCCCCAGACATCCTCTGTTTGGTGGCCACATGCGTCTCTCCAGTGGCTCCGGTTTCATTGTGACCCACTCGGGTGTGATTGTGACTAACGCTCACGTGGTAACTATAGCTACCACAGTGACAGGGAGGCCCCAGCTACGTGTTCAGCTCCACGATGGCGACGCGTATGAGGCCGTGCTCAGAGACGTAGACAAGAAGGCAGACATCGCCACAATCAAGGTCAATCCTCAGGTGAGAGAACAACACTGACGACAGGTGCCATTCAATCATTTTCATCCCTTTTCCCTTTTTTCCAAATCAAAGTGATGTGGTTAAGTATAATTTTCCAGACATTTTCTACTTCCTTTCTCCTTTATATCTTCTCATTTACAAAAAGGTTTCTGCACTTTTGCACAAGAGCCCACATCACCACATGTTTCTCTGCCAAGTCTGGGCAGATTTCTGCTAGACATTCATGAGGCTAGCAGGAATAAACACCAGCTCTTTGACTAACAGACACAGCGCTGATGTGCGTATTCTCACACCCATATCTCAAATACTTGGACAGTTTTGTAAGCTTTAAATTCTTTTACCTTCTGTCTGTCTCTCTTCTAAAGTAATCTTTTTCATTCAATCCCTGACTTTTTCTCTCTGTACTACCTGTGTCTGTACCTGACACATCTATCTGCCCACATGTCCATGTTTCCTGGTGTCTGTTGGTGTTTCGGTCTGTGGGAGCAGAAGCGGCTTCCTGTGCTGTCTCTGGGCCGCTCAGCTGATCTGAGACCAGGCGAGTTTGTGGTTGCCATTGGCAGCCCCTTTGCCCTGCAGAACACCGTCACCACTGGCATCGTCAGCACAGCACAGAGAGACGGCAAGGAGCTGGGCATCAAAGACTCAGACATGGACTACATCCAGACTGATGCTATTATTAATGTAAGCACACACACACACGCACACTCACACTTGTGCATACACACACCTTGTACGACCTGATATTCCTTTTGTTCGAGACAGATGTACATGCAGATTTTTTTCACTCTGCTTTTGTTTTATTTGGATTTTTGTTTTTTGCATGAGATATCGATTTGATTGATTTGTTTCTATCTCATCTTCTTCTAATCTGTGTGTAGTACGGAAACTCTGGAGGACCTCTTGTTAACTTGGTGAGTATCATTGTGATTGTAAAAGACTATAAAATAAATCTACCAAAAGTCCTCATCGCTGTAGTGTTGAAAGTGGCCTATGACCCAGTTTTAAGACCTACAAATTCCCTAAAACCAATTAATTAGAAAAGTTGCCAAGTTGATATGTGAATATAGAGCATTGTATATATGTTAATTCTATTTTCAAGAACACAGAGGAAACTACAATGCACTATACAGATATTATGAAGATATATTCCTAACATAGTGTTATGTAATAATATAAACAAGTCTAAATGAACAAGTCTTAGAAATATCCACAACCACTTGGATAAGAACAAGAAACTAAACATGAGCTCATTACCTCAAGAATATAAAAATATGCTAAGAAATGGGGCTGAAAATTTATACACTTGTCATTTGATGGTAACAAAAAAAATTGTTAAGTGAAATATTCATTGTTAGAAGCAAATGATATCATATGACTCCTACAGCTACTCATCCTCTTCCTATTATCACTAACATTAATATTGCTCTTATTGATGCTAAAAAAAACAAAACAATTACAGACATGTTCAAATAAACAAATACTAAAATAAAAACAGTACCGATACTGATATGTTTACTGATGCAAGTAGCTGAGTCACAGGCAGAGCCTGGTTCCAGATCTTTGAATCTCTGCCAACATCTCGGATTTGTTCAGCTATTCAAATGAATGTATTAATTAAAAACGAAATGGAACTTCATTCTGAGCTTCCGGATGATGTTTGCAGAACTAATTTTAAGATTTTACCCCTTATGCTGTATATAGCGTTTATAACAATACTGTTTGTAATGCACTAAACTATAAACAATTTCCTTTAAATAATATTTGCAGTAATTAAAATTAGATTTAAGTCTCTAAACACTGAGTTCCTAAAAATTCTGCAATATTTTTGGTCTTAGCTTTTACAATTTGCTGTGTGTGTGTGTGTGTGTGTGTGTGTGTGTTGTTGGGGTTTTTTTCAGGATGGGGAGGTGATAGGCATCAACACACTGAAAGTGACAGCAGGGATCTCGTTCGCTATCCCGTCAGACAGAATCAGCCGATTCCTCACGGAGTCACAGACGAAACACAGCAAAGGTCAGAGGTCAAAGCTTGCGCAGCAAACAGGTAAAAACAAATAGGAAATAGAATCCAAGTTTTTACTGTCTGTGATCCTCATACCCGTAGAAATAACTCCTAAGAAGTGGCTTTTCCTAGTATTTCTCAGTTAATCCCACTCTTGTTGCTGTGACAGAAAAGTCAAGATTGCAGGGAAGACCTTCAGAAGAAAAACAGTCTGATGCAGGTGAGAGCTACTGCTGCACAACTGTTTACCTAACTGTTAAAATGTATGAAGTGCTGAGGTGCTGAGGTTAAGGTTTTGTGTTGTTTCCAGAGGTGAAGAGGCGTTTTTTGGGCATCAGGATGCTCACGATCACCGAAGAGTGAGTCAAACCAACAAACCATTATACATTTGTTCATGTTTTTTTTATTAGTAAATCAGCACAAATGCAATTCAGCACTTTGTGAAATGATGATGAACTTGTTACCCAGTTTCTATTAGTGCAAGTAGTTTTTGGTACTAATGAAAAGAAGTAAAAGGTATTCGTATCAATTTTAGTATTATTCATATTACTGTTGATGTTAGCATTAGTGTTACTTTATTTTTGTGTTTTGCAGTCTAATAGAAGAGTTAAAACATCAAAACCCAGACTTTCCTGATGTCAGCAGTGGAGTGCTGGTGCACCAGGTCATACCTAACAGCGCGGCTGAAAAGTATGTTCACACACAAGTGCAAAAACCTAAATACACACACACACACACACACACACACACACACACACACACACACACCCACACACACACACAGCGATGAGGAAACCTTGCTAGAAATCAAGGTTCCTCAAAGTAGCATTCATCGGCCAAATTTTGGTGTTCCTTCACCTGCTCTAATGTCCTTATCTATAATGTAAATTATTATTTGTGTATAAGGCATTTCTATTGTACTGAAGATTCCCTTGAACCAGGTCTGACTATAGTTTCCTTTCCCTGTGTTTCAGAGGAGGGATTAAGGAGGGTGATGTTATAGTGAAGCTTAACGGACAGCCAATCGAAACCACTGAGGACATTCACGAAGTGTTGCAAAGTGACCAGCCTGTCCTGCTGGAGATTCACCGAGGCAATGTTGACTTTCTGTTCAACATCCAGCCACAGGTTATAATACATTGAACAATAAGACAGTTCATTTGTTCTAAATGTGAACAAATGATAGGCTACACAGTGTAACGGCATCAAGATTTCATTTGGCCATGGGCAAAGTACTGCAAGGAATTATGAATAAGCTATACATAGAAATATGAACTGATGTGAAATATGTTCTGTTCTGATTTCTACTCAAGCAAGAAAACAGAGCACTTCCTATCAACTTGTCTGGACTGTTGATGGCCTGATCTATATTTTGTTGGATGGATTTTTTCAGAATGAAGGTTTTTGGGTGTGTTTTATCACAGACTTTGTGAGGTCTATGCAGTAGATACCTACAATACTAAAGATACTGCAGAGAAAAATGTATAGCACTGTATAATGATGGGGGCTCATAGAGTTTCAGAATAAAAGCCTTCAAAGACGGATCTGTTTCTGTGTAGGCCTACTTGTCTGTTCAGCTGTCGTCCATCTGCACTGAAGGCAGGTTGGCTCCTTTGTTTATGTCTTGTCGTCCCACCTCCCTCCTTTCTGCCTTGCAAAGACATTCTCTTAATTTAAACAAACCTAGGCTGAGATCTAGACACAGAGAGTACACACACTCACACACACTGAACAAAGTGCTGTTACTGGAAAAGTCACTTTTATCTTCTCCTGTTTTGGTAATGGAAATCCCCATGCAGAACATTTTCTGAACCTTGAAGTTAAGGATGGAAAATCCTTGTGAGGCTGCTTCACTGGTGTTTTAGATAATCCAAATGCAGCCAGAAACTAGTGACAAAATGCAGCTTGGGTGCATTTATTGTAATGAAATAATGTGAAAAGCAATAATGCACAGCTGACTTGAACAAACTCTGTTCTTGGTGGCTTGACATGATTCTTTCTTAGGACAGTATGAGCTGTGATTTGTACAGATGACATTACCTTAAGAATGACTCGTAACCCCACCTGATGTATGCCTGTGTAACCACAGCTCATAAACTGCACCCAGACAGAATGCTTTTTGCTTATTTGAAATGTCACTGTGCCATGCTACTTTTGGCTGTGGCACTGGGAGACGGAAACAGAAGAAAGAGAAAAAAGAGGGAAGGTAAACTGATGGGAAATTTGACCAGGACTAAAGGGAAAATGTGCTGAGAGAATAATGAGAGACTACAACAAATTACAACCATATCACTCAGTAGGAGTCTTCCTTTAACATGCTCTTCTGAGTCTCAGCTGCTGTGTGTGTGTGTGTGTGTGTGTGTGTGTGTGTGTGTGTGTGTGTGTGTGTGTGTGTGTGTGTGTGTGTGTGTGTGTGTGCGTGTGTGTGTGTGTGTGTGGCTGACCCAGTTTTTTAAGTATGTGTGGTGTGTTCTAGTCTTGCCAAGACTTACAGTATTGTCTTAGCAGAACACAAGACTACTCCAGTGGACCAAGCAGAGGATACAGCTGTTTGTCCTTATCCAGACAGAACTCCATAACAAAGCTGTCTTTGAGCTCACACTGAATCAAAACATCTTTGGATAAAATATTAAGCTACAGTTAAAGTTCATCAGCAATTTATGGTCTGGCTGCTTTTATGCTAAAATTAGAGATACATCAACCTGAGGAGTACACTTCCCATAAAGCCTCCATGTTTACATTGTGCTCAATCCATGGACCAATGAATGTATCACCATCTAGAGGCCAAATGGTGCAAGTCTGGTTTAAATTCAACATAATTTATAATTCAAAAACTGTCCAGTAGATGGCGTGTGGGGCATAAAAAAATTGTTCCTGATATAGCAGCTGCTAAGACTCAGATTATAGGACTTCTGTATATGCTAAGTGTAGCGACTTAAGTGGTCTATATTTAGCTCTGGTTTCTGACTGGATCACTGTGAAGTCAAAGAAGAAGGCATAGTTAAACATCTGGAACCTGGTGTACCTCTGTTCAAAGCTTTACTGTTGCTAAAGAAAAACTATGTGTGGCACTCATATTGCTGTTTTTTAGTTAGTTGTCTTGTTGTTGTTTTTTTTCTTTTTTTTTCATTGAAATTCTCCTCCAAGAACTTTGGAGAGTCGGGTCTTTTTTTTTTTTTTGGGGGGGGGTCCACAATCAGAAGGTGCCCACCAACAGACATATTTGTTTTCTCTCTTGTGAACATCTAACTCCAGTTGGGTACAGGTACAGGGCAAAAGGAACCATGCAAAGGAGAAGAGGAGGTTGTCCGCACACAGAGATTCGTCACGCTCATTTCGATCTACAAGCTATTTGTTCAGCAAACATTTATGTGGACAACAAGAAATGACCACTCCCCTCAACTCTCCTCAATTAGGAGATGACATGGTACAAGATGAGGCCCATTAACCTCAGAGAGTTTATTATGTGCATAAAAAAATCCACAAATCCTAAAGACAGGACTGTAGACCATACATGACATGTGATTTTTGTAGCTTGAAAATGTCAGTGTCTGGACAAACTCTTTTTTTTCATAGTTTTTCATTTGCTCTCTATGTATCTTTCACACTCACTTCTCATCTTAACTCTCCACCTCCTGTCTCTCCTCTAATTATCCCTGCCCTACTATTTCATTCTCATTTTTGATTCTAGAGATATTGAAAGTCGCTACCCTATCTCTCAGTGCTCTGTGTTAAGACTCCAGGGACCTTAGACCTCTGAGAGAGACAACCATAGGGAATAATGGACATTTAGCTCAGTCATATGTTCCAGGAAAAAAAATAGTGATGCTGCTTTGTTTATCATTCAGAGAGAGACAGAAAAGGAATGACAGACATTTATGGTAGGGAGCCATCTCAATGCCCCATGTAATGTCAAACTGTGAGTCATCGTTGACCC